>CAXDIW010000276.1:0-461000 GCA_963989415.1 Cerceris ruficornis | reverse complement strand
GAACACGCAGACGGTTGAAATCTTTGTATATATTGCTTCTATATAGTCTAAGAAACATATATTCAAAGCATCCATACAGTACAATTCGCCAATTTTTTGTTCTTCAAGTTTAAGTGAACAATGAGCCCCAATGGTTAATCCTTTATCGGTAATTATTTGTAACTTTCGACAAGTAGAACAATGGATGGAACAGGTAGACGGTTGAAATCTTTGTATATATTGCTTCTATATAGTCTAAGAAACATATATGCAAAGCATCCAAACAGTACAATTCGCCAATTTATTGTTCTTCAAGTTTAAGTGAACAACGAGCCCCATTGTTAATCCTTTAAAGGAAATTATTTGTAAATTTCGACAAGTAGAACAATGATTGGAACACGTAGACGGTTGATATCTTTGTATATATTGCTTCCATATAGTCTAAGAAACTTGTACGCAAAGCATCCAAACAGTACCATTCGCCATTTTTTTGTTCTTCAAGTTTAAGTGAACAATGAGCCCCAATGGTTAATCCTTTATCGGAAATTATTTGTAACTTTCGACAAGTAGAACAATGTATGGATCAGGTAAACGGTTGAAATCTTTGTATATATTGCTTCTATATAGTCTACGAAACCTATATGCAAAGCATCTAAACAGTAACAATCGCGAATTTTTTGATCTTCATGTTTAAGTGAACAGCGAGCCCCATTGATAATCATGAAATGGAAATTATTTGTAGCTTTCTACAAGTAGAACAATGAATAGTACAGGTAGACGGGTGAAATGTTTGTATATATTGCTTCTATATAGTATAAGAAACATATATGCAAAGCATCCAAACAGTACTATTCGCCAATTTTTTGTTCTTCAAGTTTAAGTGAACAATGAGCCCCAATGGTCAATCCGTTATCGGAAATTATTTGTAACTTTCGACAAGTAGAACAATGAATGGAACAGGTAGACGGTTGAAATCCTTGTATATATTGCGTCTATATAATCTAAGAAACATATATGCAAAGCATCCAAACAGTGCCATTCGCCAATTTTTTGTTCTTCAAGTTTAAGTGAACTACGAGCCCCATTGTTAATCCTTTAAAGGAAATTATTTGTAAATTTCGACAAGTAGAACAATGAATGGAACAGGTAGATTGTTGAAATCATTGTATATATTGCTTCTATATAGTCTAAGAAACATATATGCAAAGCATCCAAACAGTACCAATCGCCAATTTTTTGTTCTTCAAGTTTAAGTGAACAATGAGCCCCATTGTTAATCCTTTATCGGAGATTATTTGTAACTTTCGACAAGTAGAACATTGAATGGAACAGGTAGACGGTTGAAATCTTTGTATATATTGCTTCTATATAGTATAAGAAACATATATGCAAAGCATCCAAACAGTACAATTCGCCAATTTTTTGGTCTTCAAGTTTAAGTGAACTACGAGCCCCATTGTTAATCCTTTAACGGAAATTAATTGTAACTTTCTACAAGTAGAACAATGATTGGAACACGCAGACGGTTGAAATCTTTGTATATATTGCTTCCATATAGTCTAAGAAACATATATGCAAAGCATCCAAACAGTACCATTCGCCAATTTTTTGTTCTTCAAGTTTAAGTGAACAATGAGCCCCATTGTTAATCCTTTATCGGAGATTATTTGTAACTTTCGACAAGTAGAACAATGAATGGAACAGGTAGCCGGTTGAAATCTTTGTATATATTGCTTCTATATAGTCTAAGAAACATATATGCAAAGCATCCAAACAGTACAATTCGCCAATTTTTTGTTCTTCAAGTTTAAGTGAACAATGAGCCCCAATGGTTAATCCTTTATCGGTAATTATTTGTAACTTTCGACAAGTAGAACAATGAATGGAACAGGTAACCGGTTGAAATCAATGTAAATATTGCGTCTATATAGTCTAAGAAACATGTACGCAAAGCATCCAAACAGTACCATTCGCCAATTTTTTGTTCTTCAAGTTTAAGTGAACTACGAGCCCCATTGTTAATCCTTTAAAGGAAATTATTTGTAAATTTCGACAAGTAGAACAATGAATGGAACAGGTAGACTGTTGAAATCATTGTATATATTGCTTCTATATAGTCTAAGAAACATATATATAGGACTGGATTACGCAGAGGTTGGGTAATTAAACGTTAAGTAACCAGAACTATTTTAATAGGTAGAAAAGATCAGTAAGATACAAAAACGATGTCGTCCACCCGCACGCACTCTCGACACTCCTCCCCATGCACGCTTCTTTTGTCCCAGCTCGTATGTCGCTCTCTCTCTCTCTCATTCATCCAGTGTCTCTCTCTCTCTCTCTTTCATTCTCTCTCTCATACCACGTACACACACATTGTCGCCTTCCTACATTCGGCCATCCTGCGAATCTTCGGTCCCCGAAGATAACGAATTTTCTTCGAGCTGATATGACTTTATGAAATCTGCTGCAGTCTGGTGATTCTCGGTCCTTCTCCGTCTCCTATCAGGCTTACCTCGGTCGCTAATAAACCGTACTGGCTTGCCGAAAATCTTCTGCTGGTCTTTCAATCTCATCAATACTTCCGTTGCACTCATCGGCCCGACGTGGTCGATGTGAGACGTGTTCAGGGGCGCATCTTCCTTCGAAATTGGCATCAGAAATCCCTCCTTTCTTCCTTGTTTCTTTTTTGCTATCCGACACGGCACACAACAATCAACGAATCTCTTTGCTTTTTCTTCTAGGCGGGGAATGTAATATTCATTTTCAATGTCTTTCACCATTTTTAAAACACCAAAATGCCCGTTCGCATGAGCCGTCTTAATTAATTCAAATTCCAAACACTTCAGAACCACAATTAAACTCACACCCGCTTTTCGTTTCACCAATACATCATTCTCGAGCATATAATCTTCATACGGTTGCTTTTCTACAATTATTCGGATCGCACGCAGTTTTTCGTCCGTTAATTGTCTTTCTTTTATTGTTGCGGCTAACGTGTTTTGAATCGCTAATACAGAAATACGACTAATTGTAAGCGCATCAACGTGTGCAAGTCTACTGCCTTGTCGGTGTTGGACTTCAAAATCATAGTCCTGCAACAACAATGCCCAACGCGCAACCTTAGCAGATAAATTCTGTTTCGTTAACGTTTTTGTAAGCGCGTTGCAATCGGTTATCAACTTAAATCTAAGACCTAACAAATAAACCCGTAATTTTTTAACTGCGTTTATTACCGCTAGAACCTTTAACTCGTAAGAATGGTACCGTTTTTCCGCGTCCGTAGTCTTCTTACTATAGAAATAAACAGGATTCAACGTATCTTCGCTCGGTAGTCGCTGTAGCAGAATCGCTCCATACCCATGCATACTAGCGTCCGTGTGTAGCTCGGTGACAGCTGTTGGATCGTAAATACGCAACAACGGTTTCGACACAAGTATATCATTCAGTCTCCCGAACGCGCGCTCACACTCATTCGTCCACACAAAACTGACATTCTTTTTCGTCAAATCTACCAAAGATCGTGTTATCTGAGCGTAACCCTCTACAAATTTCCTGAAGAATCCGGTTAAGCCTAAACATCTCTGTATTTCTTTACAGTTCCGCGGGGTGGGAAAACATCGCACCGCTCTTACTTTTGCCTGAGCAAGAGCGATCCTTCCATCTTCAATTTCATGACCAAGAAACTCTATCCGCCGTTTCAAAAATTGGCACTTATTCCCGTTAATTTGTAATCGACTTTCGGCTGCAACTTTTAGTGTTAAATTTAATTTTGAGACAGCATCGAAATCATCTGTTCCTGGAATAACTAGATCGTCGACATATGTAAATACTACTTTAAGATTAATATGATCCTTGAACACCTCGACAATAAAACGTAAGAAACTTGTAGGACTATTACACAAACCGAACAATGTCTTATTGAATTCAAATTGCTGCAACAGAATGATACTTTTCTCAAGCCGATCTGTAATCTGTTCGTTTGAAATATCTTTTTCTTTGGGCGCTAGTCTTCTTGGTCTTGAAACAACAGGCATATTATCGCTTAACCTAATTTGCGTTTCAACGGTAGTCTTTACTTCCTCCGCGGGCGAATACGATTCGACTATTTTTCCTAATTCGCTTGCAAACGGATTTTTAATATCTAATTCGCTATCGGTTACCACGTAAATATTTTTCAGTTCATCAATTATGTTCATACCCTTGTTTTTCTCCTCCTCGCCGTATTCCCCTACGTCCATCTGCTCACCTACATTCACACTCTCGTTTTCACTTTCAGGCATCTTACGCATTTTCATAACCCGCCCCTTAGAGATACACACTTCTACTTTTCGTAAAAAGTCTTTGCCAAGGATAACCTCATACGGTATCGCACCCGACGGCACTACGTATATTTTCGTTACATAAACATCTTCATCTACGCTTATCTCTTCGTCGAACGATCCCATCACTTTAACATTTGCGTTTCCCGCACCGGTGATGCTAATCACAGTGTCATTCAAGTCTACATATCTAATTTCGCGATATTTATCAGCCCGCATTAAACTAACGTCACTTCCAGAATCAACTAAAGCATTAAATTTCTTTCTTCGGATTTCGACTTCTTTTAGTTCCTTGGAACTCACTATACAGTTAACTCTTACCTCCTTTTTACACCACTTCGAGATATGACCGAACTCGCTGCATTTAAAACATTTCGGGCCTTTCCCCTTTTCCGGACAATTGTACACGTTGTGCTCGATTGATCCACACACATAACACCTTCTTTCTTTGACTCTTTCAGCTACGTTCTTCTCTCTTGAACCGTCGTTGGTATTTCTATCCATCCTTTTAGAAAATTTTATCTTCTGTTTCATTGTGTCATAGATCTCCAGATTATTCTTCAGCTCTCTTATCGAGCGCGACTGATAAAGGATGACTTTGTTGTTCTCGTCATCTACGATGCCGTCGATGACGTGCTCTATCAGGGCTTTCTCTTCTACTGTACCCATTGCAGCTATTTCTTGCATCGCGTAAATGTACTGTCGGCCACTTTCGGTCGGTCGACGTTTTCTTCTGGACAACTGCGCGTGAATTGTCGCACTGCTGACCTCGATCTTAAATTCACGGATCAGTTTTTTTCTGAGGGTGGTCCATGACGTCACTCCCTTTTCCGTGCCTATAAACTGTCTCGCCGATCCTGAAAGCATTCGCTTTCCATAGATCAGCTTTTGTAAATCGTTCCAATTCAACAATGCAGCCATATCTTCGAAATCGGAAACCCATTTAGTGACCGATAATTGATTGTCGCCCGTAAAATGTTGAAGGCTTTCTTCAACATCTCGAATCGAAAATGGCATTGCAGTGTCACGTCGTCGTCTATTTCTTTCTTCTTCTACTTCTTCGGCGTCGTCGTCGCCGTCGCTTTCCTCTTCGTCACTATCTTCTCCTTCGTCGTCAGTTGTTTTATTTAGAACGAACTTCTTTAATCTTTCCCGTAATTCTTCCTTTTTCCCAATCACCGATAGTCCTCGTTTTTTCAGCTCCTCCTTCAGCTGCTTCACCTTCATCGTTTCAATTTCACTAGCCGTCAAATCTGCTACTTCTACTACTGTATTGTCACCTTCTTCGTCGGTGCTGCGTGCTGCGAGGCTTTCTTGTTCGCTCGCCATTTCTACACGTGCTCCTCGATTCTTCCAACTTTACCACTTTAGCGACGCTTTTGTATCCTTCACCGATCCTTCTATCCCGGACGAGCCCCCAAATATAGGACTGGATTACGCAGAGGTTGGGTAATTAAACGTTAAGTAACCAGAACTATTTTAATAGGTAGAAAAGATCAGTAAGATACAAAAACGATGTCGTCCACCCGCACGCACTCTCGACACTCCTCCCCATGCACGCTTCTTTTGTTCCAGCTCGTATGTCGCTCTCTCTCTCTCTCATTCATCCAGTGTCTCTCTCTCTCTCTCTTTCATTCTCTCTCTCATACCACGTACACACACATTGTCGCCTTCCTACATATATGCAAAGCATCCAAACAGTACCATTCGCCAATTTTTTGTTCTTCAAGTTTAAGTGAACTACGAGCCCCATTGTTAATCCTTTAAAGGAAATTATTTGTAAATTTCGACAAGTAGAACAATGAATGGAACAGGTAGACTGTTGAAATCATTGTATATATTGCTTCTATATAGTCTAAGAAACATATATATAGGACTGGATTACGCAGAGGTTGGGTAATTAAACGTTAAGTAACCAGAACTATTTTAATAGGTAGAAAAGATCAGTAAGATACAAAAACGATGTCGTCCACCCGCACGCACTCTCGACACTCCTCCCCATGCACGCTTCTTTTGTCCCAGCTCGTATGTCGCTCTCTCTCTCTCTCATTCATCCAGTGTCTCTCTCTCTCTCTCTTTCATTCTCTCTCTCATACCACGTACACACACATTGTCGCCTTCCTACATTCGGCCATCCTGCGAATCTTCGGTCCCCGAAGATAACGAATTTTCTTCGAGCTGATATGACTTTATGAAATCTGCTGCAGTCTGGTGATTCTCGGTCCTTCTCCGTCTCCTATCAGGCTTACCTCGGTCGCTAATAAACCGTACTGGCTTGCCGAAAATCTTCTGCTGGTCTTTCAATCTCATCAATACTTCCGTTGCACTCATCGGCCCGACGTGGTCGATGTGAGACGTGTTCAGGGGCGCATCTTCCTTCGAAATTGGCATCAGAAATCCCTCCTTTCTTCCTTGTTTCTTTTTTGCTATCCGACACGGCACACAACAATCAACGAATCTCTTTGCTTTTTCTTCTAGGCGGGGAATGTAATATTCATTTTCAATGTCTTTCACCATTTTTAAAACACCAAAATGCCCGTTCGCATGAGCCGTCTTAATTAATTCAAATTCCAAACACTTCAGAACCACAATTAAACTCACACCCGCTTTTCGTTTCACCAATACATCATTCTCGAGCATATAATCTTCATACGGTTGCTTTTCTACAATTATTCGGATCGCACGCAGTTTTTCGTCCGTTAATTGTCTTTCTTTTATTGTTGCGGCTAACGTGTTTTGAATCGCTAATACAGAAATACGACTAATTGTAAGCGCATCAACGTGTGCAAGTCTACTGCCTTGTCGGTGTTCGACTTCAAAATCATAGTCCTGCAACAACAATGCCCAACGCGCAACCTTAGCAGATAAATTCTGTTTCGTTAACGTTTTTGTAAGCGCGTTGCAATCGGTTATCAACTTAAATCTAAGACCTAACAAATAAACCCGTAATTTTTTAACTGCGTTTATTACCGCTAGAACCTTTAACTCGTAAGAATGGTACCGTTTTTCCGCGTCCGTAGTCTTCTTACTATAGAAATAAACAGGATTCAACGTATCTTCGCTCGGTAGTCGCTGTAGCAGAATCGCTCCATACCCATGCATACTAGCGTCCGTGTGTAGCTCGGTGACAGCTGTTGGATCGTAAATACGCAACAACGGTTTCGACACAAGTATATCATTCAGTCTCCCGAACGCGCGCTCACACTCATTCGTCCACACAAAACTGACATTCTTTTTCGTCAAATCTACCAAAGATCGTGTTATCTGAGCGTAACCCTCTACAAATTTCCTGAAGAATCCGGTTAAGCCTAAACATCTCTGTATTTCTTTACAGTTCCGCGGGGTGGGAAAACATCGCACCGCTCTTACTTTTGCCTGAGCAAGAGCGATCCTTCCATCTTCAATTTCATGACCAAGAAACTCTATCCGCCGTTTCAAAAATTGGCACTTATTCCCGTTAATTTGTAATCGACTTTCGGCTGCAACTTTTAGTGTTAAATTTAATTTTGAGACAGCATCGAAATCATCTGTTCCTGGAATAACTAGATCGTCGACATATGTAAATACTACTTTAAGATTAATATGATCCTTGAACACCTCGACAATAAAACGTAAGAAACTTGTAGGACTATTACACAAACCGAACAATGTCTTATTGAATTCAAATTGCTGCAACAGAATGATACTTTTCTCAAGCCGATCTGTAATCTGTTCGTTTGAAATATCTTTTTCTTTGGGCGCTAGTCTTCTTGGTCTTGAAACAACAGGCATATTATCGCTTAACCTAATTTGCGTTTCAACGGTAGTCTTTACTTCCTCCGCGGGCGAATACGATTCGACTATTTTTCCTAATTCGCTTGCAAACGGATTTTTAATATCTAATTCGCTATCGGTTACCACGTAAATATTTTTCAGTTCATCAATTATGTTCATACCCTTGTTTTTCTCCTCCTCGCCGTATTCCCCTACGTCCATCTGCTCACCTACATTCACACTCTCGTTTTCACTTTCAGGCATCTTACGCATTTTCATAACCCGCCCCTTAGAGATACACACTTCTACTTTTCGTAAAAAGTCTTTGCCAAGGATAACCTCATACGGTATCGCACCCGACGGCACTACGTATATTTTCGTTACATAAACATCTTCATCTACGCTTATCTCTTCGTCGAACGATCCCATCACTTTAACATTTGCGTTTCCCGCACCGGTGATGCTAATCACAGTGCCATTCAAGTCTACATATCTAATTTCGCGATATTTATCAGCCCGCATTAAACTAACGTCACTTCCAGAATCAACTAAAGCATTAAATTTCTTTTTTCGGATTTCGACTTCTTTTAGTTCCTTGGAACTCACTATACAGTTAACTCTTACCTCCTTTTTACACCACTTCGAGATATGACCGAACTCGCTGCATTTAAAACATTTCGGGCCTTTCCCCTTTTCCGGACAATTGTACACGTTGTGCTCGATTGATCCACACACATAACACCTTCTTTCTTTGACTCTTTCAGCTACGTTCTTCTCTCTTGAACCGTCGTTGGTATTTCTATCCATCCTTTTAGAAAATTTTATCTTCTGTTTCATTGTGTCATAGATCTCCAGATTATTCTTCAGCTCTCTTATCGAGCGCGACTGATAAAGGATGACTTTGTTGTTCTCGTCATCTACGATGCCGTCGATGACGTGCTCTATCAGGGCTTTCTCTTCTACTGTACCCATTGCAGCTATTTCTTGCATCGCGTAAATGTACTGTCGGCCACTTTCGGTCGGTCGACGTTTTCTTCTGGACAACTGCGCGTGAATTGTCGCACTGCTGACCTCGATCTTAAATTCACGGATCAGTTTTTTTCTGAGGGTGGTCCATGACGTCACTCCCTTTTCCGTGCCTATAAACTGTCTCGCCGATCCTGAAAGCATTCGCTTTCCATAGATCAGCTTTTGTAAATCGTTCCAATTCAACAATGCAGCCATATCTTCGAAATCGGAAACCCATTTAGTGACCGATAATTGATTGTCGCCCGTAAAATGTTGAAGGCTTTCTTCAACATCTCGAATCGAAAATGGCATTGCAGTGTCACGTCGTCGTCTATTTCTTTCTTCTTCTACTTCTTCGGCGTCGTCGTCGCCGTCGCTTTCCTCTTCGTCACTATCTTCTCCTTCGTCGTCAGTTGTTTTATTTAGAACGAACTTCTTTAATCTTTCCCGTAATTCTTCCTTTTTCCCAATCACCGATAGTCCTCGTTTTTTCAGCTCCTCCTTCAGCTGCTTCACCTTCATCGTTTCAATTTCACTAGCCGTCAAATCTGCTACTTCTACTACTGTATTGTCACCTTCTTCGTCGGTGCTGCGTGCTGCGAGGCTTTCTTGTTCGCTCGCCATTTCTACACGTGCTCCTCGATTCTTCCAACTTTACCACTTTAGCGACGCTTTTGTATCCTTCACCGATCCTTCTATCCCGGACGAGCCCCCAAATATAGGACTGGATTACGCAGAGGTTGGGTAATTAAACGTTAAGTAACCAGAACTATTTTAATAGGTAGAAAAGATCAGTAAGATACAAAAACGATGTCGTCCACCCGCACGCACTCTCGACACTCCTCCCCATGCACGCTTCTTTTGTTCCAGCTCGTATGTCGCTCTCTCTCTCTCTCATTCATCCAGTGTCTCTCTCTCTCTCTCTTTCATTCTCTCTCTCATACCACGTACACACACATTGTCGCCTTCCTACATATATGCAAAGCATCCAAACAGTACCATTCGCCAATTTTTTGTTCTTCAAGTTTAAGTGAACTACGAGCCCCATTGTTAATCCTTTAAAGGAAATTATTTGTAAATTTCGACAAGTAGAACAATGAATGGAACAGGTAGACTGTTGAAATCATTGTATATATTGCTTCTATATAGTCTAAGAAACATATATATAGGACTGGATTACGCAGAGGTTGGGTAATTAAACGTTAAGTAACCAGAACTATTTTAATAGGTAGAAAAGATCAGTAAGATACAAAAACGATGTCGTCCACCCGCACGCACTCTCGACACTCCTCCCCATGCACGCTTCTTTTGTCCCAGCTCGTATGTCGCTCTCTCTCTCTCTCATTCATCCAGTGTCTCTCTCTCTCTCTCTTTCATTCTCTCTCTCATACCACGTACACACACATTGTCGCCTTCCTACATATATGCAAAGCATCCAAACAGTACCATTCGCCAATTTTTTGTTCTTCAAGTTTAAGTGAACTACGAGCCCCATTGTTAATCCTTTAAAGGAAATTATTTGTAAATTTCGGCAAGTAGAACAATGAATGGAATTGGTAGACTGTTGAAATCATTGTATATATTGCTTCTATATAGTCTAAGAAACATATATGCAAAGCGTCCAAAAAGTACAATTCGCCAATTTTTTGCTCTTCAAGTTTAAGTGATCTACGAGCCCCATTGTTAATCCTTTAAAGGAAATTATTTGTAACTTTCGACAAGTAGAACAATGAATGGAACAGGTAGACGGTTGAAATCTTTGTATATATTGCTTCTATATAGTCTAAGAAACATATATGCAAAGCATCCAAACAGTACCATTCGCCAATTTTTTGTTCTTCAAGTTTAAGTGAACTTCGAGCCCCATTGTTAATCCTTTAAAGGAAATTATTTGTAAATTTCGACAAGCAGAACAATGAATGGAACAGGTAGACTGTTGAAATCATTGTATATATTGCTTCTATATAGTCTAAGAAACATATATGCAGAGCATCCAGACAGTACCATTCGCCAATTTTTTGTTCTTCAAGTTTAAGTGAACAACGAGCCCCATTGTTAATCCTTTAAAGGAAATTATTTGTAATTTTCGAAAAGTAGAACAATGAATGGAACAGGTAGACTGTTGAAATCATTGTATATATTGCTTCTATATAGTCTAAGAAACATATATGCAGAGCATCCAGACAGTACCATTCGCCAATTTCTTGTTCTTCAAGTTTAAGTGAACACAAGCCCCATTGTTAATCCTTTAAAGGAAATTATTTGTAAATTTCGACAAGTAGAACAATGAATGGAATAGGTAGACGGTTGAAATCATTGTATATATTGCTTCTATATAGTCTAAGAAACATATATGCAAAGCATCCAGACAGTACAATTCGCAAATTTTTTGTTCTTCAAGTTTAAGTAAACTACGATCCCCATTGTTAATCCTTTAACGGAAATTATTTGTAACTTTCGACAAGTAGAACAATGAATGGAACAGGTAGACGGTTGAAATCATTGTATATATTGCTTCTATATAGTCTAAGAAACATATATGCAAAGCATCCAGACAGTACAATTCGCCAATTTTTTGTTCTTCAAGTTTAAGTAAACTACGATCCCCATTGTTAATCCTTTAACGGAAATTATTTGTAACTTTCGACAAGTAGAACAATGAACGGAACAGGTAGACGGTTGAAATCATTATATATATTGCTTCTATATAGTCTAAGAAACATATATGCAAAGCATCCAGATAGTACTATTCGCCAATTTTTTGTTCTTCAAGTTTAAGTGAACAATGAGCCCTATTGTTAATCCTTTATCGGAAATTATTTGTAACTTTCGACAAGTAGAACTATGAATGGAACAGGTAGACGTTTGAAATCTTTGTATATATTGCTTCTATATAGTCTAAGAAACATATATGCAAAGCATCCAAACAGTACCAGTCGCCAATTATTTGTTCTTCATGTTTAAGTAAACTACGATCCCCATTGTTAATCCTTTAACGGAAACTATTTGTAACTTTCGACAAGTAGAACAATGAATGGAACAGGTAGACGGTTGAAATCATTGTATATATTGCTTCTATACAGTCTAAAAAACATATATGCAAAGCATCCAGACAGTACCATTCGCCAATTTTTTGTTCTTCAAGTTTAAGTGAACAATGAGCCCCATAGTTAATCCTTTATCGGAAATTATTTGTAACTTTCGACAAGTAGAACAATGAATGGAATTGGTAGACGGTTGAAATAATTGTATATATTGCTTCCATATAGTCTATGAAACATATGTGCAAATCATCCAAGCAGTACCATTTGCCAATTTTTTGTTCTTCAAGTTTAAGTGAACTACGAGCCCCATTGTTAATCCTTTAAAGGAAATTATTTGTAAATTTCGACAAGTAGAACAATGAATAGAACAGGTAGTCTGTTGAAATATTTGTATATATTGCTTCTATATAGTCTAGGAAACCTATATGCAAAGCATCCAAACAGTAACATTCGCCAATTTTTTGTTCTTCAAGTTTATGTGAACTACGAGCCCCAATGTTAATCCTTTAACAGAAATTATATGTAATTTTCGACAAGAAGAACAATGAATAGAACAGGTCGTTTGTTGAAATCTTTGTATATATTGCTTCCATATAGTCTAAGAAACATATATGCAAAGCATCGAAACAGTACAATTCGCCAATTTTTTGTTCTTCAAGTTCAAGTGAACAACAAGCCCCATTGATAATCATGAAACGGAAATTATTTGTAACTATCGACATGTAGAACAATGAATGGAACAGGTAGACGGTTGAAATCATTATATATATTGCTTCTATATAGTCTAAGAAACATATATGCAAAGCATCCAAACAGTACCATTCGCCAATTTTTTGTTCTTCAAGTTTAAGTGAACTACGATCCCCATTGTTAATACTTTAACGGAAATTATTTGTAACTTTCGACAAGTAGAACAATGAATGGAACAGGTAGACAGTTGAAATCATTGTATATATTGCTTCTATATAGTCTAAAAAACATATATGCAAAGCATCCAGACAGTACCATTCGCCAATTTTTTGTTCTTCAAGTTTAAGTGTACAATGAGCCCCATTGTTAATCCTTTAACAGAAATTATTTGTAACTTTCGACAAGTAGAACAATGAATGGAACAGGTAGACGGTTGAAATCTTTGTATATATTGCTTCTATATAGTCTAAGAAACATATATGCAAAGCATCCAAACAGTACCAGTCGCCAATTATTTGTTCTTCATGTTTAAGTAAACTACGATCCCCATTGTTAATCCTTTAACGGAAACTATTTGTAACTTTCGACAAGTAGAACAATGAATGGAACAGGTAGACGGTTGAAATCATTGTATATATTGCTTCTATACAGTCTAAAAAACATATATGCAAAGCATCCAGACAGTACCATTCGCCAATTTTTTGTTCTTCAAGTTTAAGTGAACAATGAGCCCCATAGTTAATCCTTTATCGGAAATTATTTGTAACTTTCGACAAGTAGAACAATGAATGGAATTGGTAGACGGTTGAAATAATTGTATATATTGCTTCCATATAGTCTATGAAACATATGTGCAAATCATCCAAGCAGTACCATTTGCCAATTTTTTGTTCTTCAAGTTTAAGTGAACTACGAGCCCCATTGTTAATCCTTTAAAGGAAATTATTTGTAAATTTCGACAAGCAGAACAATGAATGGAACAGGTAGACTGTTGAAATCATTGTATATATTGCTTCTATATAGTCTAAGAAACATATATGCAGAGCATCCAGACAGTACCATTCGCCAATTTTTTGTTCTTCAAGTTTAAGTGAACAACGAGCCCCATTGTTAATCCTTTAAAGGAAATTATTTGTAATTTTCGAAAAGTAGAACAATGAATGGAACAGGTAGACTGTTGAAATCATTGTATATATTGCTTCTATATAGTCTAAGAAACATATATGCAGAGCATCCAGACAGTACCATTCGCCAATTTCTTGTTCTTCAAGTTTAAGTGAACACAAGCCCCATTGTTAATCCTTTAAAGGAAATTATTTGTAAATTTCGACAAGTAGAACAATGAATGGAATAGGTAGACGGTTGAAATCATTGTATATATTGCTTCTATATAGTCTAAGAAACATATATGCAAAGCATCCAGACAGTACAATTCGCCAATTTTTTGTTCTTCAAGTTTAAGTAAACTACGATCCCCATTGTTAATCCTTTAACGGAAATTATTTGTAACTTTCGACAAGTAGAACAATGAATGGAACAGGTAGACGGTTGAAATCATTGTATATATTGCTTCTATATAGTCTAAGAAACATATATGCAAAGCATCCAGACAGTACAATTCGCCAATTTTTTGTTCTTCAAGTTTAAGTAAACTACGATCCCCATTGTTAATCCTTTAACGGAAATTATTTGTAACTTTCGACAAGTAGAACAATGAACGGAACAGGTAGACGGTTGAAATCATTATATATATTGCTTCTATATAGTCTAAGAAACATATATGCAAAGCATCCAGATAGTACTATTCGCCAATTTTTTGTTCTTCAAGTTTAAGTGAACAATGAGCCCTATTGTTAATCCTTTATCGGAAATTATTTGTAACTTTCGACAAGTAGAACTATGAATGGAACAGGTAGACGTTTGAAATCTTTGTATATATTGCTTCTATATAGTCTAAGAAACATATATGCAAAGCATCCAAACAGTACCAGTCGCCAATTATTTGTTCTTCATGTTTAAGTAAACTACGATCCCCATTGTTAATCCTTTAACGGAAACTATTTGTAACTTTCGACAAGTAGAACAATGAATGGAACAGGTAGACGGTTGAAATCATTGTATATATTGCTTCTATACAGTCTAAAAAACATATATGCAAAGCATCCAGACAGTACCATTCGCCAATTTTTTGTTCTTCAAGTTTAAGTGAACAATGAGCCCCATAGTTAATCCTTTATCGGAAATTATTTGTAACTTTCGACAAGTAGAACAATGAATGGAATTGGTAGACGGTTGAAATAATTGTATATATTGCTTCCATATAGTCTATGAAACATATGTGCAAATCATCCAAGCAGTACCATTTGCCAATTTTTTGTTCTTCAAGTTTAAGTGAACTACGAGCCCCATTGTTAATCCTTTAAAGGAAATTATTTGTAAATTTCGACAAGTAGAACAATGAATAGAACAGGTAGTCTGTTGAAATATTTGTATATATTGCTTCTATATAGTCTAGGAAACCTATATGCAAAGCATCCAAACAGTAACATTCGCCAATTTTTTGTTCTTCAAGTTTATGTGAACTACGAGCCCCAATGTTAATCCTTTAACAGAAATTATATGTAATTTTCGACAAGAAGAACAATGAATAGAACAGGTCGTTTGTTGAAATCTTTGTATATATTGCTTCCATATAGTCTAAGAAACATATATGCAAAGCATCGAAACAGTACAATTCGCCAATTTTTTGTTCTTCAAGTTCAAGTGAACAACAAGCCCCATTGATAATCATGAAACGGAAATTATTTGTAACTATCGACATGTAGAACAATGAATGGAACAGGTAGACGGTTGAAATCATTATATATATTGCTTCTATATAGTCTAAGAAACATATATGCAAAGCATCCAAACAGTACCATTCGCCAATTTTTTGTTCTTCAAGTTTAAGTGAACTACGATCCCCATTGTTAATACTTTAACGGAAATTATTTGTAACTTTCGACAAGTAGAACAATGAATGGAACAGGTAGACAGTTGAAATCATTGTATATATTGCTTCTATATAGTCTAAAAAACATATATGCAAAGCATCCAGACAGTACCATTCGCCAATTTTTTGTTCTTCAAGTTTAAGTGTACAATGAGCCCCATTGTTAATCCTTTAACAGAAATTATTTGTAACTTTCGACAAGTAGAACAATGAATGGAACAGGTAGACGGTTGAAATCTTTGTATATATTGCTTCTATATAGTCTAAGAAACATATATGCAAAGCATCGAAACAGTACGATTCGCCAACTTTTTGTTGTTCAAGTTTAAGTGAACTACGAGCCCCATTGTTAATCCTTTAAAGGAAATTATTTGTAAATTTCGACAAGTAGAACAATGAATGGAACAGGTAGACGGTTGAAATCATTGTATATATTGCTTCCATATAGTCTAAGAAACATATATGCAAAGCATCCAAACAGTACCATTCGCCAATTTTTTGTTCTTCATGTTTAAGTGAACAATGAGCCCCATTGTTGATCCTTTATCGGAAATTATTTGTAACTTTCGACAACTAGGACAATGAATGGAACAGGTAGACGGTTGAAATCTTTGTATATATTGCTTCTATATAGTCTAAGAAACATATCTGCAAAGCATGGAAACAGTACCATTTGCCAATTTTTTGTTCTTCAAGTTTAAGTGAACAACAAGCCCCATTCTTAATCATGAAACGGGAATTATTTGTAACTTTCTACAAGTAGAACAATGAATAGAACAGGTATACGGGTGGAATCTTTCTATATGTTGCTTCTGTATAGTCTAAGAAACATATATGCAAAGCATCCAAACAGTAACATCCGCCAATTTTTTGTTCTTCAAGTTTAAGTAAATTACGAGCCCCATTGTTAATCCTTTAACGGAAATTGTTTGTAACTTTCGACAAGTAGAACAATGAATGGAACAGGTAGACGGTTGAAATCATTGTGTATATTGCTTCCATATAGTCTATGAAACACATATGCAAAGCATCCAAACAGTACAATTCGCGAATTTATTGTTCTTCAAGTATAAGGGAACAAAGAGCCCCATTGATAATCATGAAAGGGAAATTATTTGTAACTTTCTACAAGTAGAACAATGAATAGAACAGGTAGACTGTTGAAACCATTGTATTCATTGCTTCTATATAGTCTAAGAAACATATATGCAAAGCATCCAAACAGTACCATTGGCCAATTTTTTGTTCTTCAAGTTTAAGTGAACATCAAGCCCCGTTGATAATCATGAAACGGAAATTATTTGTAACTTTCTACAAGTAGAACAATGAATAGAACAGGTAGACTGTTGAAATCTTTGTATACATTGCTTCTATATAGTCTAAGAAACATATATGCAAAGCATCCAAACAGTAACATTTGCCAATTTCTTGTTCTTCAAGTTTAAGTGAACAACAAGCCCCATTGATAATCCTTTAAAGGAAATTATTTCTAAATTTCGACAAGTAGAACAATGAATGGAACAGGTAGACGGTTGAAATCTTTGTATATATTGCTTCTATATAGTCTAAGAAACATATATGCAAAGCATCGAAACAGTACGATTCGCCAACTTTTTGTTGTTCAAGTTTAAGTGAACTACGAGCCCCATTGTTAATCCTTTAAAGGAAATTATTTGTAAATTTCGACAAGTAGAACAATGAATGGAACAGGTAGACGGTTGAAATCCTTGTATATATTGCGTCTATATAGTCTAAGAAACATATATGCAAAGCATCCAAACAGTACCATTCGCCAATTTTTTGTTCTTCAAGTTTAAGTGAACTACGAGCCCCATTGATAATCATGAAACGGAAATTATTTGTAACTTTCTACAAGTAGAACAATGAATAGAACAGGTAGACGGTTGAAATCTTTGTATATATTGCATCTATATAGTCTAAGAAACATATATGCAAAGCATCGAAACAGTACGATTCGCCAACTTTTTGTTGTTCAAGTTTAAGTGAACTACGAGCCCCATTGTTAATCCTTTAAAGGAAATTATTTGTAAATTTCGACAAGTAGAACAATGATTGGAACACGTAGACAGTTGAAATCTTTGTATATATTGCTTCTATATAGTCTAAGAAACATATATGCAAAGCATCCAAACAGTACAATTCGCCAATTTTTTGTTCTTCAAGTTTAAGTGAACTACGAGCCCCATTGTTAATACTTTAACGGAAATTATTTGTAATTTTCGACAAGAAGAACAATGACTGGAACAGGTAGACCGTTGAAATCTTTGTATATATTGCTTCCATATAGTCTATGAAACATATATGCAAATCATCCAAGCAGTACCATTTGCCAATTTTTTGTTCTTCAAGTTTAAGTGAACTACGAGCCCCATTGTTAATCCTTTAAAGGAAATTATTTGTAAATTTCGACAAGTAGAACAATGAATAGAACAGGTAGTCTGTTGAAATATTTGTATATATTGCTTCTATATAGTCTAGGAAACCTATATGCAAAGCATCCAAACAGTAACATTCGCCAATTTTTTGTTCTTCAAGTTTATGTGAACTACGAGCCCCATTGTTAATCCTTTAACAGAAATTATATGTAATTTTCGACAAGAAGAACAATGAATAGAACAGGTCGTTTGTTGAAATCTTTGTATATATTGCTTCCATATAGTCTAAGAAACATATATGCAAAGCATCCAAACAGTACCATTCGCCAATTTTTTGTTCTTCAAGTTTAAGTGAACTACGAGCCCCATTGATAATCATGAAACGGAAATTATTTGTAACTTTCTACAAGTAGAACAATGAATAGAACAGGTAGACGGTTGAAATCTTTGTATATATTGCTTCTATATAGTCTAAAAAACATATATGCAAAGCATCCAGACAGTACCATTCGCCAATTTTTTGTTCTTCAAGTTTAAGTGTACAATGAGCCCCATTGTTAATCCTTTAACAGAAATTATTTGTAACTTTCGACAAGTAGAACAATGAATGGAACAGGTAGACGGTTGAAATCATTGTATATATTGCTTGTATATAATCTACGAAACATATCTGCAAAGCATCAAAACAGTAAAATTCGCCAATTTTTTGTTCTTCAAGTTTAAGTGAACTACGAGCCCCATTGTTAATCCTTTAACGGAAATTAATTGTAACTTTCTACAAGTAGAACAATGATTGGAACACGTAGACGGTTGAAATCTTTGTATATATTGCTTCCATATAGTCTAAGAAACATATATGCAAAGCATCCAAACAGTACCATTCGCAAATTTTTCGTTCTTCAATTTTAAGTGAACAATGAGACCCATTGTTAATCCTTTATCGGAAATTATTTGTAATTTTCGACAAGTAGAACAATGAATGGAACAGGTAGACGGTTGAAATCTTTGTATATATTGCTTCTATATAATCTAAGAAACATATATGCAAAGCATCCAAACAGTACCATTCGCCAATTTTTTGTTCTTCAAGTTTAAGTGAAGAACGAGGCCCATTGATAATCATGAAACGGAAATTATTTGTAAATTTCTACAAGTAGAACTATGAATAGAACAGGTAGACGGGTGAAATCTTTCTATATGTTGCTTCTATATAGTCTAAGAAACATATATGCAAAGCATCCAAACAGTACAATTCGCCAATTTTTTGTTCTTCAAGTTTAAGTGAACTACGAGCCCCATTGTTAATCCTTTATCGGAAATTATTTCTAACTTTCGACAAGTAGAACAATGAATGGAACAGGTAGACGGTTGAAATCTTTGTATATATTGCTTCTATATAGTCTAAGAAACATATATGCAAAGCATGCAAACAGTACCATTTGCCAATTTTTTGTTCTTCAAGTTCAAGTGAACAACAAGCCCCATTGATAATCATGAAACGGAAATTATTTGTAACTATCGACATGTAGAACAATGAATGGAACAGGTAGACGGTTGAAATCATTATATATATTGCTTCTATATAGTCTAAGAAACATATATGCAAAGCATCCAAACAGTACCATTCGCCAATTTTTTGTTCTTCAAGTATAAGTGAACTACGAGCCCCATTGTTAATACTTTAACGGAAATTATTTGTAACTTTCGACAAGTAGAACAATGAATGGAACAGGTAGACAGTTGAAATCATTGTATATATTGCTTCTGTATAGTCTAAAAAACATATATGCAAAGCATCCAGACAGTACCATTCGCCAATTTTTTGTTCTTCAAGTTTAAGTGTACAATGAGCCCCATTGTTAATCCTTTAACAGAAATTATTTGTAACTTTCGACAAGTAGAACAATGAATGGAACAGGTAGACGGTTGAAATCTTTGTATATATTGCTTCTATATAGTCTAAGAAACATATATGCAAAGCATCGAAACAGTACGATTCGCCAACTTTTTGTTGTTCAAGTTTAAGTGAACTACGAGCCCCATTGTTAATCCTTTAAAGGAAATTATTTGTAAATTTCGACAAGTAGAACAATGAATGGAACAGGTAGACGGTTGAAATCATTGTATATATTGCTTCCATATAGTCTAAGAAACATATATGCAAAGCATCCAAACAGTACCATTTGCCAATTTCTTGTTCTTCAAGTTTAAGTGAACAACAAGCCCCATTGATAATCATGAAACGGAAATTATTTGTAACTATCGACATGTAGAACAATGAATGGAACAGGTAGACGGTTGAAATCATTATATATATTGCTTCTATATAGTCTAAAAAACATATATGCAAAGCATCCAGACAGTAACATCCGCCAATTTTTTGTTCTTCAAGTATAAGTGAACTACGAGCCCCATTGTTAATACTTTAACGGAAATTATTTGTAACTTTCGACAAGTAGAACAATGAATGGAACAGGTAGACGGTTGAAATCATTGTGTATATTGCTTCCATATAGTCTATGAAACATATATGCAAAGCATCCAAACAGTACAATTCGCGAATTTATTGTTCTTCAAGTATAAGTGAACAAAGAGCCCCATTGATAATCATGAAAGGGAAATTATTTGTAACTTTCTACAAGTAGAACAATGAATAGAACAAGTAGACTGTTGAAATCTTTGTATACATTGCTTCTATATAGTCTAAGAAACATATATGCAAAGCATCCAAACAGTACCATTGGCCAATTTTTTGTTCTTCAAGTTTAAGTGAACATCAAGCCCCGTTGATAATCATGAAACGGAAATTATTTGTAACTTTCTACAAGTAGAACAATGAATAGAACAGGTAGACTGTTGAAATCTTTGTATACATTGCTTCTATATAGTCTAAGAAACATATATGCAAAGCATCCAAACAGTACCATTTGCCAATTTCTTGTTCTTCAAGTTTAAGTGAACAACAAGCCCCATTGATAATCATGAAACGGAAATTATTTGTAACTTTCGACAAGTAGAACAATGAATGGAACAGGTAGACTGTTGAAATCTTTGTATACATTGCTTCTATATAGTCTAAGAAACATATATGCAAAGCATCCAAACAGTACCATTGGCCAATTTTTTGTTCTTCAAGTTGAAGTGAACAACGAGCCCCATTGTTAATCCTTTAAAGGAAATTATTTGTAAATTTCGACAAGTAGAACAATGAATGGAACAGGTAGACGGTTGAAATCCTTGTATATATTGCGTCTATATAGTCTAAGAAACATATATGCAAAGCATCCAAACAGTACCATTCGCCAATTTTTTGTTCTTCAAGTTTAAGTGAACTACGAGCCCCATTGTTAATCCTTTAAAGGAAATTATTTGTAAATTTCGACAAGTAGAACAATGAATGGAACAGGTAGACTGTTGAAATCATTGTATATATTGCTTCTGTATAGTCTAAAAAACATATATGCAAAGCATCCAAACAGTACAATTCGCCAATTTTTTGTTCTTCAAGTTTAAGTGAACTACGAGCCCCATTGTTAATCCTTTATCGGAAATTATTTCTAAATTTCGACAAGTAGAACAATGAATGGAACAGGTAGACGGTTGAAATCTTTGTATATATTGCTTCTATATAGTCTAAGAAACATATATGCAGAGCATGCAAACAGTACCATTTGCCAATTTTTTGGTCTTCAAGTTCAAGTGAACAACAAGCCCCATTGATAATCATGAAACGGAAATTATTTGTAACTATCGACATGTAGAACAATGAATGGAACAGGTAGACGGTTGAAATCATTATATATATTGCTTCTATATAGTCTAAGAAACATATATGCAAAGCATCCAAACAGTACCATTCGCCAATTTATTGTTCTTCAAGTTTAAGTGAACTACGAGCCCCATTGTTAATACTTCAACGAAAATTATTTGTAACTTTCGACAAGTAGAACAATGAATGGAACAGGTAGACAGTTGAAATCATTGTATATATTGCTTCTATATAGTCTAAAAAACATATATGCAAAGCATCCAGACAGTACCATTCGCCAATTTTTTGTTCTTCAAGTTTAAGTGTACAATGAGCCCCATTGTTAATCCTTTAACAGAAATTATTTGTAACTTTCGACAAGTAGAACAATGAATGGAACAGGTAGACGGTTGAAATCATTGTATATATTGCTTCTATATAATCTACGAAACATATCTGCAAAGCATCAAAACAGTAAAATTCGCCAATTTTTTGTTCTTCAAGTTTAAGTGAACTACGAGCCCCATTGTTAATCCTTTAACGGAAATTAATTGTAACTTTCTACAAGTAGAACAATGATTGGAACACGTAGACGGTTGAAATCTTTGTATATATTGCTTCCATATAGTCTAAGAAACATAT
Organism: Cerceris ruficornis; assembly: GCA_963989415.1. Lineage (NCBI taxonomy): Eukaryota > Metazoa > Arthropoda > Insecta > Hymenoptera > Crabronidae > Cerceris > Cerceris ruficornis. Next base: position 438,429 of record CAXDIW010000276.1, on the reverse strand, counting down.
ATGCAAAGCATCCAAACAGTACCATTCGCAAATTTTTCGTTCTTCAAGTTTAAGTGAACAATGAGACCCATTGTTAATCCTTTATCGGAAATTATTTGTAATTTTCGACAAGTAGAACAATGAATGGAACAGGTAGACGGTTGAAATCTTTGTATATATTGCTTCTATATAATCTAAGAAACATATATGCAAAGCATCCAAACAGTACCATTCGCCAATTTTTTGTTCTTCAAGTTTAAGTGAAGAACGAGGCCCATTGATAATCATGAAACGGAAATTATTTGTAAATTTCTACAAGTAGAACTATGAATAGAACAGGTAGACGGGTGAAATCTTTCTATATGTTGCTTCTATATAGTCTAAGAAACATATATGCAAAGCATCCAAACAGTACAATTCGCCAATTTTTTGTTCTTCAAGTTTAAGTGAACTACGAGCCCCATTGTTAATCCTTTATCGGAAATTATTTCTAACTTTCGACAAGTAGAACAATGAATGGAACAGGTAGACGGTTGAAATCTTTGTATATATTGCTTCTATATAGTCTAAGAAACATATATGCAAAGCATGCAAACAGTACCATTTGCCAATTTTTTGTTCTTCAAGTTCAAGTGAACAACAAGCCCCATTGATAATCATGAAACGGAAATTATTTGTAACTATCGACATGTAGAACAATGAATGGAACAGGTAGACGGTTGAAATCATTATATATATTGCTTCTATATAGTCTAAGAAACATATATGCAAAGCATCCAAACAGTACCATTCGCCAATTTTTAGTTCTTCTAGTTTAAGTGAACTACGAGCCCCATTGTTAATACTTTAACGGAAATTATTTGTAACTTTCGACAAGTAGAACAATGAATGGAACAGGTAGACGGTTGAAATCATTGTGTATATTGCTTCCATATAGTCTAAGAAACATATATGCAAAGCATCCAAACAGTACCATTCGCCAATTTTTAGTTCTTCTAGTTTAAGTGAACTACGAGCCCCATTGTTAATACTTTAACGGAAATTATTTGTAACTTTCGACAAGTAGAACAATGAATGGAACAGGTAGACAGTTGAAATCATTGTATATATTGCTTCTATATAGTCTAAAAAACATATATGCAAAGCATCCAAACAGTACCATTCGCAAATTTTTCGTTCTTCAAGTTTAAGTGAACAATGAGACCCATTGTTAATCCTTTATCGGAAATTATTTGTAATTTTCGACAAGTAGAACAATGAATGGAACAGGTAGACGGTTGAAATCTTTGTATATATTGCTTCTATATAATCTAAGAAACATATATGCAAAGCATCCAAACAGTACAAATCGCCAATTATTTCATCTTCATGTTTAAGTGAACTACGAGCCCCATTGTTAAAAATTTACCGGAAATTATTTGTAACTTTCGACAAGTAGAACAATGAATGGAACTGGTAGACGGTTGAAATCTTTGTATATATTGCTTCTATATAGTATAAGAAACATATATGCAAAGCATCCAAACAGTACAATTCGCCAATTTTTTATTCTTCAAGTTTAAGTGAACAATGAGCCCCAATGGTTAATCCTTTATCGGAAATTATTTGTAACTTTCGACAAGTAGAACAATGAATGGAACAGGTAGACGCTTGAAATCTTTGTATATATTGCTTCTATATAGTCTAAGAAACATATATGCAAAGCATCCAAACAGTACAATTCGCCAATTTATTGTTCTTCAAGTTTAAGTGAACAATGAGCCCCATTGTTAATCCTTTAAAGGAAATTATTTGTAAATTTCGGCAAGTAGAACAATGAATGGAATAGGTAGACGGTTGAAATCATTGTATATATTGCTTCTATATAGTCTAAGAAACATATCTGCAAATCATCCAAACAGTACAATTCGCCAATTTTTTGTTCTTCAAGTTTAAGTGAACTACGAGCCCCATTGTTAATCCTTTATCGGAAATTATTTGTAACTTTCGACAAGTAGAACAATGAATGGAACTGGTAGACGGTTGAAATCTTTGTATATATTGCTTCTATATAGTATAAGAAACATATATGCAAAGCATCCAAACAGTACAATTCGCCAATTTTTTATTCTTCATGTTTAAGTGAACAATGAGCCCCAATGGTTAATCCGTTATCGGAAATTATTTGTAACTTTCGACAAGTAGAACAATGAATGGAACAGGAGGACAGTTGAAATCTTTGTATATATTGCTTCTATATAGTCTAAGAAACATATATGCAAAGCATCCAAACAGTACCATTCGCCAATTTTTTGTTCTTCAAGTTTATGTGAACTACGAGCCCCATTTTTAATCCTTTAAAGGAAATTATTTGTAAATTTCGACAAGTAGAACAATGAATGGAACAGGTAGACTGTTGAAATCATTGTATATATTGCTTCTATATAGTCTAAGAAACATATATGCAAAGCATCCAAACAGTACAATTCGCCAATTTTTTGTTCTTCAAGTTTAAGTAAACTACGATCCCCATTGTTAATCCCTTAACGGAAATTATTTGTGACTTTCGACAAGTAGAACAATGAATTGAACAGGTAGACGGTTAAAATCAATGTATATATTGCTTCTATATAGTCTAAGAAACATATATGCAAAGCATCCAAACAGTACCATTCGCCAATTTTTTGTTCTTCAAGTTTAAGTGAACTACGAGACCCATTGTTAATCCTTTAAAGGAAATTATTTGTAAATTTCGACAAGTAGAACAATGAATGGATCAGGTAGGCGGTTGAAATCATTGTATATATTGCTTCTATATAGTCTAAAAAACATATATGCAAAGCATCCAGACAGTACCATTCGCCAATTTTTTGTTCTTCAAGTTTAAGTGTACAATGAGCCCCATTGTTAATCCTTTAACAGAAATTATTTGTAACTTTCGACAAGTAGAACAATGAATGGAACAGGTAGACGGTTGAAATCTTTGTATATATTGCTTCTATATAGTCTAAGAAACATATATGCAAAGCATCCAAACAGTACCAGTCGCCAATTATTTGTTCTTCATGTTTAAGTAAACTACGATCCCCATTGTTAATCCTTTAACGGAAACTATTTGTAACTTTCGACAAGTAGAACAATGAATGGAACAGGTAGACGGTTGAAATCATTGTATATATTGCTTCTATACAGTCTAAAAAACATATATGCAAAGCATCCAGACAGTACCATTCGCCAATTTTTTGTTCTTCAAGTTTAAGTGAACAATGAGCCCCATAGTTAATCCTTTATCGGAAATTATTTGTAACTTTCGACAAGTAGAACAATGAATGGAATTGGTAGACGGTTGAAATAATTGTATATATTGCTTCCATATAGTCTATGAAACATATGTGCAAATCATCCAAGCAGTACCATTTGCCAATTTTTTGTTCTTCAAGTTTAAGTGAACTACGAGCCCCATTGTTAATCCTTTAAAGGAAATTATTTGTAAATTTCGACAAGCAGAACAATGAATGGAACAGGTAGACTGTTGAAATCATTGTATATATTGCTTCTATATAGTCTAAGAAACATATATGCAGAGCATCCAGACAGTACCATTCGCCAATTTTTTGTTCTTCAAGTTTAAGTGAACAACGAGCCCCATTGTTAATCCTTTAAAGGAAATTATTTGTAATTTTCGAAAAGTAGAACAATGAATGGAACAGGTAGACTGTTGAAATCATTGTATATATTGCTTCTATATAGTCTAAGAAACATATATGCAGAGCATCCAGACAGTACCATTCGCCAATTTCTTGTTCTTCAAGTTTAAGTGAACACAAGCCCCATTGTTAATCCTTTAAAGGAAATTATTTGTAAATTTCGACAAGTAGAACAATGAATGGAATAGGTAGACGGTTGAAATCATTGTATATATTGCTTCTATATAGTCTAAGAAACATATATGCAAAGCATCCAGACAGTACAATTCGCCAATTTTTTGTTCTTCAAGTTTAAGTAAACTACGATCCCCATTGTTAATCCTTTAACGGAAATTATTTGTAACTTTCGACAAGTAGAACAATGAATGGAACAGGTAGACGGTTGAAATCATTGTATATATTGCTTCTATATAGTCTAAGAAACATATATGCAAAGCATCCAGACAGTACAATTCGCCAATTTTTTGTTCTTCAAGTTTAAGTAAACTACGATCCCCATTGTTAATCCTTTAACGGAAATTATTTGTAACTTTCGACAAGTAGAACAATGAACGGAACAGGTAGACGGTTGAAATCATTATATATATTGCTTCTATATAGTCTAAGAAACATATATGCAAAGCATCCAGATAGTACTATTCGCCAATTTTTTGTTCTTCAAGTTTAAGTGAACAATGAGCCCTATTGTTAATCCTTTATCGGAAATTATTTGTAACTTTCGACAAGTAGAACTATGAATGGAACAGGTAGACGTTTGAAATCTTTGTATATATTGCTTCTATATAGTCTAAGAAACATATATGCAAAGCATCCAAACAGTACCAGTCGCCAATTATTTGTTCTTCATGTTTAAGTAAACTACGATCCCCATTGTTAATCCTTTAACGGAAACTATTTGTAACTTTCGACAAGTAGAACAATGAATGGAACAGGTAGACGGTTGAAATCATTGTATATATTGCTTCTATACAGTCTAAAAAACATATATGCAAAGCATCCAGACAGTACCATTCGCCAATTTTTTGTTCTTCAAGTTTAAGTGAACAATGAGCCCCATAGTTAATCCTTTATCGGAAATTATTTGTAACTTTCGACAAGTAGAACAATGAATGGAATTGGTAGACGGTTGAAATAATTGTATATATTGCTTCCATATAGTCTATGAAACATATGTGCAAATCATCCAAGCAGTACCATTTGCCAATTTTTTGTTCTTCAAGTTTAAGTGAACTACGAGCCCCATTGTTAATCCTTTAAAGGAAATTATTTGTAAATTTCGACAAGTAGAACAATGAATAGAACAGGTAGTCTGTTGAAATATTTGTATATATTGCTTCTATATAGTCTAGGAAACCTATATGCAAAGCATCCAAACAGTAACATTCGCCAATTTTTTGTTCTTCAAGTTTATGTGAACTACGAGCCCCAATGTTAATCCTTTAACAGAAATTATATGTAATTTTCGACAAGAAGAACAATGAATAGAACAGGTCGTTTGTTGAAATCTTTGTATATATTGCTTCCATATAGTCTAAGAAACATATATGCAAAGCATCGAAACAGTACAATTCGCCAATTTTTTGTTCTTCAAGTTCAAGTGAACAACAAGCCCCATTGATAATCATGAAACGGAAATTATTTGTAACTATCGACATGTAGAACAATGAATGGAACAGGTAGACGGTTGAAATCATTATATATATTGCTTCTATATAGTCTAAGAAACATATATGCAAAGCATCCAAACAGTACCATTCGCCAATTTTTTGTTCTTCAAGTTTAAGTGAACTACGATCCCCATTGTTAATACTTTAACGGAAATTATTTGTAACTTTCGACAAGTAGAACAATGAATGGAACAGGTAGACAGTTGAAATCATTGTATATATTGCTTCTATATAGTCTAAAAAACATATATGCAAAGCATCCAGACAGTACCATTCGCCAATTTTTTGTTCTTCAAGTTTAAGTGTACAATGAGCCCCATTGTTAATCCTTTAACAGAAATTATTTGTAACTTTCGACAAGTAGAACAATGAATGGAACAGGTAGACGGTTGAAATCTTTGTATATATTGCTTCTATATAGTCTAAGAAACATATATGCAAAGCATCGAAACAGTACGATTCGCCAACTTTTTGTTGTTCAAGTTTAAGTGAACTACGAGCCCCATTGTTAATCCTTTAAAGGAAATTATTTGTAAATTTCGACAAGTAGAACAATGAATGGAACAGGTAGACGGTTGAAATCATTGTATATATTGCTTCCATATAGTCTAAGAAACATATATGCAAAGCATCCAAACAGTACCATTCGCCAATTTTTTGTTCTTCATGTTTAAGTGAACAATGAGCCCCATTGTTGATCCTTTATCGGAAATTATTTGTAACTTTCGACAACTAGGACAATGAATGGAACAGGTAGACGGTTGAAATCTTTGTATATATTGCTTCTATATAGTCTAAGAAACATATCTGCAAAGCATGGAAACAGTACCATTTGCCAATTTTTTGTTCTTCAAGTTTAAGTGAACAACAAGCCCCATTCTTAATCATGAAACGGGAATTATTTGTAACTTTCTACAAGTAGAACAATGAATAGAACAGGTATACGGGTGGAATCTTTCTATATGTTGCTTCTGTATAGTCTAAGAAACATATATGCAAAGCATCCAAACAGTAACATCCGCCAATTTTTTGTTCTTCAAGTTTAAGTAAATTACGAGCCCCATTGTTAATCCTTTAACGGAAATTGTTTGTAACTTTCGACAAGTAGAACAATGAATGGAACAGGTAGACGGTTGAAATCATTGTGTATATTGCTTCCATATAGTCTATGAAACACATATGCAAAGCATCCAAACAGTACAATTCGCGAATTTATTGTTCTTCAAGTATAAGGGAACAAAGAGCCCCATTGATAATCATGAAAGGGAAATTATTTGTAACTTTCTACAAGTAGAACAATGAATAGAACAGGTAGACTGTTGAAACCATTGTATTCATTGCTTCTATATAGTCTAAGAAACATATATGCAAAGCATCCAAACAGTACCATTGGCCAATTTTTTGTTCTTCAAGTTTAAGTGAACATCAAGCCCCGTTGATAATCATGAAACGGAAATTATTTGTAACTTTCTACAAGTAGAACAATGAATAGAACAGGTAGACTGTTGAAATCTTTGTATACATTGCTTCTATATAGTCTAAGAAACATATATGCAAAGCATCCAAACAGTAACATTTGCCAATTTCTTGTTCTTCAAGTTTAAGTGAACAACAAGCCCCATTGATAATCCTTTAAAGGAAATTATTTCTAAATTTCGACAAGTAGAACAATGAATGGAACAGGTAGACGGTTGAAATCTTTGTATATATTGCTTCTATATAGTCTAAGAAACATATATGCAAAGCATCGAAACAGTACGATTCGCCAACTTTTTGTTGTTCAAGTTTAAGTGAACTACGAGCCCCATTGTTAATCCTTTAAAGGAAATTATTTGTAAATTTCGACAAGTAGAACAATGAATGGAACAGGTAGACGGTTGAAATCCTTGTATATATTGCGTCTATATAGTCTAAGAAACATATATGCAAAGCATCCAAACAGTACCATTCGCCAATTTTTTGTTCTTCAAGTTTAAGTGAACTACGAGCCCCATTGATAATCATGAAACGGAAATTATTTGTAACTTTCTACAAGTAGAACAATGAATAGAACAGGTAGACGGTTGAAATCTTTGTATATATTGCATCTATATAGTCTAAGAAACATATATGCAAAGCATCGAAACAGTACGATTCGCCAACTTTTTGTTGTTCAAGTTTAAGTGAACTACGAGCCCCATTGTTAATCCTTTAAAGGAAATTATTTGTAAATTTCGACAAGTAGAACAATGATTGGAACACGTAGACAGTTGAAATCTTTGTATATATTGCTTCTATATAGTCTAAGAAACATATATGCAAAGCATCCAAACAGTACAATTCGCCAATTTTTTGTTCTTCAAGTTTAAGTGAACTACGAGCCCCATTGTTAATACTTTAACGGAAATTATTTGTAATTTTCGACAAGAAGAACAATGACTGGAACAGGTAGACCGTTGAAATCTTTGTATATATTGCTTCCATATAGTCTATGAAACATATATGCAAATCATCCAAGCAGTACCATTTGCCAATTTTTTGTTCTTCAAGTTTAAGTGAACTACGAGCCCCATTGTTAATCCTTTAAAGGAAATTATTTGTAAATTTCGACAAGTAGAACAATGAATAGAACAGGTAGTCTGTTGAAATATTTGTATATATTGCTTCTATATAGTCTAGGAAACCTATATGCAAAGCATCCAAACAGTAACATTCGCCAATTTTTTGTTCTTCAAGTTTATGTGAACTACGAGCCCCATTGTTAATCCTTTAACAGAAATTATATGTAATTTTCGACAAGAAGAACAATGAATAGAACAGGTCGTTTGTTGAAATCTTTGTATATATTGCTTCCATATAGTCTAAGAAACATATATGCAAAGCATCCAAACAGTACCATTCGCCAATTTTTTGTTCTTCAAGTTTAAGTGAACTACGAGCCCCATTGATAATCATGAAACGGAAATTATTTGTAACTTTCTACAAGTAGAACAATGAATAGAACAGGTAGACGGTTGAAATCTTTGTATATATTGCTTCTATATAGTCTAAAAAACATATATGCAAAGCATCCAGACAGTACCATTCGCCAATTTTTTGTTCTTCAAGTTTAAGTGTACAATGAGCCCCATTGTTAATCCTTTAACAGAAATTATTTGTAACTTTCGACAAGTAGAACAATGAATGGAACAGGTAGACGGTTGAAATCATTGTATATATTGCTTGTATATAATCTACGAAACATATCTGCAAAGCATCAAAACAGTAAAATTCGCCAATTTTTTGTTCTTCAAGTTTAAGTGAACTACGAGCCCCATTGTTAATCCTTTAACGGAAATTAATTGTAACTTTCTACAAGTAGAACAATGATTGGAACACGTAGACGGTTGAAATCTTTGTATATATTGCTTCCATATAGTCTAAGAAACATATATGCAAAGCATCCAAACAGTACCATTCGCAAATTTTTCGTTCTTCAATTTTAAGTGAACAATGAGACCCATTGTTAATCCTTTATCGGAAATTATTTGTAATTTTCGACAAGTAGAACAATGAATGGAACAGGTAGACGGTTGAAATCTTTGTATATATTGCTTCTATATAATCTAAGAAACATATATGCAAAGCATCCAAACAGTACCATTCGCCAATTTTTTGTTCTTCAAGTTTAAGTGAAGAACGAGGCCCATTGATAATCATGAAACGGAAATTATTTGTAAATTTCTACAAGTAGAACTATGAATAGAACAGGTAGACGGGTGAAATCTTTCTATATGTTGCTTCTATATAGTCTAAGAAACATATATGCAAAGCATCCAAACAGTACAATTCGCCAATTTTTTGTTCTTCAAGTTTAAGTGAACTACGAGCCCCATTGTTAATCCTTTATCGGAAATTATTTCTAACTTTCGACAAGTAGAACAATGAATGGAACAGGTAGACGGTTGAAATCTTTGTATATATTGCTTCTATATAGTCTAAGAAACATATATGCAAAGCATGCAAACAGTACCATTTGCCAATTTTTTGTTCTTCAAGTTCAAGTGAACAACAAGCCCCATTGATAATCATGAAACGGAAATTATTTGTAACTATCGACATGTAGAACAATGAATGGAACAGGTAGACGGTTGAAATCATTATATATATTGCTTCTATATAGTCTAAGAAACATATATGCAAAGCATCCAAACAGTACCATTCGCCAATTTTTTGTTCTTCAAGTATAAGTGAACTACGAGCCCCATTGTTAATACTTTAACGGAAATTATTTGTAACTTTCGACAAGTAGAACAATGAATGGAACAGGTAGACAGTTGAAATCATTGTATATATTGCTTCTGTATAGTCTAAAAAACATATATGCAAAGCATCCAGACAGTACCATTCGCCAATTTTTTGTTCTTCAAGTTTAAGTGTACAATGAGCCCCATTGTTAATCCTTTAACAGAAATTATTTGTAACTTTCGACAAGTAGAACAATGAATGGAACAGGTAGACGGTTGAAATCTTTGTATATATTGCTTCTATATAGTCTAAGAAACATATATGCAAAGCATCGAAACAGTACGATTCGCCAACTTTTTGTTGTTCAAGTTTAAGTGAACTACGAGCCCCATTGTTAATCCTTTAAAGGAAATTATTTGTAAATTTCGACAAGTAGAACAATGAATGGAACAGGTAGACGGTTGAAATCATTGTATATATTGCTTCCATATAGTCTAAGAAACATATATGCAAAGCATCCAAACAGTACCATTTGCCAATTTCTTGTTCTTCAAGTTTAAGTGAACAACAAGCCCCATTGATAATCATGAAACGGAAATTATTTGTAACTATCGACATGTAGAACAATGAATGGAACAGGTAGACGGTTGAAATCATTATATATATTGCTTCTATATAGTCTAAAAAACATATATGCAAAGCATCCAGACAGTAACATCCGCCAATTTTTTGTTCTTCAAGTATAAGTGAACTACGAGCCCCATTGTTAATACTTTAACGGAAATTATTTGTAACTTTCGACAAGTAGAACAATGAATGGAACAGGTAGACGGTTGAAATCATTGTGTATATTGCTTCCATATAGTCTATGAAACATATATGCAAAGCATCCAAACAGTACAATTCGCGAATTTATTGTTCTTCAAGTATAAGTGAACAAAGAGCCCCATTGATAATCATGAAAGGGAAATTATTTGTAACTTTCTACAAGTAGAACAATGAATAGAACAAGTAGACTGTTGAAATCTTTGTATACATTGCTTCTATATAGTCTAAGAAACATATATGCAAAGCATCCAAACAGTACCATTGGCCAATTTTTTGTTCTTCAAGTTTAAGTGAACATCAAGCCCCGTTGATAATCATGAAACGGAAATTATTTGTAACTTTCTACAAGTAGAACAATGAATAGAACAGGTAGACTGTTGAAATCTTTGTATACATTGCTTCTATATAGTCTAAGAAACATATATGCAAAGCATCCAAACAGTACCATTTGCCAATTTCTTGTTCTTCAAGTTTAAGTGAACAACAAGCCCCATTGATAATCATGAAACGGAAATTATTTGTAACTTTCGACAAGTAGAACAATGAATGGAACAGGTAGACTGTTGAAATCTTTGTATACATTGCTTCTATATAGTCTAAGAAACATATATGCAAAGCATCCAAACAGTACCATTGGCCAATTTTTTGTTCTTCAAGTTGAAGTGAACAACGAGCCCCATTGTTAATCCTTTAAAGGAAATTATTTGTAAATTTCGACAAGTAGAACAATGAATGGAACAGGTAGACGGTTGAAATCCTTGTATATATTGCGTCTATATAGTCTAAGAAACATATATGCAAAGCATCCAAACAGTACCATTCGCCAATTTTTTGTTCTTCAAGTTTAAGTGAACTACGAGCCCCATTGTTAATCCTTTAAAGGAAATTATTTGTAAATTTCGACAAGTAGAACAATGAATGGAACAGGTAGACTGTTGAAATCATTGTATATATTGCTTCTGTATAGTCTAAAAAACATATATGCAAAGCATCCAAACAGTACAATTCGCCAATTTTTTGTTCTTCAAGTTTAAGTGAACTACGAGCCCCATTGTTAATCCTTTATCGGAAATTATTTCTAAATTTCGACAAGTAGAACAATGAATGGAACAGGTAGACGGTTGAAATCTTTGTATATATTGCTTCTATATAGTCTAAGAAACATATATGCAGAGCATGCAAACAGTACCATTTGCCAATTTTTTGGTCTTCAAGTTCAAGTGAACAACAAGCCCCATTGATAATCATGAAACGGAAATTATTTGTAACTATCGACATGTAGAACAATGAATGGAACAGGTAGACGGTTGAAATCATTATATATATTGCTTCTATATAGTCTAAGAAACATATATGCAAAGCATCCAAACAGTACCATTCGCCAATTTATTGTTCTTCAAGTTTAAGTGAACTACGAGCCCCATTGTTAATACTTCAACGAAAATTATTTGTAACTTTCGACAAGTAGAACAATGAATGGAACAGGTAGACAGTTGAAATCATTGTATATATTGCTTCTATATAGTCTAAAAAACATATATGCAAAGCATCCAGACAGTACCATTCGCCAATTTTTTGTTCTTCAAGTTTAAGTGTACAATGAGCCCCATTGTTAATCCTTTAACAGAAATTATTTGTAACTTTCGACAAGTAGAACAATGAATGGAACAGGTAGACGGTTGAAATCATTGTATATATTGCTTCTATATAATCTACGAAACATATCTGCAAAGCATCAAAACAGTAAAATTCGCCAATTTTTTGTTCTTCAAGTTTAAGTGAACTACGAGCCCCATTGTTAATCCTTTAACGGAAATTAATTGTAACTTTCTACAAGTAGAACAATGATTGGAACACGTAGACGGTTGAAATCTTTGTATATATTGCTTCCATATAGTCTAAGAAACATATATGCAAAGCATCCAAACAGTACCATTCGCAAATTTTTCGTTCTTCAAGTTTAAGTGAACAATGAGACCCATTGTTAATCCTTTATCGGAAATTATTTGTAATTTTCGACAAGTAGAACAATGAATGGAACAGGTAGACGGTTGAAATCTTTGTATATATTGCTTCTATATAATCTAAGAAACATATATGCAAAGCATCCAAACAGTACCATTCGCCAATTTTTTGTTCTTCAAGTTTAAGTGAAGAACGAGGCCCATTGATAATCATGAAACGGAAATTATTTGTAAATTTCTACAAGTAGAACTATGAATAGAACAGGTAGACGGGTGAAATCTTTCTATATGTTGCTTCTATATAGTCTAAGAAACATATATGCAAAGCATCCAAACAGTACAATTCGCCAATTTTTTGTTCTTCAAGTTTAAGTGAACTACGAGCCCCATTGTTAATCCTTTATCGGAAATTATTTCTAACTTTCGACAAGTAGAACAATGAATGGAACAGGTAGACGGTTGAAATCTTTGTATATATTGCTTCTATATAGTCTAAGAAACATATATGCAAAGCATGCAAACAGTACCATTTGCCAATTTTTTGTTCTTCAAGTTCAAGTGAACAACAAGCCCCATTGATAATCATGAAACGGAAATTATTTGTAACTATCGACATGTAGAACAATGAATGGAACAGGTAGACGGTTGAAATCATTATATATATTGCTTCTATATAGTCTAAGAAACATATATGCAAAGCATCCAAACAGTACCATTCGCCAATTTTTAGTTCTTCTAGTTTAAGTGAACTACGAGCCCCATTGTTAATACTTTAACGGAAATTATTTGTAACTTTCGACAAGTAGAACAATGAATGGAACAGGTAGACGGTTGAAATCATTGTGTATATTGCTTCCATATAGTCTAAGAAACATATATGCAAAGCATCCAAACAGTACCATTCGCCAATTTTTAGTTCTTCTAGTTTAAGTGAACTACGAGCCCCATTGTTAATACTTTAACGGAAATTATTTGTAACTTTCGACAAGTAGAACAATGAATGGAACAGGTAGACAGTTGAAATCATTGTATATATTGCTTCTATATAGTCTAAAAAACATATATGCAAAGCATCCAAACAGTACCATTCGCAAATTTTTCGTTCTTCAAGTTTAAGTGAACAATGAGACCCATTGTTAATCCTTTATCGGAAATTATTTGTAATTTTCGACAAGTAGAACAATGAATGGAACAGGTAGACGGTTGAAATCTTTGTATATATTGCTTCTATATAATCTAAGAAACATATATGCAAAGCATCCAAACAGTACAAATCGCCAATTATTTCATCTTCATGTTTAAGTGAACTACGAGCCCCATTGTTAAAAATTTACCGGAAATTATTTGTAACTTTCGACAAGTAGAACAATGAATGGAACTGGTAGACGGTTGAAATCTTTGTATATATTGCTTCTATATAGTATAAGAAACATATATGCAAAGCATCCAAACAGTACAATTCGCCAATTTTTTATTCTTCAAGTTTAAGTGAACAATGAGCCCCAATGGTTAATCCTTTATCGGAAATTATTTGTAACTTTCGACAAGTAGAACAATGAATGGAACAGGTAGACGCTTGAAATCTTTGTATATATTGCTTCTATATAGTCTAAGAAACATATATGCAAAGCATCCAAACAGTACAATTCGCCAATTTATTGTTCTTCAAGTTTAAGTGAACAATGAGCCCCATTGTTAATCCTTTAAAGGAAATTATTTGTAAATTTCGGCAAGTAGAACAATGAATGGAATAGGTAGACGGTTGAAATCATTGTATATATTGCTTCTATATAGTCTAAGAAACATATCTGCAAATCATCCAAACAGTACAATTCGCCAATTTTTTGTTCTTCAAGTTTAAGTGAACTACGAGCCCCATTGTTAATCCTTTATCGGAAATTATTTGTAACTTTCGACAAGTAGAACAATGAATGGAACTGGTAGACGGTTGAAATCTTTGTATATATTGCTTCTATATAGTATAAGAAACATATATGCAAAGCATCCAAACAGTACAATTCGCCAATTTTTTATTCTTCATGTTTAAGTGAACAATGAGCCCCAATGGTTAATCCGTTATCGGAAATTATTTGTAACTTTCGACAAGTAGAACAATGAATGGAACAGGAGGACAGTTGAAATCTTTGTATATATTGCTTCTATATAGTCTAAGAAACATATATGCAAAGCATCCAAACAGTACCATTCGCCAATTTTTTGTTCTTCAAGTTTAAGTGAACTACGAGACCCATTGTTAATCCTTTAAAGGAAATTATTTGTAAATTTCGACAAGTAGAACAATGAATGGATCAGGTAGGCGGTTGAAATCATTGTATATATTGCTTCTATATAGCCTACGAAACACATGTGCAAAGCATCCAAACAGTACAATTCGCCAATTTTTTATTCTTCAAGTTTAAGTGAACAATGAGCCCCAATGGTTAATCCGTTATCGGAAATTATTTGTAACTTTCGACAAGTAGAACAATGAATGGAACAGGAGGACTGTTGAAATCTTTGTATATATTGCTTCTATATAGTCTAAGAAACACATATGCAAAGCATCCAAACAGTACCATTCGCCAATTTTTTGTTCTTCAAGTTTATGTGAACTACGAGCCCCATTGTTAATCCTTTAAAGGAAAGTATTTGTAAATTTCGACAAGTAGAACAATGAATGGAACAGGTAGACTGTTGAAATCATTGTATATATTGCTTCTATATAGTCTAAGAAACATATATGCAAAGCATCCAAACAGTACAATTCGCCAATTTTTTGTTCTTCAAGTTTAAGTAAACTACGATCCCCATTGTTAATCCCGTAACGGAAATTATTTGTGACTTTCGACAAGTAGAACAATGAATTGAACAGGTAGACGGTTAAAATCAATGTATATATTGCTTCTATATAGTCTAAGAAACATATATGCAAAGCATCCAAACAGTACCATTCGCCAATTTTTTGCTCTTCAAGTTTAAGTGAACTACGAGCCCCATTGTTAATCCTTTAAAGGAAATTATTTGTAAATTTCGGCAAGTAGAACAATGAATGGAATAGGTAGACGGTTGAAATCATTGTATATATTGCTTCTATATAGTCTAAGAAACATATCTGCAAATCATCCAAACAGTACAATTCGCCAATTTTTTGTTCTTCAAGTTTAAGTGAACTACGAGCCCCATTGTTAATCCTTCATCGGAAATTATTTGTAACTTTCGACAAGTAGAACAATGAATGGCACTGGTAGACGGTTGAAATCTTTTTATATATTGCTTATATATAGTCTAAGAAACATATATGCAAAGCATCCAAACAGTACAATTCGCCAATTTTTTGTTCTTCAAGTTTAAGTGAACTACGAGCCCCATTGTTAATCCTTTATCGGAAATTATTTGTAACTTTCGACAAGCAGAACAATGAATGGAACAGGTAGACTGTTGAAATCATTGTATATATTGCTTCTATATAGTCTAAGAAACATATATGCAAAGCATCCAAACAGTACAATTCGCCAATTTTTTGTGCTTCAAGTTTAAGTAAACTACGATCCCCATTGTTAATCCGTTAACGGAAATTATTTGTGACTTTCGACAAGTAGAACAATGAATGGAACAGGTAGACGGTTGAAATCTTTTTATATATTGCTTATATATAGTCTAAGAAACATATATGCAAAGCATCCAAACAGTACAATTCGCCAATTTTTTGTTCTTCAAGTTTAAGTGAACTACGAGCCCCATTGTTAATCCTTTATCGGAAATTATTTGTAACTTTCGACAAGTAGAACAATGAATGGAACAGGTAGACTGTTGAAATCATTGTATATATTGCTTCTATATAGTCTAAGAAACATATATGCAAAGCATCCAAACAGTACCATTCGCCAATTATTTGTTCTTCAAGTTTAAGTGAACTACGAGCCCCATTGTTAATCCTTTAAAGGAAATTATTTGTAAATTTCGACAAGTAGAACAATGAATGGACCAGGTAGACTGTTGAAATCATTGTATATATTGCTTCTATATAGTCTAAGAAACATATATGCATAGCGTCCAAACAGTACAATTCGCCAATTTTTTGCTCTTCAAGTTTAAGTGAACTACGAGCCCCATTGTTAATCCTTTAAAGGAAATTATTTGTAAATTTCGGCAAGTAGAACAATGAATGGAATAGGTAGACGGTTGAAATCATTGTATATATTGCTTCTATATAGTTTAAGAAACATATATGCAAAGCATCCAAATAGTACAATTA
Source organism: Cerceris ruficornis (assembly GCA_963989415.1). NCBI lineage: Eukaryota > Metazoa > Arthropoda > Insecta > Hymenoptera > Crabronidae > Cerceris > Cerceris ruficornis. The sequence continues at coordinate 421,844 of CAXDIW010000276.1, read as the reverse complement.
GACAATTTTTTGTTCTTCAAGTTTAAGTGAACAATTAGCCCCAATGGTTAATCCTTTATCGGAAATAATTTGTAATTTTCGACAAGTAGAACAATGAATGGAACAGGTAGACGGTTGAAATCTTTGTATATATTGCTTCTATATAATCTAAGAAACATATATGCAAAGCATCCAAACAGTACAAATCGCCAATTATTTCATCTTCATGTTTAAGTGAACTACGAGCCCCATTGTTAAAAATTTACCGGAAATTATTTGTAACTTTCGACAAGTAGAACAATGAATGGAACTGGTAGACGGTTGAAATCTTTGTATATATTGCTTCTATATAGTATAAGAAACATATATGCAAAGCATCCAAACAGTACAATTCGCCAATTTTTTATTCTTCAAGTTTAAGTGAACAATGAGCCCCAATGGTTAATCCTTTATCGGAAATTATTTGTAACTTTCGACAAGTAGAACAATGAATGGAACAGGTAGACGCTTGAAATCTTTGTATATATTGCTTCTATATAGTCTAAGAAACATATATGCAAAGCATCCAAACAGTACAATTCGCCAATTTATTGTTCTTCAAGTTTAAGTGAACAATGAGCCCCATTGTTAATCCTTTAAAGGAAATTATTTGTAAATTTCGGCAAGTAGAACAATGAATGGAATAGGTAGACGGTTGAAATCATTGTATATATTGCTTCTATATAGTCTAAGAAACATATCTGCAAATCATCCAAACAGTACAATTCGCCAATTTTTTGTTCTTCAAGTTTAAGTGAACTACGAGCCCCATTGTTAATCCTTTATCGGAAATTATTTGTAACTTTCGACAAGTAGAACAATGAATGGAACTGGTAGACGGTTGAAATCTTTGTATATATTGCTTCTATATAGTATAAGAAACATATATGCAAAGCATCCAAACAGTACAATTCGCCAATTTTTTATTCTTCATGTTTAAGTGAACAATGAGCCCCAATGGTTAATCCGTTATCGGAAATTATTTGTAACTTTCGACAAGTAGAACAATGAATGGAACAGGAGGCCAGTTGAAATCTTTGTATATATTGCTTCTATATAGTCTAAGAAACATATATGCAAAGCATCCAAACAGTACCATTCGCCAATTTTTTGTTCTTCAAGTTTATGTGAACTACGAGCCCCATTTTTAATCCTTTAAAGGAAATTATTTGTAAATTTCGACAAGTAGAACAATGAATGGAACAGGTAGACTGTTGAAATCATTGTATATATTGCTTCTATATAGTCTAAGAAACATATATGCAAAGCATCCAAACAGTACAATTCGCCAATTTTTTGTTCTTCAAGTTTAAGTAAACTACGATCCCCATTGTTAATCCCTTAACGGAAATTATTTGTGACTTTCGACAAGTAGAACAATGAATTGAACAGGTAGACGGTTAAAATCAATGTATATATTGCTTCTATATAGTCTAAGAAACATATATGCAAAGCATCCAAACAGTACCATTCGCCAATTTTTTGTTCTTCAAGTTTAAGTGAACTACGAGACCCATTGTTAATCCTTTAAAGGAAATTATTTGTAAATTTCGACAAGTAGAACAATGAATGGATGAGGTAGGCGGTTGAAATCATTGTATATATTGCTTCTATATAGCCTACGAAACACATGTGCAAAGCATCCAAACAGTACAATTCGCCAATTTTTTATTCTTCAAGTTTAAGTGAACAATGAGCCCCAATGGTTAATCCGTTATCGGAAATTATTTGTAACTTTCGACAAGTAGAACAATGAATGGAACAGGAGGACTGTTGAAATCTTTGTATATATTGCTTCTATATAGTCTAAGAAACACATATGCAAAGCATCCAAACAGTACCATTCGCCAATTTTTTGTTCTTCAAGTTTATGTGAACTACGAGCCCCATTGTTAATCCTTTAAAGGAAAGTATTTGTAAATTTCGACAAGTAGAACAATGAATGGAACAGGTAGACTGTTGAAATCATTGTATATATTGCTTCTATATAGTCTAAGAAACATATATGCAAAGCATCCAAACAGTACAATTCGCCAATTTTTTGTTCTTCAAGTTTAAGTAAACTACGATCCCCATTGTTAATCCCGTAACGGAAATTATTTGTGACTTTCGACAAGTAGAACAATGAATTGAACAGGTAGACGGTTAAAATCAATGTATATATTGCTTCTATATAGTCTAAGAAACATATATGCAAAGCATCCAAACAGTACCATTCGCCAATTTTTTGCTCTTCAAGTTTATGTGAACTACGAGCCCCATTGTTAATCCTTCATCGGAAATTATTTGTAACTTTCGACAAGTAGAACAATGAATGGAACTGGTAGACGGTTGAAATCTTTTTATATATTGCTTATATATAGTCTAAGAAACATATATGCAAAGCATCCAAACAGTACAATTCGCCAATTTTTTGTTCTTCAAGTTTAAGTGAACTACGAGCCCCATTGTTAATCCTTTATCGGAAATTATTTGTAACTTTCGACAAGTAGAACAATGAATGGAACTGGTAGACGGTTGAAATCTTTTTATATATTGCTTCTATATAGTCTAAGAAACATATATGCAAAGCATCCAAACAGTACAATTCGCCAATTTTTTGTTCTTCAAGTTTAAGTGAGCAATGAGCCCCATTGTTAATCCTTTATCGGAAATTATTTGTAACTTTCGACAAGTAGAACTATGAGTGGAACAGGTAGACGGTTGAAATCAATGTATATATTGCTTCTATATAGTCTAAGAAACATATATGCAAATCATCCAAACAGTACCATTCGCCAATTTTTTGTTCTTCAAGTTTAAGTGAACAATGAGCCCCATTGTTAATCCTTTATCGGAAATTATTTGTAACTTTCGACAAGTAGAACAATGAATAGAACAGGTAAACGGGTGAAATCTTTCTATATATTGCTTCTAAATAGTCTAAGAAACATATATGCAAAGCATCCAAACAGTACAATTCGCCAATTTTTTGTTCTTCAAGTTTAAGTGATCTACGAGCCCCATTGTTAATCCTTTATCGGAAATTATTTGTAATTTTCGACAAGTAGAACAATGAATGGAACAGGTAGACGGTTGAAATCTTTGTATATATTGCTTCTATATAATCTAAGAAACATATATGCAAAGCATCTAAACGGTAACAATCGCCAATTTTTTGATCTTCAAGTTTAAGAGAACAGCGAGCCCCATTGATAATCATGAAATGGAAATTATTTGTAAGTTTCTACAAGTAGAACAATGAATAGTACAGGTAGACGGTTGAAATCTTTGTATATATTGCTTCTATATAGTATAAGAAACATATATGCAAAGCATCCAAACAGTACAATTCGCCAATTTTTTGTTCTTCAAGTTTAAGTGATCTACGAGCCCCATTGTTAATCCTTTATCGGAAATTATTTGTAATTTTCGACAAGTAGAACAATGAATGGAACAGGTAGACGGTTGAAATTTTTGTATATATTGCTTCTATATAATCTAAGAAACATATATGCAAAGCATCTAAACGGTAACAATCGCCAATTTTTTGATCTTCAAGTTTAAGAGAACAGCGAGCCCCATTGATAATCATGAAATGGAAATTATTTGTAAGTTTCTACAAGTAGAACAATGAATAGTACAGGTAGACGGTTGAAATCTTTGTATATATTGCTTCTATATAGTATAAGAAACATATATGCAAAGCATCCAAACAGTACAATTCGCCAATTTTTTGTTCTTCAAGTTTAAGTGAACAATGAGCCCCAATGGTTAATCCGTTATCGGAAATTATTTGTAACTTTCGACAAGTAGAACAATGAATGGAACAGGAGGACTGTTGAAATCTTTGTATATATTGCTTCTATATAGTCTAAGAAACATATATGCAAAGCATCCAAACAGTACAAATCGCCAATTATTTCATCTTCATGTTTAAGTGAACTACGAGCCCCATTCTTAAAAATTTACCGGAAATTATTTGTAACTTTCGACAAGTAGAACAATGAATGGAACTGGTAGACGGTTGAAATCTTTTTATATATTGCTTCTATATAGTCTAAGAAACATATATGCAAAGGATCCGAACAGTACCATTCGCCAATTTTTTGTTGTTCAAGTTTAAGTGAACAATGAGCCCCAATGGTTAATCCTTTATCGGAAATTACTTGTAATTTTCGACAAGTAGAACAATGAATGGAACAGGTAGACGGTTGATATCATTGTATATATTGCTTCTATATAATCTAAGAAACATATATTCAAAGCATCCAAACAGTACCATTCGCCAATTTTTTGTTCTTCAAGTTTAAGTGATCTACGAGCCCCATTGTTAATCCTTTATCGGAAATTATTTGAAATTGTCGACAAGTAGAACAATGAATGGAACAGGTAGACGGTTGAAATCATTGTATATATTGCTTCTATATAGTCTAAGAAACATATATGCAAAGCATCCAAACATTACAATTCGCCAATTTTTTGTTCTTCAAGTTTAAGTGAACAATGAGCCCCAATGGTTAATCCGTTATCGGTAATTATTTGTAACTTTCGACAAGTAGAACAATGAATGGAACAGGAGGACTGTTGAAATCTTTGTATATATTGCTTCTATATAGTCTAAGAAACATATATGCAAAGCATCCAAACAGGACCATTCGCCAATTTTTTGTTCTTCAAGTTTAAATGAGCTACGAGCCCCATTGTTAATCCTTTAAAGGAAATTATTTGTAAATTTCGACAAGTAGAACAATGAATGGAACAGGTAGACTGTTGAAATCATTGTATATATTGCTTCTATATAGTCTAAGAAACATATATGCAAAGCATCCAAACAGTACAATTCGCCAATTTTTTGTGCTTCAAGTTTAAGTAAACTACGATCCCCATTGTTAATCCGTTAACGGAAATTATTTGTGACTTTCGACAAGTAGAACAATGAATGGAACAGGTAGACGGTTGAAATCAATGTATATATTGCTTCTATATAGTCTAAGAAACATATATGCAAAGCATCCAAACAGTACCATTCGCCAATTATTTGTTCTTCAAGTTTAAGTGAACTACGAGCCCCATTGTTAATCCTTTAAAGGAAATTATTTGTAAATTTCGACAAGTAGAACAATGAATGGACCAGGTAGACTGTTGAAATCATTGTATATATTGCTTCTATATAGTCTAAGAAACATATATGCATAGCGTCCAAACAGTACAATTCGCCAATTTTTTGCTCTTCAAGTTTAAGTGAACTACGAGCCCCATTGTTAATCCTTTAAAGGAAATTATTTGTAAATTTCGGCAAGTAGAACAATGAATGGAATAGGTAGACGGTTGAAATCATTGTATATATTGCTTCTATATAGTCTAAGAAACATATCTGCAAATCATCCAAACAGTACAATTCGCCAATTTTTTGTTCTTCAAGTTTAAGTGAACTACGAGCCCCATTGTTAATCCTTTATCGGAAATTATTTGTAACTTTCGACAAGTAGAACAATGAATGGAACTGGTAGACGGTTGAAATCTTTGTATATATTGCTTCTATATAGTATAAGAAACATATATGCAAAGCATCCAAACAGTACAATTCGCCAATTTTTTATTCTTCATGTTTAAGTGAACAATGAGCCTCAATGGTTAATCCGTTATCGGAAATTATTTGTAACTTTCGACAAGTAGAACAATGAATGGAACAGGAGGACAGTTGAAATCTTTGTATATATTGCTTCTATATAGTCTAAGAAACATATATGCAAAGCATCCAAACAGTACAATTCGCCAATTTTTTGTTCTTCAAGTTTAAGTGAACTACGAGCCCCATTGTTAATCCTTTATCGGAAATTATTTGTAACTTTCGACAAGTAGAACAATGAATGGAACTGGTAGACGGTTGAAATCTTTTTATATATTGCTTCTATATAGTCTAAGAAACATATATGCAAAGCATCCAAACAGTACAATTCGCCAATTTTTTGTTCTTCAAGTTTAAGTGAGCAATGAGCCCCATTGTTAATCCTTTATCGGAAATTATTTGTAACTTTCGACAAGTAGAACTATGAGTGGAACAGGTAGACGGTTGAAATCAATGTATATATTGCTTCTATATAGTCTAAGAAACATATATGCAAATCATCCAAACAGTACCATTCGCCAATTTTTTGTTCTTCAAGTTTAAGTGAACAATGAGCCACATTGTTAATCCTTTATCGGAAATTATTTGTAACTTTCGACAAGTAGAACAATGAATAGAACAGGTAAACGGGTGAAATCTTTCTATATATTGCTTCTAAATAGTCTAAGAAACATATATGCAAAGCATCCAAACAGTACAATTCGCCAATTTTTTGTTCTTCAAGTTTAAGTGATCTACGAGCCCCATTGTTAATCCTTTATCGGAAATTATTTGTAATTTTCGACAAGTAGAACAATGAATGGAACAGGTAGACGGTTGAAATCTTTGTATATATTGCTTCTATATAATCTAAGAAACATATATGCAAAGCATCTAAACGGTAACAATCGCCAATTTTTTGATCTTCAAGTTTAAGAGAACAGCGAGCCCCATTGATAATCATGAAATGGAAATTATTTGTAAGTTTCTACAAGTAGAACAATGAATAGTACAGGTAGACGGTTGAAATCTTTGTATATATTGCTTCTATATAGTATAAGAAACATATGCAAAGCATCCAAACAGTACAATTCGCCAATTTTTTGTTCTTCAAGTTTAAGTGAACAATGAGCCCCAATGGTTAATCCGTTATCGGAAATTATTTGTAACTTTCGACAAGTAGAACAATGAATGGAACAGGAGGACTGTTGAAATCTTTGTATATATTGCTTCTATATAGTCTAAGAAACATATATGCAAAGCATCCAAACAGTACCATTCGCCAATTTTTTGTTCTTCAAGTTTAAGTGAACTACGAGCCCCATTGTTAATCCTTTAAAGGAAATTATTTGTAAATTTCGACAAGTAGAACAATGAATGGAACAGGTAGACTGTTGAAATCATTGTATATATTGCTTCTATATAGTCTAAGAAACATATATGCAAAGCATCCAAACAGTACAATTCGCCAATTTTTTGTTCTTCAAGTTTAAGTAAACTACGATCCCCATTGTTAATCCCGTAACGGAAATTATTTGTGACTTTCGACAAGTAGAACAATGAATTGAACAGGTAGACGGTTAAAATCAATGTATATATTGCTTCTATATAGTCTAAGAAACATATATGCAAAGCATCCAAACAGTACCATTCGCCAATTTTTTGTTCTTCAAGTTTAAGTGAACTACGAGACCCATTGTTAATCCTTTAAAGGAAATTATTTGTAAATTTCGACAAGTAGAACAATGAATGGAATAGGTAGACTGTTGAAATCATTGTATATATTGCTTCTATATAGTCTAAGAAACATATATGCATAGCGTCCAAACAGTACAACTCGCCAATTTTTTGCTCTTCAAGTTTAAGTGAACTACGAGCCCCATTGTTAATCCTTTAAAGGAAATTATTTGTAAATTTCGGCAAGTAGAACAATGAATGGAATAGGTAGACTGTTGAAATCATTGTATATATTGCTTCTATATAGTCTAAGAAACATATCTGCAAATCATCCAAACAGTACAATTCGCCAATTTTTTGTTCTTCAAGTTTAAGTGAACTACGAGCCCCATTGTTAATCCTTTATCGGAAATTATTTGTAACTTTCGACAAGTAGAACAATGAATGGAACTGGTAGACGGTTGAAATCTTTTTATATATTGCTTCTATATAGTCTAAGAAACATATATGCAAAGCATCCAAACAGTACAATTCGCCAATTTTTTGTTCTTCAAGTTTAAGTGAGCAATGAGCCCCATTGTTAATCCTTTATCGGAAATTATTTGTAACTTTCGACAAGTAGAACTATGAGTGGAACAGGTAGACGGTTGAAATCAATGTATATATTGCTTCTATATAGTCTAAGAAACATATATGCAAATCATCCAAACAGTACCATTCGCCAATTTTTTGTTCTTCAAGTTTAAGTGAACAATGAGCCCCATTGTTAATCCTTTATCGGAAATTATTTGTAACTTTCGACAAGTAGAACAATGAATAGAACAGGTAAACGGGTGAAATCTTTCTATATATTGCTTCTAAATAGTCTAAGAAACATATATGCAAAGCATCCAAACAGTACAATTCGCCAATTTTTTGTTCTTCAAGTTTAAGTGATCTACGAGCCCCATTGTTAATCCTTTATCGGAAATTATTTGTAATTTTCGACAAGTAGAACAATGAATGGAACAGGTAGACGGTTGAAATCTTTGTATATATTGCTTCTATATAATCTAAGAAACAAAAATGCAAAGCATCTAAACGGTAACAATCGCCAATTTTTTGATCTTCAAGTTTAAGAGAACAGCGAGCCCCATTGATAATCATGAAATGGAAATTATTTGTAAGTTTCTACAAGTAGAACAATGAATAGTACAGGTAGACGGTTGAAATCTTTGTATATATTGCTTCTATATAGTATAAGAAACATATATGCAAAGCATCCAAACAGTACAATTCGCCAATTTTTTGTTCTTCAAGTTTAAGTGAACTACGAGCCCCATTGTTAATCCTTTATCGGAAATTATTTGTAACTTTCGACAAGTAGAACAATGAATGGAACTGGTAGACGGTTGAAATCTTTTTATATATTGCTTCTATATAGTCTAAGAAACATATATGCAAAGCATCCAAACAGTACAATTCGCCAATTTTTTGTTCTTCAAGTTTAAGTGAACTACGAGCCCCATTGTTAATCCTTTATCGGAAATTATTTGTAACTTTCGACAAGTAGAACAATGAATGGAACTGGTAGACGGTTGAAATCTTTTTATATATTGCTTCTATATAGTCTAAGAAACATATATGCAAAGCATCCAAACAGTACAATTCGCCAATTTTTTGTTCTTCAAGTTTAAGTGAGCAATGAGCCCCATTGTTAATCCTTTATCGGAAATTATTTGTAACTTTCGACAAGTAGAACTATGAGTGGAACAGGTAGACGGTTGAAATCAATGTATATATTGCTTCTATATAGTCTAAGAAACATATATGCAAATCATCCAAACAGTACCATTCGCCAATTTTTTGTTCTTCAAGTTTAAGTGAACAATGAGCCCCATTGTTAATCCTTTATCGGAAATTATTTGTAACTTTCGACAAGTAGAACAATGAATAGAACAGGTAAACGGGTGAAATCTTTCTATATATTGCTTCTATATAGTATAAGAAACATATATGCAAAGCATCCAAACAGTACAATTCGCCAATTTTTTATTCTTCATGTTTAAGTGAACAATGAGCCCCAATGGTTAATCCGTTATCGGAAATTATTTGTAACTTTCGACAAGTAGAACAATGAATGGAACAGGAGGACAGTTGAAATCTTTGTATATATTGCTTCTATATAGTCTAAGAAACATATATGCAAAGCATCCAAACAGTACCATTCGCCAATTTTTTGTTCTTCAAGTTTATGTGAACTACGAGCCCCATTTTTAATCCTTTAAAGGAAATTATTTGTAAATTTCGACAAGTAGAACAATGAATGGAACAGGTAGACTGTTGAAATCATTGTATATATTGCTTCTATATAGTCTAAGAAACATATATGCAAAGCATCCAAACAGTACAATTCGCCAATTTTTTGTTCTTCAAGTTTAAGTAAACTACGATCCCCATTGTTAATCCCTTAACGGAAATTATTTGTGACTTTCGACAAGTAGAACAATGAATTGAACAGGTAGACGGTTAAAATCAATGTATATATTGCTTCTATATAGTCCAAGAAACATATATGCAAAGCATCCAAACAGTACCATTCGCCAATTTTTTGTTCTTCAAGTTTAAGTGAACTACGAGACCCATTGTTAATCCTTTAAAGGAAATTATTTGTAAATTTCGACAAGTAGAACAATGAATGGATCAGGTAGGCGGTTGAAATCATTGTATATATTGCTTCTATATAGCCTACGAAACACATGTGCAAAGCATCCAAACAGTACAATTCGCCAATTTTTTATTCTTCAAGTTTAAGTGAACAATGAGCCCCAATGGTTAATCCGTTATCGGAAATTATTTGTAACTTTCGACAAGTAGAACAATGAATGGAACAGGAGGACTGTTGAAATCTTTGTATATATTGCTTCTATATAGTCTAAGAAACACATATGCAAAGCATCCAAACAGTACCATTCGCCAATTTTTTGTTCTTCAAGTTTATGTGAACTACGAGCCCCATTGTTAATCCTTTAAAGGAAAGTATTTGTAAATTTCGACAAGTAGAACAATGAATGGAACAGGTAGACTGTTGAAATCATTGTATATATTGCTTCTATATAGTCTAAGAAACATATATGCAAAGCATCCAAACAGTACAATGCGCCAATTTTTTGTTCTTCAAGTTTAAGTAAACTACGATCCCCATTGTTAATCCCGTAACGGAAATTATTTGTGACTTTCGACAAGTAGAACAATGAATTGAACAGGTAGACGGTTAAAATCAATGTATATATTGCTTCTATATAGTCTAAGAAACATATATGCAAAGCATCCAAACAGTACCATTCGCCAATTTTTTGCTCTTCAAGTTTAAGTGAACTACGAGCCCCATTGTTAATCCTTTAAAGGAAATTATTTGTAAATTTCGGCAAGTAGAACAATGAATGGAATAGGTAGACGGTTGAAATCATTGTATATATTGCTTCTATATAGTCTAAGAAACATATCTGCAAATCATCCAAACAGTACAATTCGCCAATTTTTTGTTCTTCAAGTTTAAGTGAACTACGAGCCCCATTGTTAATCCTTCATCGGAAATTATTTGTAACTTTCGACAAGTAGAACAATGAATGGAACTGGTAGACGGTTGAAATCTTTTTATATATTGCTTATATATAGTCTAAGAAACATATATGCAAAGCATCCAAACAGTACAATTCGCCAATTTTTTGTTCTTCAAGTTTAAGTGAACTACGAGCCCCATTGTTAATCCTTTATCGGAAATTATTTGTAACTTTCGACAAGTAGAACAATGAATGGAACTGGTAGACGGTTGAAATCTTTTTATATATTGCTTCTATATAGTCTAAGAAACATATATGCAAAGCATCCAAACAGTACAATTCGCCAACTTTTTGTTCTTCAAGTTTAAGTGAGCAATGAGCCCCATTGTTAATCCTTTATCGGAAATTATTTGTAACTTTCGACAAGTAGAACTATGAGTGGAACAGGTAGACGGTTGAAATCAATGTATATATTGCTTCTATATAGTCTAAGAAACATATATGCAAATCATCCAAACAGTACCATTGGCCAATTTTTTGTTCTTCAAGTTTAAGTGAACAATGAGCCCCATTGTTAATCCTTTATCGGAAATTATTTGTAACTTTCGACAAGTAGAACAATGAATAGAACAGGTAAACGGGTGAAATCTTTCTATATATTGCTTCTAAATAGTCTAAGAAACATATATGCAAAGCATCCAAACAGTACAATTCGCCAATTTTTTGTTCTTCAAGTTTAAGTGATCTACGAGCCCCATTGTTAATCCTTTATCGGAAATTATTTGTAATTTTCGACAAGTAGAACAATGAATGGAACAGGTAGACGGTTGAAATCTTTGTATATATTGCTTCTATATAATCTAAGAAACATATATGCAAAGCATCTAAACGGTAACAATCGCCAATTTTTTGATCTTCAAGTTTAAGAGAACAGCGAGCCCCATTGATAATCATGAAATGGAAATTATTTGTAAGTTTCTACAAGTAGAACAATGAATAGTACAGGTAGACGGTTGAAATCTTTGTATATATTGCTTCTATATAGTATAAGAAACATATATGCAAAGCATCCAAACAGTACAATTCGCCAATTTTTTGTTCTTCAAGTTTAAGAGAACAATGAGCCCCAATGGTTAATCCGTTATCGGAAATTATTTGTAACTTTCGACAAGTAGAACAATGAATGGAACAGGAGGACTGTTGAAATCTTTGTATATATTGCTTCTATATAGTCTAAGAAACATATATGCAAAGCATCCAAACAGTACAAATCGCCAATTATTTCATCTTCATGTTTAAGTGAACTACGAGCCCCATTGTTAAAAATTTACCGGAAATTATTTGTAACTTTCGACAAGTAGAACAATGAATGGAACTGGTAGACGGTTGAAATCTTTTTATATATTGCTTCTATATAGTCTAAGAAACATATATGCAAAGGATCCGAACAGTACCATTCGCCAATTTTTTGTTGTTCAAGTTTAAGTGAACAATGAGCCCCAATGGTTAATCCTTTATCGGAAATTACTTGTAATTTTCGACAAGTAGAACAATGAATGGAACAGGTAGACGGTTGATATCATTGTATATATTGCTTCTATATAATCTAAGAAACATATATTCAAAGCATCCAAACAGTACCATTCGCCAATTTTTTGTTCTTCAAGTTTAAGTGATCTACGAGCCCCATTGTTAATCCTTTATCGGAAATTATTTGAAATTGTCGACAAGTAGAACAATGAATGGAACAGGTAGACGGTTGAAATCATTGTATATATTGCTTCTATATAGTCTAAGAAACATATATGCAAAGCATCCAAACATTACAATTCGCCAATTTTTTGTTCTTCAAGTTTAAGTGAACAATGAGCCCCAATGGTTAATCCGTTATCGGTAATTATTTGTAACTTTCGACAAGTAGAACAATGAATGGAACAGGAGGACTGTTGAAATCTTTGTATATATTGCTTCTATATAGTCTAAGAAACATATATGCAAAGCATCCAAACAGGACCATTCGCCAATTTTTTGTTCTTCAAGTTTAAATGAGCTACGAGCCCCATTGTTAATCCTTTAAAGGAAATTATTTGTAAATTTCGACAAGTAGAACAATGAATGGAACAGGTAGACTGTTGAAATCATTGTATATATTGCTTCTATATAGTCTAAGAAACATATATGCAAAGCATCCAAACAGTACAATTCGCCAATTTTTTGTGCTTCAAGTTTAAGTAAACTACGATCCCCATTGTTAATCCGTTAACGGAAATTATTTGTGACTTTCGACAAGTAGAACAATGAATGGAACAGGTAGACGGTTGAAATCAATGTATATATTGCTTCTATATAGTCTAAGAAACATATATGCAAAGCATCCAAACAGTACCATTCGCCAATTATTTGTTCTTCAAGTTTAAGTGAACTACGAGCCCCATTGTTAATCCTTTAAAGGAAATTATTTGTAAATTTCGACAAGTAGAACAATGAATGGACCAGGTAGACTGTTGAAATCATTGTATATATTGCTTCTATATAGTCTAAGAAACATATATGCATAGCGTCCAAACAGTACAATTCGCCAATTTTTTGCTCTTCAAGTTTAAGTGAACTACGAGCCCCATTGTTAATCCTTTAAAGGAAATTATTTGTAAATTTCGGCAAGTAGAACAATGAATGGAATAGGTAGACGGTTGAAATCATTGTATATATTGCTTCTATATAGTCTAAGAAACATATCTGCAAATCATCCAAACAGTACAATTCGCCAATTTTTTGTTCTTCAAGTTTAAGTGAACTACGAGCCCCATTGTTAATCCTTTATCGGAAATTATTTGTAACTTTCGACAAGTAGAACAATGAATGGAACTGGTAGACGGTTGAAATCTTTGTATATATTGCTTCTATATAGTATAAGAAACATATATGCAAAGCATCCAAACAGTACAATTCGCCAATTTTTTATTCTTCATGTTTAAGTGAACAATGAGCCCCAATGGTTAATCCGTTATCGGAAATTATTTGTAACTTTCGACAAGTAGAACAATGAATGGAACAGGAGGACAGTTGAAATCTTTGTATATATTGCTTCTATATAGTCTAAGAAACATATATGCAAAGCATCCAAACAGTACCATTCGCCAATTTTTTGTTCTTCAAGTTTATGTGAACTACGAGCCCCATTTTTAATCCTTTAAAGGAAATTATTTGTAAATTTCGACAAGTAGAACAATGAATGGAACAGGTAGACTGTTGAAATCATTGTATATATTGCTTCTATATAGTCTAAGAAACATATATGCAAAGCATCCAAACAGTACAATTCGCCAATTTTTTGTTCTTCAAGTTTAAGTAAACTACGATCCCCATTGTTAATCCCTTAACGGAAATTATTTGTGACTTTCGACAAGTAGAACAATGAATTGAACAGGTAGACGGTTAAAATCAATGTATATATTGCTTCTATATAGTCTAAGAAACATATATGCAAAGCATCCAAACAGTACCATTCGCCAATTTTTTGTTCTTCAAGTTTAAGTGAACTACGAGACCCATTGTTAATCCTTTAAAGGAAATTATTTGTAAATTTCGACAAGTAGAACAATGAATGGATCAGGTAGGCGGTTGAAATCATTGTATATATTGCTTCTATATAGCCTACGAAACACATGTGCAAAGCATCCAAACAGTACAATTCGCCAATTTTTTATTCTTCAAGTTTAAGTGAACAATGAGCCCCAATGGTTAATCCGTTATCGGAAATTATTTGTAACTTTCGACAAGTAGAACAATGAATGGAACAGGAGGACTGTTGAAATCTTTGTATATATTGCTTCTATATAGTCTAAGAAACACATATGCAAAGCATCCAAACAGTACCATTCGCCAATTTTTTGTTCTTCAAGTTTATGTGAACTACGAGCCCCATTGTTAATCCTTTAAAGGAAAGTATTTGTAAATTTCGACAAGTAGAACAATGAATGGAACAGGTAGACTGTTGAAATCATTGTATATATTGCTTCTATATAGCCTACGAAACACATGTGCAAAGCATCCAAACAGTACAATTCGCCAATTTTTTATTCTTCAAGTTTAAGTGAACAATGAGCCCCAATGGTTAATCCGTTATCGGAAATTATTTGTAACTTTCGACAAGTAGAACAATGAATGGAACAGGAGGACTGTTGAAATCTTTGTATATATTGCTTCTATATAGTCTAAGAAACACATATGCAAAGCATCCAAACAGTACCATTCGCCAATTTTTTGTTCTTCAAGTTTATGTGAACTACGAGCCCCATTGTTAATCCTTTAAAGGAAAGTATTTGTAAATTTCGACAAGTAGAACAATGAATGGAACAGGTAGACTGTTGAAATCATTGTATATATTGCTTCTATATAGTCTAAGAAACATATATGCAAAGCATCCAAACAGTACAATTCGCCAATTTTTTGTTCTTCAAGTTTAAGTAAACTACGATCCCCATTGTTAATCCCGTAACGGAAATTATTTGTGACTTTCGACAAGTAGAACAATGAATTGAACAGGTAGACGGTTAAAATCAATGTATATATTGCTTCTATATAGTCTAAGAAACATATATGCAAAGCATCCAAACAGTACCATTCGCCAATTTTTTGTTCTTCAAGTTTAAGTGAACTACGAGACCCATTGTTAATCCTTTAAAGGAAATTATTTGTAAATTTCGACAAGTAGAACAATGAATGGATCAGGTAGGCGGTTGAAATCATTGTATATATTGCTTCTATATAGCCTACGAAACACATGTGCAAAGCATCCAAACAGTACAATTCGCCAATTTTTTATTCTTCAAGTTTAAGTGAACAATGAGCCCCAATGGTTAATCCGTTATCGGAAATTATTTGTAACTTTCGACAAGTAGAACAATGAATGGAACAGGAGGACTGTTGAAATCTTTGTATATATTGCTTCTATATAGTCTAAGAAACACATATGCAAAGCATCCAAACAGTACCATTCGCCAATTTTTTGTTCTTCAAGTTTATGTGAACTACGAGCCCCATTGTTAATCCTTTAAAGGAAAGTATTTGTAAATTTCGACAAGTAGAACAATGAATGGAACAGGTAGACTGTTGAAATCATTGTATATATTGCTTCTATATAGTCTAAGAAACATATATGCAAAGCATCCAAACAGTACAATGCGCCAATTTTTTGTTCTTCAAGTTTAAGTAAACTACGATCCCCATTGTTAATCCCGTAACGGAAATTATTTGTGACTTTCGACAAGTAGAACAATGAATTGAACAGGTAGACGGTTAAAATCAATGTATATATTGCTTCTATATAGTCTAAGAAACATATATGCAAAGCATCCAAACAGTACCATTCGCCAATTTTTTGCTCTTCAAGTTTAAGTGAACTACGAGCCCCATTGTTAATCCTTTAAAGGAAATTATTTGTAAATTTCGGCAAGTAGAACAATGAATGGAATAGGTAGACGGTTGAAATCATTGTATATATTGCTTCTATATAGTCTAAGAAACATATCTGCAAATCATCCAAACAGTACAATTCGCCAATTTTTTGTTCTTCAAGTTTAAGTGAACTACGAGCCCCATTGTTAATCCTTCATCGGAAATTATTTGTAACTTTCGACAAGTAGAACAATGAATGGAACTGGTAGACGGTTGAAATCTTTTTATATATTGCTTATATATAGTCTAAGAAACATATATGCAAAGCATCCAAACAGTACAATTCGCCAATTTTTTGTTCTTCAAGTTTAAGTGAACTACGAGCCCCATTGTTAATCCTTTATCGGAAATTATTTGTAACTTTCGACAAGTAGAACAATGAATGGAACTGGTAGACGGTTGAAATCTTTTTATATATTGCTTCTATATAGTCTAAGAAACATATATGCAAAGCATCCAAACAGTACAATTCGCCAACTTTTTGTTCTTCAAGTTTAAGTGAGCAATGAGCCCCATTGTTAATCCTTTATCGGAAATTATTTGTAACTTTCGACAAGTAGAACTATGAGTGGAACAGGTAGACGGTTGAAATCAATGTATATATTGCTTCTATATAGTCTAAGAAACATATATGCAAATCATCCAAACAGTACCATTGGCCAATTTTTTGTTCTTCAAGTTTAAGTGAACAATGAGCCCCATTGTTAATCCTTTATCGGAAATTATTTGTAACTTTCGACAAGTAGAACAATGAATAGAACAGGTAAACGGGTGAAATCTTTCTATATATTGCTTCTAAATAGTCTAAGAAACATATATGCAAAGCATCCAAACAGTACAATTCGCCAATTTTTTGTTCTTCAAGTTTAAGTGATCTACGAGCCCCATTGTTAATCCTTTATCGGAAATTATTTGTAATTTTCGACAAGTAGAACAATGAATGGAACAGGTAGACGGTTGAAATCTTTGTATATATTGCTTCTATATAATCTAAGAAACATATATGCAAAGCATCTAAACGGTAACAATCGCCAATTTTTTGATCTTCAAGTTTAAGAGAACAGCGAGCCCCATTGATAATCATGAAATGGAAATTATTTGTAAGTTTCTACAAGTAGAACAATGAATAGTACAGGTAGACGGTTGAAATCTTTGTATATATTGCTTCTATATAGTATAAGAAACATATATGCAAAGCATCCAAACAGTACAATTCGCCAATTTTTTGTTCTTCAAGTTTAAGTGAACAATGAGCCCCAATGGTTAATCCGTTATCGGAAATTATTTGTAACTTTCGACAAGTAGAACAATGAATGGAACAGGAGGACTGTTGAAATCTTTGTATATATTGCTTCTATATAGTCTAAGAAACATATATGCAAAGCATCCAAACAGTACAAATCGCCAATTATTTCATCTTCATGTTTAAGTGAACTACGAGCCCCATTGTTAAAAATTTACCGGAAATTATTTGTAACTTTCGACAAGTAGAACAATGAATGGAACTGGTAGACGGTTGAAATCTTTTTATATATTGCTTCTATATAGTCTAAGAAACATATATGCAAAGGATCCGAACAGTACCATTCGCCAATTTTTTGTTGTTCAAGTTTAAGTGAACAATGAGCCCCAATGGTTAATCCTTTATCGGAAATTACTTGTAATTTTCGACAAGTAGAACAATGAATGGAACAGGTAGACGGTTGATATCATTGTATATATTGCTTCTATATAATCTAAGAAACATATATTCAAAGCATCCAAACAGTACCATTCGCCAATTTTTTGTTCTTCAAGTTTAAGTGATCTACGAGCCCCATTGTTAATCCTTTATCGGAAATTATTTGAAATTGTCGACAAGTAGAACAATGAATGGAACAGGTAGACGGTTGAAATCATTGTATATATTGCTTCTATATAGTCTAAGAAACATATATGCAAAGCATCCAAACATTACAATTCGCCAATTTTTTGTTCTTCAAGTTTAAGTGAACAATGAGCCCCAATGGTTAATCCGTTATCGGTAATTATTTGTAACTTTCGACAAGTAGAACAATGAATGGAACAGGAGGACTGTTGAAATCTTTGTATATATTGCTTCTATATAGTCTAAGAAACATATATGCAAAGCATCCAAACAGGACCATTCGCCAATTTTTTGTTCTTCAAGTTTAAATGAGCTACGAGCCCCATTGTTAATCCTTTAAAGGAAATTATTTGTAAATTTCGACAAGTAGAACAATGAATGGAACAGGTAGACTGTTGAAATCATTGTATATATTGCTTCTATATAGTCTAAGAAACATATATGCAAAGCATCCAAACAGTACAATTCGCCAATTTTTTGTGCTTCAAGTTTAAGTAAACTACGATCCCCATTGTTAATCCGTTAACGGAAATTATTTGTGACTTTCGACAAGTAGAACAATGAATGGAACAGGTAGACGGTTGAAATCAATGTATATATTGCTTCTATATAGTCTAAGAAACATATATGCAAAGCATCCAAACAGTACCATTCGCCAATTATTTGTTCTTCAAGTTTAAGTGAACTACGAGCCCCATTGTTAATCCTTTAAAGGAAATTATTTGTAAATTTCGACAAGTAGAACAATGAATGGACCAGGTAGACTGTTGAAATCATTGTATATATTGCTTCTATATAGTCTAAGAAACATATATGCATAGCGTCCAAACAGTACAATTCGCCAATTTTTTGCTCTTCAAGTTTAAGTGAACTACGAGCCCCATTGTTAATCCTTTAAAGGAAATTATTTGTAAATTTCGGCAAGTAGAACAATGAATGGAATAGGTAGACGGTTGAAATCATTGTATATATTGCTTCTATATAGTCTAAGAAACATATCTGCAAATCATCCAAACAGTACAATTCGCCAATTTTTTGTTCTTCAAGTTTAAGTGAACTACGAGCCCCATTGTTAATCCTTTATCGGAAATTATTTGTAACTTTCGACAAGTAGAACAATGAATGGAACTGGTAGACGGTTGAAATCTTTGTATATATTGCTTCTATATAGTATAAGAAACATATATGCAAAGCATCCAAACAGTACAATTCGCCAATTTTTTATTCTTCATGTTTAAGTGAACAATGAGCCCCAATGGTTAATCCGTTATCGGAAATTATTTGTAACTTTCGACAAGTAGAACAATGAATGGAACAGGAGGACAGTTGAAATCTTTGTATATATTGCTTCTATATAGTCTAAGAAACATATATGCAAAGCATCCAAACAGTACCATTCGCCAATTTTTTGTTCTTCAAGTTTATGTGAACTACGAGCCCCATTTTTAATCCTTTAAAGGAAATTATTTGTAAATTTCGACAAGTAGAACAATGAATGGAACAGGTAGACTGTTGAAATCATTGTATATATTGCTTCTATATAGTCTAAGAAACATATATGCAAAGCATCCAAACAGTACAATTCGCCAATTTTTTGTTCTTCAAGTTTAAGTAAACTACGATCCCCATTGTTAATCCCTTAACGGAAATTATTTGTGACTTTCGACAAGTAGAACAATGAATTGAACAGGTAGACGGTTAAAATCAATGTATATATTGCTTCTATATAGTCTAAGAAACATATATGCAAAGCATCCAAACAGTACCATTCGCCAATTTTTTGTTCTTCAAGTTTAAGTGAACTACGAGACCCATTGTTAATCCTTTAAAGGAAATTATTTGTAAATTTCGACAAGTAGAACAATGAATGGATCAGGTAGGCGGTTGAAATCATTGTATATATTGCTTCTATATAGCCTACGAAACACATGTGCAAAGCATCCAAACAGTACAATTCGCCAATTTTTTATTCTTCAAGTTTAAGTGAACAATGAGCCCCAATGGTTAATCCGTTATCGGAAATTATTTGTAACTTTCGACAAGTAGAACAATGAATGGAACAGGAGGACTGTTGAAATCTTTGTATATATTGCTTCTATATAGTCTAAGAAACACATATGCAAAGCATCCAAACAGTACCATTCGCCAATTTTTTGTTCTTCAAGTTTATGTGAACTACGAGCCCCATTGTTAATCCTTTAAAGGAAAGTATTTGTAAATTTCGACAAGTAGAACAATGAATGGAACAGGTAGACTGTTGAAATCATTGTATATATTGCTTCTATATAGCCTACGAAACACATGTGCAAAGCATCCAAACAGTACAATTCGCCAATTTTTTATTCTTCAAGTTTAAGTGAACAATGAGCCCCAATGGTTAATCCGTTATCGGAAATTATTTGTAACTTTCGACAAGTAGAACAATGAATGGAACAGGAGGACTGTTGAAATCTTTGTATATATTGCTTCTATATAGTCTAAGAAACACATATGCAAAGCATCCAAACAGTACCATTCGCCAATTTTTTGTTCTTCAAGTTTATGTGAACTACGAGCCCCATTGTTAATCCTTTAAAGGAAAGTATTTGTAAATTTCGACAAGTAGAACAATGAATGGAACAGGTAGACTGTTGAAATCATTGTATATATTGCTTCTATATAGTCTAAGAAACATATATGCAAAGCATCCAAACAGTACAATTCGCCAATTTTTTGTTCTTCAAGTTTAAGTAAACTACGATCCCCATTGTTAATCCCGTAACGGAAATTATTTGTGACTTTCGACAAGTAGAACAATGAATTGAACAGGTAGACGGTTAAAATCAATGTATATATTGCTTCTATATAGTCTAAGAAACATATATGCAAAGCATCCAAACAGTACCATTCGCCAATTTTTTGTTCTTCAAGTTTAAGTGAACTACGAGACCCATTGTTAATCCTTTAAAGGAAATTATTTGTAAATTTCGACAAGTAGAACAATGAATGGAATAGGTAGACTGTTGAAATCATTGTATATATTGCTTCTATATAGTCTAAGAAACATATATGCATAGCGTCCAAACAGTACAACTCGCCAATTTTTTGCTCTTCAAGTTTAAGTGAACTACGAGCCCCATTGTTAATCCTTTAAAGGAAATTATTTGTAAATTTCGGCAAGTAGAACAATGAATGGAATAGGTAGACGGTTGAAATCATTGTATATATTGCTTCTATATAGTCTAAGAAACATATCTGCAAATCATCCAAACAGTACAATTCGCCAATTTTTTGTTCTTCAAGTTTAAGTGAACTACGAGCCCCATTGTTAATCCTTCATCGGAAATTATTTGTAACTTTCGACAAGTAGAACAATGAATGGAACTGGTAGACGGTTGAAATCTTTTTATATATTGCTTATATATAGTCTAAGAAACATATATGCAAAGCATCCAAACAGTACAATTCGCCAATTTTTTGTTCTTCAAGTTTAAGTGAACTACGAGCCCCATTGTTAATCCTTTATCGGAAATTATTTGTAACTTTCGACAAGTAGAACAATGAATGGAACTGGTAGACGGTTGAAATCTTTTTATATATTGCTTCTATATAGTCTAAGAAACATATATGCAAAGCATCCAAACAGTACAATTCGCCAATTTTTTGTTCTTCAAGTTTAAGTGAGCAATGAGCCCCATTGTTAATCCTTTATCGGAAATTATTTGTAACTTTCGACAAGTAGAACTATGAGTGGAACAGGTAGACGGTTGAAATCAATGTATATATTGCTTCTATATAGTCTAAGAAACATATATGCAAATCATCCAAACAGTACCATTCGCCAATTTTTTGTTCTTCAAGTTTAAGTGAACAATGAGCCCCATTGTTAATCCTTTATCGGAAATTATTTGTAACTTTCGACAAGTAGAACAATGAATAGAACAGGTAAACGGGTGAAATCTTTCTATATATTGCTTCTAAATAGTCTAAGAAACATATATGCAAAGCATCCAAACAGTACAATTCGCCAATTTTTTGTTCTTCAAGTTTAAGTGATCTACGAGCCCCATTGTTAATCCTTTATCGGAAATTATTTGTAATTTTCGACAAGTAGAACAATGAATGGAACAGGTAGACGGTTGAAATCTTTGTATATATTGCTTCTATATAATCTAAGAAACATATATGCAAAGCATCTAAACGGTAACAATCGCCAATTTTTTGATCTTCAAGTTTAAGAGAACAGCGAGCCCCATTGATAATCATGAAATGGAAATTATTTGTAAGTTTCTACAAGTAGAACAATGAATAGTACAGGTAGACGGTTGAAATCTTTGTATATATTGCTTCTATATAGTATAAGAAACATATATGCAAAGCATCCAAACAGTACAATTCGCCAATTTTTTGTTCTTCAAGTTTAAGTGAACAATGAGCCCCAATGGTTAATCCGTTATCGGAAATTATTTGTAACTTTCGACAAGTAGAACAATGAATGGAACAGGAGGACTGTTGAAATCTTTGTATATATTGCTTCTATATAGTCTAAGAAACATATATGCAAAGCATCCAAACAGTACCATTCGCCAATTTTTTGTTCTTCAAGTTTAAGTGAACTACGAGCCCCATTGTTAATCCTTTAAAGGAAATTATTTGTAAATTTCGACAAGTAGAACAATGAATGGAACAGGTAGACTGTTGAAATCATTGTATATATTGCTTCTATATAGTCTAAGAAACATATATGCAAAGCATCCAAACAGTACAATTCGCCAATTTTTTGTTCTTCAAGTTTAAGTAAACTACGATCCCCATTGTTAATCCCGTAACGGAAATTATTTGTGACTTTCGACAAGTAGAACAATGAATTGAACAGGTAGACGGTTAAAATCAATGTATATATTGCTTCTATATAGTCTAAGAAACATATATGCAAAGCATCCAAACAGTACCATTCGCCAATTTTTTGTTCTTCAAGTTTAAGTGAACTACGAGACCCATTGTTAATCCTTTAAAGGAAATTATTTGTAAATTTCGACAAGTAGAACAATGAATGGAATAGGTAGACTGTTGAAATCATTGTATATATTGCTTCTATATAGTCTAAGAAACATATATGCATAGCGTCCAAACAGTACAACTCGCCAATTTTTTGCTCTTCAAGTTTAAGTGAACTACGAGCCCCATTGTTAATCCTTTAAAGGAAATTATTTGTAAATTTCGGCAAGTAGAACAATGAATGGAATAGGTAGACTGTTGAAATCATTGTATATATTGCTTCTATATAGTCTAAGAAACATATCTGCAAATCATCCAAACAGTACAATTCGCCAATTTTTTGTTCTTCATGTTTAAGTGAACTACGAGCCCCATTGTTAATCCTTTATCGGAAATTATTTGTAACTTTCGACAAGTAGAACAATGAATGGAACTGGTAGACGGTTGAAATCTTTTTATATATTGCTTCTATATAGTCTAAGAAACATATATGCAAAGCATCCAAACAGTACAATTCGCCAATTTTTTGTTCTTCAAGTTTAAGTGAACTACGAGCCCCATTGTTAATCCTTTATCGGAAATTATTTGTAACTTTCGACAAGTAGAACAATGAATGGAACTGGTAGACGGTTGAAATCTTTTTATATATTGCTTCTATATAGTCTAAGAAACATATATGCAAAGCATCCAAACAGTACAATTCGCCAATTTTTTGTTCTTCAAGTTTAAGTGAGCAATGAGCCCCATTGTTAATCCTTTATCGGAAATTATTTGTAACTTTCGACAAGTAGAACTATGAGTGGAACAGGTAGACGGTTGAAATCAATGTATATATTGCTTCTATATAGTCTAAGAAACATATATGCAAATCATCCAAACAGTACCATTCGCCAATTTTTTGTTCTTCAAGTTTAAGTGAACAATGAGCCCCATTGTTAATCCTTTATCGGAAATTATTTGTAACTTTCGACAAGTAGAACAATGAATAGAACAGGTAAACGGGTGAAATCTTTCTATATATTGCTTCTAAATAGTCTAAGAAACATATATGCAAAGCATCCAAACAGTACAATTCGCCAATTTTTTGTTCTTCAAGTTTAAGTGATCTACGAGCCCCATTGTTAATCCTTTATCGGAAATTATTTGTAATTTTCGACAAGTAGAACAATGAATGGAACAGGTAGACTGTTGAAATCATTGTATATATTGCTTCTATATAGTCTAAGAAACATATATGCAAAGCATCCAAACAGTACAATTCGCCAATTTTTTGCTCTTCAAGTTTAAGTGAACTACGAGCCCCATTGTTAATCCTTTAAAGGAAATTATTTGTAAATTTCGGCAAGTAGAACAATGAATTGAACAGGTAGACGGTTAAAATCAATGTATATATTGCTTCTATATAGTCTAAGAAACATATATGCAAAGCATTCAAACAGTACAATTCGCCAATTATTTGTTCTTCAAGTTTAAGTGAACAATGAGCCCCAATGGTTAATCCTTTATCGGAAATTATTTGTAACTTTCGACAAGTAGAACAATGAATGGAACAGGTAGACGCTTGAAATCTTTGTATATATTGCTTCTTTATAGTCTAAGAAACATATATGCAAAGCATCCAAACAGTACAATTCGCCAATTTTTTGCTCTTCAAGTTTAAGTGAACTACGAGCCCCATTGTTAATCCCTTAAAGGAAATTATTTGTAAATTTCGGCAAGTAGAACAATGAATGGAATAGGTAGACGGTTGAAATCATTGTATATATTGCTTCTATATAGTCTAAGAAACATATCTGCAAATCATCCAAACAGTACAATTCGCCAATTATTTGATCTTCAAGTTTAAGTGAACTACGAGCCCCATTGTTAATACTTTAACGGAAATTATTTGTAACTTGCGACAAGTAGAACAATGAATGGAACAGGTAGACGGATGAAATCAATGTATATATTGCTTCTATATAGTCTAAGAAACATATATGCAAAGCATCCAAACAGTACCATTCGCCAATTTTTTGTTCGTCAAGTTTAAGTGAACAACGAGCCCCATTGTTAATCCTTTAAAGGAAATTATTTGTAAATTTCGACAAGTAGAACATTGAATGAAACAGGTAGACGGTTGAAATCTTTGTATATATTGCTTCTATATAGTATAAGAAACATATATGCAAAGCATCCAAACAGTACAATTCGCCAATTTTTTGTTCTTCAAGTTTAAGTGAACAATGAGCCCCAATGCTTAATCCGTTATCGGAAATTATTTGTAACTTCCGACAAGTACAACAATGAATGGAACAGGTAGACGGTTGAAATCTTTGTATATATTGCTTCTATATAGTCTAAGAAACATATATCCAAAGCATCCAAACAGTACCATTCGCCAATTTTTTGTTCTTCAAGTTTAAGTGAACTACGAGCCCCATTGTTAATCCTTTAAAGGAAATTATTTGTAACTTTCGACAAGTAGAACAATGAATGGAACTGGTAGACGGTTGAAATCTTTTTATATATTGCTTATATATAGTCTAAGAAACATATATGCAAAGCATCCAAACAGTACAATTCGCCAATTTTTTGTTCTTCAAGTTTAAGTGAACTACGAGCCCCATTGTTAATCCTTTATCGGAAATTATTTGTAACTTTCGACAAGTAGAACAATGAATGGAACTGGTAGACGGTTGAAATCTTTTTATATATTGCTTCTATATAGTCTAAGAAACATATATGCAAAGCATCCAAACAGTACAATTCGCCAATTTTTTGTTCTTCAAGTTTAAGTGAGCAATGAGCCCCATTGTTAATCCTTTATCGGAAATTATTTGTAACTTTCGACAAGTAGAACTATGAGTGGAACAGGTAGACGGTTGAAATCAATGTATATATTGCTTCTATATAGTCTAAGAAACATATATGCAAATCATCCAAACAGTACCATTCGCCAATTTTTTGTTCTTCAAGTTTAAGTGAACAATGAGCCCCATTGTTAATCCTTTATCGGAAATTATTTGTAACTTTCGACAAGTAGAACAATGAATAGAACAGGTAAACGGGTGAAATCTTTCTATATATTGCTTCTAAATAGTCTAAGAAACATATATGCAAAGCATCCAAACAGTACAATTCGCCAATTTTTTGTTCTTCAAGTTTAAGTGATCTACGAGCCCCATTGTTAATCCTTTATCGGAAATTATTTGTAATTTTCGACAAGTAGAACAATGAATGGAACAGGTAGACGGTTGAAATCTTTGTATATATTGCTTCTATATAATCTAAGAAACATATATGCAAAGCATCTAAACGGTAACAATCGCCAATTTTTTGATCTTCAAGTTTAAGAGAACAGCGAGCCCCATTGATAATCATGAAATGGAAATTATTTGTAAGTTTCTACAAGTAGAACAATGAATAGTACAGGTAGACGGTTGAAATCTTTGTATATATTGCTTCTATATAGTATAAGAAACATATATGCAAAGCATCCAAACAGTACAATTCGCCAATTTTTTGTTCTTCAAGTTTAAGTGAACAATGAGCCCCAATGGTTAATCCGTTATCGGAAATTATTTGTAACTTTCGACAAGTAGAACAATGAATGGAACAGGAGGACTGTTGAAATCTTTGTATATATTGCTTCTATATAGTCTAAGAAACATATATGCAAAGCATCCAAACAGTACCATTCGCCAATTTTTTGTTCTTCAAGTTTAAGTGAACTACGAGCCCCATTGTTAATCCTTTAAAGGAAATTATTTGTAAATTTCGACAAGTAGAACAATGAATGGAACAGGTAGACTGTTGAAATCATTGTATATATTGCTTCTATATAGTCTAAGAAACATATATGCAAAGCATCCAAACAGTACAATTCGCCAATTTTTTGTTCTTCAAGTTTAAGTAAACTACGATCCCCATTGTTAATCCCGTAACGGAAATTATTTGTGACTTTCGACAAGTAGAACAATGAATTGAACAGGTAGACGGTTAAAATCAATGTATATATTGCTTCTATATAGTCTAAGAAACATATATGCAAAGCATCCAAACAGTACCATTCGCCAATTTTTTGTTCTTCAAGTTTAAGTGAACTACGAGACCCATTGTTAATCCTTTAAAGGAAATTATTTGTAAATTTCGACAAGTAGAACAATGAATGGAATAGGTAGACTGTTGAAATCATTGTATATATTGCTTCTATATAGTCTAAGAAACATATATGCATAGCGTCCAAACAGTACAACTCGCCAATTTTTTGCTCTTCAAGTTTAAGTGAACTACGAGCCCCATTGTTAATCCTTTAAAGGAAATTATTTGTAAATTTCGGCAAGTAGAACAATGAATGGAATAGGTAGACTGTTGAA
Organism: Cerceris ruficornis; assembly: GCA_963989415.1. Lineage (NCBI taxonomy): Eukaryota > Metazoa > Arthropoda > Insecta > Hymenoptera > Crabronidae > Cerceris > Cerceris ruficornis. The sequence continues at coordinate 394,358 of CAXDIW010000276.1, read as the reverse complement.
ATCATTGTATATATTGCTTCTATATAGTCTAAGAAACATATCTGCAAATCATCCAAACAGTACAATTCGCCAATTTTTTGTTCTTCATGTTTAAGTGAACTACGAGCCCCATTGTTAATCCTTTATCGGAAATTATTTGTAACTTTCGACAAGTAGAACAATGAATGGAACTGGTAGACGGTTGAAATCTTTTTATATATTGCTTCTATATAGTCTAAGAAACATATATGCAAAGCATCCAAACAGTACAATTCGCCAATTTTTTGTTCTTCAAGTTTAAGTGAACTACGAGCCCCATTGTTAATCCTTTATCGGAAATTATTTGTAACTTTCGACAAGTAGAACAATGAATGGAACTGGTAGACGGTTGAAATCTTTTTATATATTGCTTCTATATAGTCTAAGAAACATATATGCAAAGCATCCAAACAGTACAATTCGCCAATTTTTTGTTCTTCAAGTTTAAGTGAGCAATGAGCCCCATTGTTAATCCTTTATCGGAAATTATTTGTAACTTTCGACAAGTAGAACTATGAGTGGAACAGGTAGACGGTTGAAATCAATGTATATATTGCTTCTATATAGTCTAAGAAACATATATGCAAATCATCCAAACAGTACCATTCGCCAATTTTTTGTTCTTCAAGTTTAAGTGAACAATGAGCCCCATTGTTAATCCTTTATCGGAAATTATTTGTAACTTTCGACAAGTAGAACAATGAATAGAACAGGTAAACGGGTGAAATCTTTCTATATATTGCTTCTAAATAGTCTAAGAAACATATATGCAAAGCATCCAAACAGTACAATTCGCCAATTTTTTGTTCTTCAAGTTTAAGTGATCTACGAGCCCCATTGTTAATCCTTTATCGGAAATTATTTGTAATTTTCGACAAGTAGAACAATGAATGGAACAGGTAGACTGTTGAAATCATTGTATATATTGCTTCTATATAGTCTAAGAAACATATATGCAAAGCATCCAAACAGTACAATTCGCCAATTTTTTGCTCTTCAAGTTTAAGTGAACTACGAGCCCCATTGTTAATCCTTTAAAGGAAATTATTTGTAAATTTCGGCAAGTAGAACAATGAATTGAACAGGTAGACGGTTAAAATCAATGTATATATTGCTTCTATATAGTCTAAGAAACATATATGCAAAGCATTCAAACAGTACAATTCGCCAATTATTTGTTCTTCAAGTTTAAGTGAACAATGAGCCCCAATGGTTAATCCTTTATCGGAAATTATTTGTAACTTTCGACAAGTAGAACAATGAATGGAACAGGTAGACGCTTGAAATCTTTGTATATATTGCTTCTTTATAGTCTAAGAAACATATATGCAAAGCATCCAAACAGTACAATTCGCCAATTTTTTGCTCTTCAAGTTTAAGTGAACTACGAGCCCCATTGTTAATCCCTTAAAGGAAATTATTTGTAAATTTCGGCAAGTAGAACAATGAATGGAATAGGTAGACGGTTGAAATCATTGTATATATTGCTTCTATATAGTCTAAGAAACATATCTGCAAATCATCCAAACAGTACAATTCGCCAATTATTTGATCTTCAAGTTTAAGTGAACTACGAGCCCCATTGTTAATACTTTAACGGAAATTATTTGTAACTTGCGACAAGTAGAACAATGAATGGAACAGGTAGACGGATGAAATCAATGTATATATTGCTTCTATATAGTCTAAGAAACATATATGCAAAGCATCCAAACAGTACCATTCGCCAATTTTTTGTTCGTCAAGTTTAAGTGAACAACGAGCCCCATTGTTAATCCTTTAAAGGAAATTATTTGTAAATTTCGACAAGTAGAACATTGAATGAAACAGGTAGACGGTTGAAATCTTTGTATATATTGCTTCTATATAGTATAAGAAACATATATGCAAAGCATCCAAACAGTACAATTCGCCAATTTTTTGTTCTTCAAGTTTAAGTGAACAATGAGCCCCAATGCTTAATCCGTTATCGGAAATTATTTGTAACTTCCGACAAGTACAACAATGAATGGAACAGGTAGACGGTTGAAATCTTTGTATATATTGCTTCTATATAGTCTAAGAAACATATATCCAAAGCATCCAAACAGTACCATTCGCCAATTTTTTGTTCTTCAAGTTTAAGTGAACTACGAGCCCCATTGTTAATCCTTTAAAGGAAATTATTTGTAAATTTCGACAAGTAGAACAATGAATGGAACAGGTAGACGGTTGAAATCTTTGTATATATTGCTTCTATATAGTCTAAGAAACATATCTGCAAATCATCCAAACAGTACAATTCGCCAATTATTTGATCTTCAAGTTTAAGTGAACTACGAGCCCCATTGTTAATACTTTAACGGAAATTATTTGTAACTTGCGACAAGTAGAACAATGAATTGAACAGGTAGACGGATGAAATCAATGTATATATTGCTTCTATATAGTCTAAGAAACATATATGCAAAGCATCCAAACAGTACCATTCGCCAATTTTTTGTTCGTCAAGTTTAAGTGAACAACGAGCCCCATTGTTAATCCTTTAAAGGAAATTATTTGTAAATTTCGACAAGTAGAACATTGAATGAAACAGGTAGACGGTTGAAATCTTTGTATATATTGCTTCTATATAGTATAAGAAACATATATGCAAAGCATCCAAACAGTACAATTCGCCAATTTTTTGTTCTTCAAGTTTAAGTGAACAATGAGCCCCAATGCTTAATCCGTTATCGGAAATTATTTGTAACTTCCGACAAGTACAACAATGAATGGAACAGGTAGACGGTTGAAATCTTTGTATATATTGCTTCTATATAGTCTAAGAAACATATATGCAAAGCATCCAAACAGTACCATTCGCCAATTTTTTGTTCTTCAAGTTTAAGTGAACTACGAGCCCCATTGTTAATCCTTTAAAGGAAATTATTTGTAAATTTCGACAAGTAGAACAATGAATGGAACAGGTAGACGGTTGAAATCTTTGTATATATTGCTTCTATATAGTCTAAGAAACATATATGCAAAGCATCCAAGCAGTACAATTCGCCAATTATTTGTTCTTCAAGTTTAAGTGAACAATGAGCCCCAATGGTTAATCCTTTATCGGAAATTATTTGTAACTTTCGACAAGTAGAACAATGAATGGAACAGGTAGACGCTTGAAATCTTTGTATATATTGCTTCTATATAGTCTAAGAAACATATATGCAAAGCATCCAAACAGTACAATTCGCCAATTTATTGTTCTTCAAGTTTAAGTGAACAATGAGCCCCATTGTTAATTCTTTAAAGGAAATTAATTGTAAATTTCGGCAAGTAGAACAATGAATGGAACAGGTAGACTGTTGAAATCATTGCATATATTGCTTCTATATAGTCTAAGAAACATATATGCAAAGCATCCAAACAGTACAATTCGCCAATTTCTTGTTCTTCAAGTTTAAGTAAACTACGATCCCCATTGTTAATCCCTTAACGGAAATTATTTGTAACTTTCGACAAGTAGAACAATGAATGGAACAGGTAGACGGTTGAAATCATTGTATATATTGCTTCTATATAGTTTAAGAAACATATATGCAAAGCATCCAAATAGTACAATTCGACAATTTTTTGTTCTTCAAGTTTAAGTGAACAATTAGCCCCAATGGTTAATCCTTTATCGGAAATTATTTGTAATTTTCGACAAGTAGAACAATGAATGGAACAGGTAGACGGTTGAAATCTTTGTATATATTGCTTCTATATAATCTAAGAAACATATATGCAAAGCATCCAAACAGTACAAATCGCCAATTATTTCATCTTCATGTTTAAGTGAACTACGAGCCCCATTGTTAAAAATTTACCGGAAATTATTTGTAACTTTCGACAAGTAGAACAATGAATGGAACTGGTAGACGGTTGAAATCTTTTTATATATTGCTTCTATATAGTCTAAGAAACATATATGCAAAGGATCCGAACAGTACCATTCGCCAATTTTTTGTTGTTCAAGTTTAAGTGAACAATGAGCCCCAATGGTTAATCCTTTATCGGAAATTACTTGTAATTTTCGACAAGTAGAACAATGAATGGAACAGGTAGACTGTTGAAATAAATGTATATATTGCTTCTATATAGTCTAAGAAACATATATGCAAAGCATCCAAAAAGTACAATTCGCCAATTTTTTGTTCTTCAAGTTTAAGTAAACTACGATCCCCATTGTTAATCCCTTAACGGAAATTATTTGTGACTTTCGACAAGTAGAACAATGAATGGAACAGGTAGACGGTTGAAATCAATGTATATATTGCTTCTATATAGTCTAAGAAACATATCTGAAAATCATCCAAACAGTACAATTCGCCAATTATTTGATCTTCAAGTTTAAGTGAACTACGAGCCCCATTGTTAATACTTTAACGGAAATTATTTGTAACTTGCGACAAGTAGAACAATGAATGGATCATGTAGACGGTTGAAATCATTGTATATATTGCTTCTATATAGTCTACGAAACATATATGCAAAGCATCCAAACAGTACCATTCGCCAATTTTTTGTTCTTCAAGTTTAAGTGAACTACGAGCCCCATTGTTAATCCTTTAAAGGAAATTATTTGTAACTTTCGACAAGTAGAACAATGAATGGAACAGGTAGACTGTTGAAATAATTGTATATATTGCTTCTACATAGTCTAAGAAACATATATGCAAAGCATCCAAACAGTACAATTCGCCAATTTTTTGTTCTTCAAGTTTAAGTAAACTACGATCCCCATTGTTAATCCCTTAACGGAAATTATTTGTGACTTTCGACAAGTAGAACAATGAATGGAACAGGTAGACGGTTGAAATCAATGTATATATTGCTTCTATATAGTCTAAGAAACATATATGCAAAGTGTTACATGCGGCCCTGAGCCTAATAAAAATTAGACTCTCTACTTCGAGCTCGAGGCCGGAAATTCACCACATGCATAGCCGGACCCCTCGCTAGGACCGAAAACCGCTCTGTTTGCCCAGAATAATTAAGACTACGAAAACTAGAACTCGAGCGAACGACGAGACACATATCTTATAGACACATTCCTATTGCATCCCGCAGGAAAATTCCAGAAAGTGCATCGTACCCCACCACTTTTTCTTACTATAAAAGACGGGTTACAAACCACCTCGGGGGATTAGTTCAGTAATAGACTGTCACGCTGCAGGTCGTTATAACCACGCGGATAGATCTTCTTCGTTTGACCGAACTTAGTTTTCGTCGATACGTCGTTAACCGTATAGAATACGCGCCAAGTCCGCGATATCTATTAGGCATTTTGTACTATCTAATACCCCCGCATTCCTCGTTGCGTGAAAACCGAGAGAATTACAAGTAGGTGCGTGCGTCCAGAAACACAAGTCCACTTAACACCTTTGTAACCAAACACATACACATTAATCTGTATTAATCGCCAGCATAAAGAAATATAGTTTGATCGTGTTCTTAGTCTTATCGCGTCTAAATTCTTTCTACGATTACCTTCCAGAAATCGTCAGCCTGCGATCCCACAGCAATACACTTTTACCGCTCGAAGTGTATTGCATAATTATAAAGTTACGTCAGCCTAACTAACATTCCTGTGGCAACCCGTGTTAACCATACACGGGATCGTCCACGCGTGTTCCAACCTCCTGTGGCAACCCGTGTTAACCATACACGGGATCGTCCACGCGTGTTCCAACCTCCTGTGGCAACCCGTGTTAGCCATACACGGGATCGTCCACGCGTGTTCCAACCTCCTGTGGCAACCCGTGTTATCCATACACGGGATCGTCCACGCGTGTTCCAATCTCCTGTGGCAACCCGTGTTAGCCATACACGGGATCGTCCACGACTAACAAACTACTTCTAAAACCCAACGAACACCACAACGAACACAGCACCTTATTCTTTTACCTCGGCCACTCGCAACGCTCCTGGCCCTTGGCACGTAACAAACTGGTGACAGCGGTGGGATACCAGGCTGTCTGATAGATTTCTTTATCGTTGTATGAAATTTTGGTTGACTAAGAACGCTTACAAGCATTTCGAAAATGGCTTTTAATAACAGCGGTAACATTGCGTCAGTAGACATCGCGAACTTAACGCTTTCGATGGCAAACTCAATGACCGCCCTTACGCGACATAACTGTCTGCAAAACGCGACAATCGCGATTCCGATATTCGATGGAAAACATCCATCGTTGTTAAGCTTTGTACAAAGCGTAGAAAACGGTTTAGTCTTGTTACCGGAGGGTTCCGAGCCGGAATATTTAGCTATAATATTAACAAAGCTTATCGGTCCCGCTAGAACTAGTATTCAGGACAAAACGTTTACGAAAGTAGAAGAACTACTTAAACATTTAAAAACGCGTTACGCCCGGGGGAAGAATTTATCATACTTCCGAGCAGAAATCGCGCGTCTCAGAATTAATAGAGACGAAAATCTAAGGGAGTACATAGATAGGGTTCACCAGCTCTTGCACCGTACGCGTACCGCGATTCGCGATAGACACGGCGAGAACGCTGATAATTTCATACACGAAATGGAATCCGATGTACTCGAAAACTTTATTGAAGGCCTACCAGATCGCGTTGCGTGGAAAATCGCCGTTCTAGGTAGTAAATTAAATTCGTTAGAAGAAGCTTTTGAAGCTGTATTGCAAGTAGAACGTCGTTTGAGAAATCGTAGACACACGGCGGATGATGATTCTCCAGTCAGATCATCACGCCGCGACTATAAAGATTTTTCGCCGAAAAGATATTCGGGAGAATACGACGTCAAACGCAGAGTAGATTATCCGCGTTCACCGAGCCCTGTCGACCGTTATAAATATCGATATAGGGATAGGAGTGAATCCGGGTCTGAAAGAGAATTCGGGTCTCATAGACCGCGTACAACGGCAATGACCGTAGACAGAAGGTCCGCTTCACGGTCCCCTTCTTACGATTCTTCTGTTTCGGATACAGAAGATAAATATTCGAGACGCCGTAGAATTAATAGAACCGAACAAACATCATTATACTGCTGGAGCTGCGGTATACGCGGACACGACGCCGAGACGTGTCGAAGAAATTCCTGAAGAAAATTCAATTCACGACAACGGTCAATTTCACCACGTGACTCTTCAATGGAACGTACCGGTTCTTTAAACGCGAAAAGGGCTCACCACATCGACCACGTGGTGGGCTCAGTAAAACAAAACCAACGGAAAATCGTCAGGTTCCGGGAACAAGAGGAATCAAGTACCTCATCAAGGAAACAGCAACCCCGCGAATTCGTATCAGAATCCCAGAATTGGAAACAGGCGAAGGCGAATTCTTAATAGACGGTGGTGCTTCAGTTAATTTAATTCTTCTCGACGCTCTGGGAGAGAAGGCCCCAATTATCTCCCGAGACGAAATCGAAGTTACGGGTCTTTCGCAATCAGCTATACGTACTTTGGGCACCACTGTTTTGCACATTAACGATGCACCCGCATTTTTCTACGTAATAAAATCATTACCAATTATGGCGGATGGACTTATTGGCAGTCCATTCCTGCTACAAGAAAAAGCTGAAATCTCTTATCACCACGGAACGATAGTTACTAGCAACAAACCTACTAAACCTATTCGCTTCAGTAATATTGCAGAATTCCAGACGATTCCACAAAAAACTACACACCATATTCCAAAGCGGACGTCACAGCAAATTAGCTTACGAATAGCTAAACCACAAATCAAGGAAGGATACCTGCCACGTGTTAAAACGCAAAAGGATCTCTACATCGGCGAAGCAGCAGTGACCAACAACCGAGGAAATTGCTACGTATTCGCAACTAACACCGGAGAAGAGGATATAGAGATCGACCTTGAACCTCAAGTCATCGAACCATACGAGATTCTTAGTTCTTCAGACGGCGAGTATTGTCCACAAATTTTTCAGAGAAAACCTCTCAATATTCGGGATAAATTAAAACACATCCAACAGAATTTAAAACTCGACCACCTTAATCAAGAGGAACGCCAACACATTCTAAATATCATTCACGAATTTCCAGACAGATTTTATTTGCCTGGAGATAAACTGGGTAAAGTAAGAAATTTTCAGCATTCGATTCACACAACAGACGACATTCCCATTAACACCAGGCAATACCGTTACCCTCCCATTCATCAGGAGGAAATAAAGAAACAGGTAAACGAACTGTTAGCCGAAGGGATAATAAAGCCATCCACGTCACCGTACAATTCCCCATTGTGGATCGTGCCTAAGAAAGCGGACGCTAAGGGCAACAAACGGTGGCGCATGGTAATAGACTTTCGGGCCCTCAACGAAAAAACAATAGGCGATAAATATCCATTACCGCAGATAACCGAAATCCTAGACAAATTAGGAGGCGCAAAATATTTTTCCATATTCGACTTAGCCAGTGGTTTTCACCAAATAGAAACTCATCCAAAAGACCGACCGAAAACAGCGTTTACAACACCTCACGGACACTATGAATTCGCAAGAATGCCATTTGGTTTGAAAAATGCACCCCCAACGTTTCAACGTCTGATGGACCAGGTTTTAACAGGATTACAAGGAACAGAGCTATTTGTATACTTGGACGACATCGTGATCTACGCATCGTCTCTTCAAGAACACGACATCAAGGTCAGAAAATTATTAAACCGTCTCAGAGAACACGGACTTACTTTGCAAACCGCCAAATGTCAATTCCTCCGAAAAGAAGTTGCCTATCTTGGACATATTATTTCCGAAAAAGGAGTCAAACCCGACCCAGCAAAATTGAAAGCAGTAAAAAATTTTCCAACTCCAAAAACGCAGAAGAATATTCAACAATTCTTAGGACTTGCTGGTTATTATAGAAGATTCATACCAGACTTTTCGAAAAAAGCAAAACCTTTGGTAGATATTTTAGGAAAAGGAAAGAAGTTTAGATGGACCGAAGAACAAGAACATAGTTTCAGTACACTACGTGACGAGTTGTGCGAACAACCGATACTTCAGTACCCCGATTTTTCTCAACCGTTTGTTATCACTACAGATGCATCTGACTTTGCACTAGGAGCTGTTTTGAGTCAAGGAGAGATAGGAAAGGACTTACCAATTGCATATGCCTCAAGAAGTCTCAATAGGGCTGAAATAAATTATTCTGCTACCGAAAAGGAATGTCTAGCCATGGTATACGCTGTTAAGTATTTTAGACCATACGTATACGGACGAAAATTTACATTAATCACCGACCATAGACCCTTAGTTTGGTTACACTCTGTCAAGGATCCAACATCTAGACTGGTAAAATGGAAATTAAGATTATTAGAATATGAATATGACGTCATTCATAAAGCTGGAAAAATAAACAAAAACGCCGACGCTCTCTCTAGAAATCCATCTACCATCTGCCTTCCTCTGGAACCTCGTAAGTGTAAAGACAAGGATTATAAAATACAAATTCCACAGATAAACCCAAACGAAAGTACCATTGGACACCGTATTCGAGAACTCAGAAGGGATCGAGACAAAAGACCTATATATCGAGACAGCAGTTCAGAAGATTCGGCAGGAGCAGAAGACATCATTACTCCCCGAACAAAAAATTTACAACTCGTACGACACAAAGGACCGCCGAAGAAAAGTTTACTTCCAAGCCTAACACACGAAAAGACCTTAGGAGACGAATTTTCAATATTAGGACCACCGACAGCGCATTCCACAAAATTAGAAAACTCGCCTTCATATTCTTTCAGTAACGATCCTAATAGTGATGCAGATGCCACTTTGGTGCCAGACGAAACAGATCTAGACGAAACGGTAATGGACGCGACAATTAAAATGCGTACCGAAGGACAAGTCGACCATAAATTTTCAAATATTATAAACCTACCACCACTACCTGCGACAGAATCAGATCACGAAGACAATACGAGTCAAATTCCACAGTCACTAGCAACTTCGACACCCGTGGTACAACCGGCGCCACGAAATATCTCCAAGACAAGACAGACACCATTCATACAGAATTTTATACCTGAACTCCATAAATTACACGGACAAAGGTTACCACATGCCGTAATAACCTCGGATACTAACAGTTCAGACGACGAGGATAGCTCGAGCTCAACAGAATCTGAATCCAGAAAACACAGCTCACACAAGATTCTAATTTCTCCCACAGCACTCACCGCCGATAAAGGACATCTCGCACATTTCATATCCGCAGATTGCCATTTAGTTAACCCCATAGGAAAATCTTTGGCCGATCAACAATTCATCTGTCAACAACAATTATTGCAACAAAATCCCGTCAAGGAGCAAGTCATAATATCAACACGAGGGCAGTACAAAATTTTCAGTATCATAGGCACTCAACATTTTTATGAAAAATTAACAGAAGATGCGGTCTCGCGTGGTTTGAAGAATCTAAAGAAGGCACTCAACCAAACTGGAATTTCATCCATTAGATTGTCCATAATCGGAGATGGACATGATAACATTACAGCGAAACAATTTCATCGATTAACAAACAAAATTTTTCATGACACAAATTTTCAAGTTATTTTATGCAGCGCCACAGTTAAAACCCCAGCACTGGAAGACCGGAGAGAATTGATAAAAGAAGCACACAGCAGTATAATAGGAGGTCACAAAGGTGTAACCAAAACATATAATCGTTTGCGAGCACGATATCACTGGCAAGGTATGCGAAACGAAATTCAGGATTTCATAAGAAAATGCAAAAGTTGTCAGGAACAGAAGTTGGTACGCATAAAAACTCGTCAACCGATGCTCATTACTGATACGCCAGCCGAACCATTTGATAAAATTGCACTAGATACAGTAGGACCATTACCGGAAACTCCAAGCGGTAACAAATATATATTAACAATACAAGATAATCTAACAAAATATTGTCTTGCCATAGCGATACCGAATATACGAGCCACCACGATTGCAGATGCATTTGCACGACATTTTATAGCAACCTTTGGAACTCCACGCGCAATACTTACAGACAAAGGGACAAGTTTCATTGGGAAACTTATGACCAACCTAGCAGAAATTTTCAAAATTAAGCAAATTACAACCTCTGGTTACAGACCACAGACCAATGGATCGCTCGAAAGAAGTCACATAGTTCTAACAGAATACATCAAGCATTATATGGAATCGTACGCAGACTGGGATTTACTATTGCCATTCGCAATGTTTTCGTACAACACATCCGTACACGAAGCCACCAATTTTACCCCGCACGAATTAATATTCGGGAAATTAGCGACGTTACCCAGTTCATTCCCATCTGGTAGAAATTTAGAAACCTACGGCACTTACCTCACTGAATTAATAACAAGAATGACAGAAATTCGCAATATAGCCGGAGATAATATTCAAAACGCGAAACTACGTTCAAAGAACCAATACGACAAAAACATAAACCCGATAACCTTCGAGGTTGGGGATTATGCATATGTTTTAAAAGAACCACGGATTAGCAAATTTGACCCCCATTACATAGGACCGTTCGAAATCATAGACGTAACCGATTTAAATAACGTAGTACTCCGTACAGACACTAATAAACTAATTGTAAAACACCAAGACAAATTGAAACACGCACACATAACAGACAGCGAATCCGAATCCGAATAAACTCAGGGAAGCCAAAAAATGTAATTACGCGTTGACAAAATCACCAGTACCACCCGCCGTAGAGTAGTATGTAAGCCTAATTTCCTTTCTCTTTCTTTGATTTGTAAAAGTTGCTGCCTTAAGGACACTCCGTAATTTCTAATATCACTGATATTTTGAGGTTACCCTAAGCAATTACGGAGACAGTCAAAGCTCTGACCAATATATGAATAATCATTCTTATGACACAAGTGGTTGTTTGAGGAGGCAGTAATTTTCTTTTAGTAGCGATTTGTATTAAATTAAGTCTTACAGCTAGTACAAGCAATCAGAGCGCCTTTCGTAACTAACTTCGAAAGCATCGCAATCAGCGACGTTTCGTCTTAGAGGGGAGGTGTTACATGCGGCCCTGAGCCTAATAAAAATTAGACTCTCTACTTCGAGCTCGAGGCCGGAAATTCACCACATGCATAGCCGGACCCCTCGCTAGGACCGAAAACCGCTCTGTTTGCCCAGAATAATTAAGACTACGAAAACTAGAACTCGAGCGAACGACGAGACACATATCTTATAGACACATTCCTATTGCATCCCGCAGGAAAATTCCAGAAAGTGCATCGTACCCCACCACTTTTTCTTACTATAAAAGACGGGTTACAAACCACCTCGGGGGATTAGTTCAGTAATAGACTGTCACGCTGCAGGTCGTTATAACCACGCGGATAGATCTTCTTCGTTTGACCGAACTTAGTTTTCGTCGATACGTCGTTAACCGTATAGAATACGCGCCAAGTCCGCGATATCTATTAGGCATTTTGTACTATCTAATACCCCCGCATTCCTCGTTGCGTGAAAACCGAGAGAATTACAAGTAGGTGCGTGCGTCCAGAAACACAAGTCCACTTAACACCTTTGTAACCAAACACATACACATTAATCTGTATTAATCGCCAGCATAAAGAAATATAGTTTGATCGTGTTCTTAGTCTTATCGCGTCTAAATTCTTTCTACGATTACCTTCCAGAAATCGTCAGCCTGCGATCCCACAGCAATACACTTTTACCGCTCGAAGTGTATTGCATAATTATAAAGTTACGTCAGCCTAACTAACATTCCTGTGGCAACCCGTGTTAACCATACACGGGATCGTCCACGCGTGTTCCAACCTCCTGTGGCAACCCGTGTTAACCATACACGGGATCGTCCACGCGTGTTCCAACCTCCTGTGGCAACCCGTGTTAGCCATACACGGGATCGTCCACGCGTGTTCCAACCTCCTGTGGCAACCCGTGTTATCCATACACGGGATCGTCCACGCGTGTTCCAATCTCCTGTGGCAACCCGTGTTAGCCATACACGGGATCGTCCACGACTAACAAACTACTTCTAAAACCCAACGAACACCACAACGAACACAGCACCTTATTCTTTTACCTCGGCCACTCGCAACGCTCCTGGCCCTTGGCACGTAACAAAAGCATCCAAAGAGTACCATTCGCCAATTTTTTGTTCTTCAAGTTTAAGTGAACTACGAGCCCCATTGTTAATCCTTTAAAGGAAATTATTTGTAAATTTCGACAAGTAGAACAATGAATGGAATAGGTAGACTGTTGAAATCATTGTATATATTGCTTCTATATAGTCTAAGAAACATATATGCATAGCGTCCAAACAGTACAATTCGCCAATTTTTTGCTCTTCAAGTTTAAGTGAACTACGAGCCCCATTATTAATCCTTTAAAGGAAATTATTTGTAAATTTCGGCAAGTAGAACAATGAATGGAATAGGTAGACGGTTGAAATCATTGTATATATTGCTTCTATATAGTCTAAGAAACATATCTGCAAATCATCCAAACAGTACAATTCGCCAACTTTTTGTTCTTCAAGTTTAAGTGAACTACGAGCCCCATTGTTAATCCTTTATCGGAAATTATTTGTTACTTTCGACAAGTAGAACAATGAATGGAACTGGTAGACGGTTGAAATCTTTTTATATATTGCTTCTATATAGTCTAAGAAACATATATGCAAAGCATCCAAACAGTACAATTCGCCAATTTTTTGTTCTTCAAGTTTAAGTGAACTACGAGCCCCATTGTTAATCCTTTATCGGAAATTATTTGTAACTTTCGACAAGTAGAACAATGAATGGAACTGGTAGACGGTTGAAATCTTTTTATATATTGCTTCTATATAGTCTAAGAAACACATATGCAAAGCATCCAAACAGTACCATTCGCCAATTTTTTGTTCTTCAAGTTTATGTGAACTACGAGCCCCATTGTTAATCCTTTAAAGGAAATTATTTGTAAATTTCGACAAGTAGAACAATGAATGGAACAGGTAGACTGTTGAAATCATTGTATATATTGCTTCTATATAGTCTAAGAAACATATATGCAAAGCATCCAAACAGTACAATTCGCCAATTTTTTGTTCTTCAAGTTTAAGTAAACTACGATCCCCATTGTTAATCCCTTAACGGAAATTATTTGTGACTTTCGACAAGTAGAACAATGAATGGAACTGGTAGACGGTTGAAATCTTTTTATATATTGCTTCTATATAGTCTAAGAAACATATATGCAAAGCATCCAAACAGTACAATTCGCCAATTTTTTGTTCTTCAAGTTTAAGTGAACTACGAGCCCCATTGTTAATCCTTTATCGGAAATTATTTGTAACTTTCGACAAGTAGAACAATGAATGGAACTGGTAGACGGTTGAAATCTTTTTATATATTGCTTCTATATAGTCTAAGAAACACATATGCAAAGCATCCAAACAGTACCATTCGCCAATTTTTTGTTCTTCAAGTTTATGTGAACTACGAGCCCCATTGTTAATCCTTTAAAGGAAATTATTTGTAAATTTCGACAAGTAGAACAATGAATGGAACAGGTAGACTGTTGAAATCATTGTATATATTGCTTCTATATAGTCTAAGAAACATATATGCAAAGCATCCAAACAGTACAATTCGCCAATTTTTTGTTCTTCAAGTTTAAGTAAACTACGATCCCCATTGTTAATCCCTTAACGGAAATTATTTGTGACTTTCGACAAGTAGAACAATGAATTGAACAGGTAGACGGTTAAAATCAAGGTATATATTGCTTCTATATAGTCTAAGAAACATATATGCAAAGCATCCAAACAGTACCATTCGCCAATTTTTTGTTCTTCAAGTTTAAGTGAACTACGAGACCCATTGTTAATCCTTTAAAGGAAATTATTTGTAAATTTCGGCAAGTAGAACAATGAATGGAATAGGTAGACGGTTGAAATCATTGTATATATTGCTTCTATATAGTCTAAGAAACATATCTGCAAATCATCCAAACAGTACAATTCGCCAACTTTTTGTTCTTCAAGTTTAAGTGAACTACGAGCCCCATTGTTAATCCTTTATCGGAAATTATTTGTTACTTTCGACAAGTAGAACAATGAATGGAACTGGTAGACGGTTGAAATCTTTTTATATATTGCTTCTATATAGTCTAAGAAACATATATGCAAAGCATCCAAACAGTACAATTCGCCAATTTTTTGTTCTTCAAGTTTAAGTGAACTACGAGCCCCATTGTTAATCCTTTATCGGAAATTATTTGTAACTTTCGACAAGTAGAACAATGAATGGAACTGGTAGACGGTTGAAATCTTTTTATATATTGCTTCTATATAGTCTACGAAACATATATGCAAAGCATCCAAACAGTACAATTCGCCAATTTTTTGTTCTTCAAGTTTAAGTGAGCAATGAGCCCCATTGTTAATCCTTTATCGGAAATTATTTGTAACTTTCGACAAGTAGAACTATGAGTGGAACAGGTAGACGGTTGAAATCAATGTATATATTGCTTCTATATAGTCTAAGAAACATATATGCAAATCATCCAAACAGTACCATTCGCCAATTTTTTGTTCTTCAAGTTTAAGTGAACAATGAGCCCCATTGTTAATCCTTTATCGGAAATTATTTGTAACTTTCGACAAGTAGAACAATGAATAGAACAGGTAGACGGGTGAAATCTTTCTATATATTGCTTCTATATAGTCTAAGAAACATATATGCAAATCATCCAAACAGTACCATTCGCCAATTTTTTGTTCTTCAAGTTTAAGTGAACTACGAGCCCCATTGTTAATCCTTTAAAGGAAATTATTTCTAAATTTCGACAAGTAGAACAATGAATGGAATAGGTAGACGGTTGAAATCTTTGTATATATTGCTTCTATATAGTCTAAGAAACATATATGCAAAGCATCCAAACAGTAGAGTTCGCCAATTTATTGTTCTTCAAGTTTAAGTGAACAACGAGCCCCATTGTTAATCCTTTAAAGGAAATTATTTGTAAATTTCGACAATTAGAACAATGATTGGAACACGTAAACGGTTGAAATCTTTGTATATATTGCTTCTACATAGTCTAAGAAACATATATGCAAAGCATCCAAACAGTACAATTCGCCAATTTTTTGTTCTTCAAGTTTAAGTAAACTACGATCCCCATTGTTAATCCCTTAACGGAAATTATTTGTGACTTTCGACAAGTAGAACAATGAATGGAACAGGTAGACGGTTGAAATCAATGTATATATTGCTTCTATATAGTCTAAGAAACATATATGCAAAGCATCCAAACAGTACCATTCGCCAATTTTTTGTTCTTCAAGTTTAAGTGAACTACGAGCCCCATTGTTAATCCTTTAAAGGAAATTATTTGTAAATTTCGACAAGTAGAACAATGAATGGAACAGGTAGACTGTTGAAATCATTGTATATATTGCTTCTATATAGTCTAAGAAACATATATGCAAAGCAGCCAAACAGTACCATTCGCCAATTTTTTGTTCTTCAAATTTAAGTGAACTACGAGCCCCATTGTTAATCCATTAAAGGAAATTATTTGTAAATTTCGACAAGTAGAACAATGAATGGAACAGGTAGACGGTTGAAATCTTTGTATATATTGCTTCTATATAATCTAAGAAACATATATGCAAAGCATCCAAACAGTACCATCCGCCAATTTTTTGTTCTTCAAGTTTAAGTGAACTACGAGCCCCATTGTTAATCCTTTAAAGGAAATTATTTGTAAATTTCGACAAGTAGAACAATGATTGGAACACGTATACGGTTGAAATCTTTGTATATATTGCTTCCATATAGTCTAAGAAACATATATGCAGAGCATCCAAACAGTACCATTCGCCAATTTTTTGTTGTTCAAGTTTAAGTGAACAATGAGCCCCATTGTTAATCCTTTATCGGAATTTATTTGTAACTTTCGACAAGGAGAACAATGAATGGAACAGGCAGACGGTTGAAATCTTTGTATATATTGCTTCTATATAGTCTAAGAAAGATATATGCAAAGCATCCAAACAGTACCATACGCCAATTTTTTGGTCTTCAAGTTTAAGTGAACAATGAGCCCCATTGTTAATCCTTTATCGGATATTATTTGTAAATTTCGACAAGTAGAACAATGAATAGAACAGGTAGACAGTTGAAATCATTGTATATATAGCTTCTATATAGTCTAAGAAACATATATGCATAGCATCCAAACAGTACATTTCGCCAATTTTTTGTTTTTCAAGTTTAAGTGAACAATGAGCCCCAATGGTTAATCCTTTATCGGAAATTACTTGTAATTTTCGACAAGTAGAACAATGAATGGAACAGGTAGACGGTTGAAATCTTTGTATATATTGCTTCTATATAATCTAAGAAACATATATTCAAAGCATCCAAACAGTACCATTCGCCAATTTATTGTTCTTCAAATTTAAGTGAACTGCGAGCCCCATTGTTATTCCTTTAAAGGAAATTATTTGTAAATTGCGACAAGTAGAACAATGAATGGATCAGTTAGACGGTTGAAATCAATGTATATATCGCTTCTATATAATCTACGAAACATATATGCATAGCATCCAAACAGTACAATTCGCCAATTTCTTGTTCTTCAAGTTTAAGTGAACTACGAGCCCCATTGTTAATCCTTTAACGGAAATTAATTGTAACTTTCTACAAGTAGAACAATGATTGGAACACGTAGACGGTTGAAATCTTTGTATATATTGCTTCCATATAGTCTAAGAAACATGTACGCAAAGCATCCAAACAGTACCATTCGCCAATTTATTGCTCTTCAAGTTTCAGTGAACAACGAGCCCCATTGTTAATCCTTTAAAGGAAATTATTTGTAAATTTCGACAAGTAGAACAATGAATGGAACAGGTAGACGGTTGAAATCCTTGTATATATTGCGTCTATATAGTCTAAGAAACATATATGCAAAGCATCCAAACAGTACCATTCGCCAATTTTTTGTTCTTCAAGTTTAAGTGAACTACGAGCCCCATTGTTAATCCTTTAAAGGAAATTATTTGTAAATTTCGACAAGTAGAACAATGAATGGAACAGGTAGACTGTTGAAATCATTGTATATATTGCTTCTGTATAGTCTAAGAAACATATATGCAAAGCATCCAAACAGTACCATTCATTAATTTTTTGTTCTTCAAGTTTCAGTGAACAACGAGCCCCATTGTTAATCCTTTAAAGGAAATTATTTGTAAATTTCGACAAGTAGAACAATGAATGGAACACGTAGACGGTTGAAATCTTTGTATATATTGCTTCCATATAGTCTAAGAAACATATCTGCAAAGCATCCAAACAGTATCATTCGCCAATTTTTTGGTCTTCAAGTTTAAGTGAACAATGAGCCCCATTGTTAATCCTTTATCGGATATTATTTGTAAATTTCGACAAGTAGAACAATGAATAGAACAGGTAGACAGTTGAAATCATTGTATATATAGCTTCTATATAGTCTAAGAAACATATATGCATAGCATCCAAACAGTACAATTCGCCAATTTTTTGTTTTTCAAGTTTAAGTGAACAATGAGCCCCAATGGTTAATCCTTTATCGGAAATTACTTGTAATTTTCGACAAGTAGAACAATGAATGGAACAGGTAGACGGTTGAAATCTTTGTATATATTGCTTCTATATAATCTAAGAAACATATATTCAAAGCATCCAAACAGTACCATTCGCCAATTTTTTGTTCTTCAAATTTAAGTGAACTACGAGCCCCATTGTTAATCCTTTAAAGGAAATTATTTGTAAATTTCGACAAGTAGAACAATGAATGGAACAGGTAGACGGTTGAAATCTTTGTATATATTGCTTCTATATAATCTAAGAAACATATATGCAAAGCATCTAAACAGTAACAATCGCCAATTTTTTGATCTTCAAGTTTAAGTGATCAGCGAGCGCCATTGATAATCATGAAATGGAAATTATTTGTAAATTTCGACAATTAGAACAATGAATGGAACAGGTAGACGGTTGAAATCTTTGTATATATTGCTTCTATATAATCTAAGAAACATATATGCAAAGCATCCAAACAGTACCATTCGCCAATTTTTTGTTCTTCAAGTTTATGTGAACTACGAGCCCCATTGATAATCCTTTAAAGGAAATTATTTGTAAATTTCGACAAGTAGAACAATGAATGGAACAGGTAGACTGTTGAAATCATTGTATATATTGCTTCTATATAGTCTAAGAAACATATATGCAAAGCATCCAAACAGTACAATTCGCCAATTTTTTGTTCTTCAAGTTTAAGTAAACTACGATCCCCATTGTTAATCCCTTAACGGAAATTATTTGTGACTTTCGACAAGTAGAACAATGAATTGAACAGGTAGACGGTTAAAATCAATGTATATATTGCTTCTATATAGTCTAAGAAACATATATGCAAAGCATCCAAACAGTACCATTCGACAATTTTTTGTTCTTCAAGTTTAAGTGAACTACGAGACCCATTGTTAATCCTTTAAAGGAAATTATTTGTAAATTTCGACAAGTAGAACAATGAATGGAATAGGTAGACTGTTGAAATCATTGTATATATTGCTTCTATATAGTCTAAGAAACATATATGCATAGCGTCCAAACAGTACAATTCGCCAATTTTTTGCTCTTCAAGTTTAAGTGAACTACGAGCCCCATTATTAATCCTTTAAAGGAAATTATTTGTAAATTTCGGCAAGTAGAACAATGAATGGAATAGGTAGACGGTTGAAATCATTGTATATATTGCTTCTATATAGTCTAAGAAACATATCTGCAAATCATCCAAACAGTACAATTCGCCAACTTTTTGTTCTTCAAGTTTAAATGAACTACGAGCCCCATTGTTAATCCTTTATCGGAAATTATTTGTTACTTTCGACAAGTAGAACAATGAATGGAACTGGTAGACGGTTGAAATCTTTTTATATATTGCTTCTATATAGTCTAAGAAACATATATGCAAAGCATCCAAACAGTAAAATTCGCCAATTTTTTGTTCTTCAAGTTTAAGTGAACTACGAGCCCCATTGTTAATCCTTTATCGGAAATTATTTGTAACTTTCGACAAGTAGAACAATGAATGGAACTGGTAGACGGTTGAAATCTTTTTATATATTGCTTCTATATAGTCTAAGAAACATATATGCAAAGCATCCAAACAGTACAATTCGCCAATTTTTTGTTCTTCAAGTTTAAGTGAGCAATGAGCCCCATTGTTAATCCTTTATCGGAAATTATTTGTAACTTTCGACAAGTAGAACTATGAGTGGAACAGGTAGACGGTTGAAATCAATGTATATATTGCTTCTATATAGTCTAAGAAACATATATGCAAATCATCCAAACAGTACCATTCGCCAATTTTTTGTTCTTCAAGTTTAAGTGAACAATGAGCCCCATTGTTAATCCTTTATCGGAAATTATTTGTAACTTTCGACAAGTAGAACAATGAATAGAACAGGTAGACGGGTGAAATCTTTCTATATATTGCTTCTAAATAGTCTAAGAAACATATATGCAAAGCATCCAAACAGTACAATTCGCCAATTTTTTGTTCTTCAAGTTTAAGTGATCTACGAGCCCCATTGTTAATCCTTTATCGGAAATTATTTGTAATTTTCGACAAGTAGAACAATGAATGGAACAGGTAGACGGTTGAAATCTTTGTATATATTGCTTCTATATAATCTAAGAAACATATATGCAAAGCATCTAAACGGTAACAATCGCCAATTTTTTGATCTTCAAGTTTAAGTGAACAGCGAGCCCCATTGATAATCATGAAATGGAAATTATTTGTAAGTTTCTACAAGTAGAACAATGAATGGATCATGTAGACGGTTGAAATCATTGTATATATTGCTTCTATATATTCTACGAAACATATATGCAAAGCATCCAAACAGTACCATTCGCCAATTTTTTGTTCTTCAAGTTTAAGTGAATTACGAGCCCCATTGTTAATCCTTTAAAGGAAATTATTTGTAACTTTCGACAAGTAGAACAATGAATGGAACAGGTAGACGGTTGAAATCTTTGTATATATTGCTTCTATATAATCTAAGAAACATATATGCAAAGCATCCAAACAGTACCATCCGCCAATTTTTTGTTCTTCAAGTTTAAGTGAACTACGAGCCCCATTGTTAATCCTTTAAAGGAAATTATTTGTAAATTTCGACAAGTAGAACAATGATTGGAACACGTATACGGTTGAAATCTTTGTATATATTGCTTCCATATAGTCTAAGAAACATATATGCAGAGCATCCAAACAGTACCATTCGCCAATTTTTTGTTCTTCAAGTTTAAGTGAACAATGAGCCCCATTGTTAATCCTTTATCGGAATTTATTTGTAACTTTCGACAAGGAGAACAATGAATGGAACAGGCAGACGGTTGAAATCTTTGTATATATTGCTTCTATATAGTCTAAGAAAGATATATGCAACGCATCCAAACAGTACCATACGCCAATTTTTTGGTCTTCAAGTTTAAGTGAACAATGAGCCCCATTGTTAATCCTTTATCGGATATTATTTGTAAATTTCGACAAGTAGAACAATGAATAGAACAGGTAGACAGTTGAAATCATTGTATATATAGCTTCTATATAGTCTAAGAAACATATATGCATAGCATCCAAACAGTACATTTCGCCAATTTTTTGTTTTTCAAGTTTAAGTGAACAATGAGCCCCAATGGTTAATCCTTTATCGGAAATTACTTGTAATTTTCGACAAGTAGAACAATGAATGGAACAGGTAGACGGTTGAAATCTTTGTATATATTGCTTCTATATAATCTAAGAAACATATATTCAAAGCATCCAAACAGTACCATTCGCCAATTTATTGTTCTTCAAATTTAAGTGAACTGCGAGCCCCATTGTTATTCCTTTAAAGGAAATTATTTGTAAATTGCGACAAGTAGAACAATGAATGGATCAGTTAGACGGTTGAAATCAATGTATATATCGCTTCTATATAATCTACGAAACATATATGCATAGCATCCAAACAGTACAATTCGCCAATTTTTTGTTCTTCAAGTTTAAGTGAACTACGAGCCCCATTGTTAATCCTTTAACGGAAATTAATTGTAACTTTCTACAAGTAGAACAATGATTGGAACACGTAGACGGTTGAAATCTTTGTATATATTGCTTCCATATAGTCTAAGAAACATGTACGCAAAGCATCCAAACAGTACCATTCGCCAATTTATTGCTCTTCAAGTTTCAGTGAACAACGAGCCCCATTGTTAATCCTTTAAAGGAAATTATTTGTAAATTTCGACAAGTAGAACAATGAATGGAACAGGTAGACGGTTGAAATCCTTGTATATATTGCGTCTATATAGTCTAAGAAACATATATGCAAAGCATCCAAACAGTACCATTCGCCAATTTTTTGTTCTTCAAGTTTAAGTGAACTACGAGCCCCATTGTTAATCCTTTAAAGGAAATTATTTGTAAATTTCGACAAGTAGAACAATGAATGGAACAGGTAGACTGTTGAAATCATTGTATATATTGCTTCTGTATAGTCTAAGAAACATATATGCAAAGCATCCAAACAGTACCATTCATCAATTTTTTGTTCTTCAAGTTTCAGTGAACAACGAGCCCCATTGTTAATCCTTTAAAGGAAATTATTTGTAACTTTCGACAAGTAGAACAATGAATAGAACAGGTAGACGGGTGAAATCTTTCTATATATTGCTTCTAAATAGTCTAAGAAACATATATGCAAAGCATCCAAACAGTACAATTCGCCAATTTTTTGTTCTTCAAGTTTAAGTGATCTACGAGCCCCATTGTTAATCCTTTATCGGAAATTATTTGTAATTTTCGACAAGTAGAACAATGAATGGAACAGGTAGACGGTTGAAATCTTTGTATATATTGCTTCTATATAATCTAAGAAACATATATGCAAAGCATCTAAACGGTAACAATCGCCAATTTTTTGATCTTCAAGTTTAAGTGAACAGCGAGCCCCATTGATAATCATGAAATGGAAATTATTTGTAAGTTTCTACAAGTAGAACAATGAATGGATCATGTAGACGGTTGAAATCATTGTATATATTGCTTCTATATATTCTACGAAACATATATGCAAAGCATCCAAACAGTACCATTCGCCAATTTTTTGTTCTTCAAGTTTAAGTGAATTACGAGCCCCATTGTTAATCCTTTAAAGGAAATTATTTGTAACTTTCGACAAGTAGAACAATGAATGGAACAGGTAGACGGTTGAAATCTTTGTATATATTGCTTCTATATAATCTAAGAAACATATATGCAAAGCATCCAAACAGTACCATTCGCCAATTTTTTGTTCTTCAAGTTTAAGTGAACTACGAGCCCCATTGTTAATCCTTTAAAGGAAATTATTTGTAAATTTCGACAAGTAGAACAATGAAAGGATCATGTAGACGGTTGGAATCATTGTATATATTGCTTCAATATAGTCTACGAAACATATATGCAAAGCATCTAAACAGTACAATTCGCCAATTTTTTGTTCTTCAAGTTTAAGTGAACTACGAGCCCCATTGTTAATCCTTTAACGGAAATTAATTGTAACTTTCTACAAGTAGAACAATGATTGGAACACGTAGACTGTTGAAATCATTGTATATATTGCTTCTATATAGTCTAAGAAACATATATGCAAAGCACCCAAACAGTACAATTCGCCAATTTTTTGTTCTTCAAGTTTAAGTAAACTACGATCCCCATTGTTAATCCCTTAACGGAAATTATTTGATACTGTCGACAAGTAGAACAATGAATGGAACAGGTAGACGGTTGAAATCATTGTATATATTGCTTCTATATAGTCTAAGAAACATATATGCAAAGCATCCAAATAGTACAATTCGACAATTTTTTGTTCTTCAAGTTTAAGTGAACAATGAGCCCCATTGTTAATCCTTTATCGGAAATTATTTGTAACTTTCGACAAGTAGAACAGTGAATGGAACAGGTAGACGGTTGAAATCTTTGTATATATTGCTTCTATATAGTATAAGAAACATATATGCAAAGCATCCAAACAGTACAATTCGCCAATTTTTTGTTCTTCAAGTTTAAGTGAACAATGAGCCCCAATCGTTAATCCTTTATCGGAAATTATTTGTAACTTTCGACAAGTAGAACAATGAATGGAACAGGTAGACGTTTGAAATCCTTGTATATATTGCGTCTATATAGTCTAAGAAGCATATATGCAAAGCATCCAAACAGTACAATTCGCCAATTTATTGTTCTTCAAGTTTAAGTGAACAACGAGCCCCATTGTTAATCCTTTAAAGGAAATTATTTGTAAATTTCGGCAAGTAGAACAATGAATGGAATAGGTAGACGGTTGAAATCATTGTATATATTGCTTCTATATAGTCTAAGAAACATATATGCAAAGCATCCAAACAGTACAATTCGCCAATTTCTTGTTCTCCAAAGTTTAAGTGAACAACGAGCCCCATTGTTAATCCTTTAAAGGAAATTATTTGTAAATTTCGACAAGTAGAACAATGATTGGAACACGTAGACGGTTGAACT
Organism: Cerceris ruficornis; assembly: GCA_963989415.1. Taxonomy (NCBI): domain Eukaryota; kingdom Metazoa; phylum Arthropoda; class Insecta; order Hymenoptera; family Crabronidae; genus Cerceris; species Cerceris ruficornis. Next base: position 369,751 of record CAXDIW010000276.1, on the reverse strand, counting down.
CTTTGTATATATTGCTTCCATATAGTCTAAGAAACATGTACGTAAAGCATCCAAACAGTACCATTTGCCAATTTTTTGTTCTTCAAGTTTAAGTGAACAATGAGCCCCAATGGTTAATCCTTTATCGGAAATTATTTGTAATTTTCGACAAGTAGAACAATGAATAGAACAGGTAGACGGTTGAAGTCTTTGTATATGTTGCTTCTATATAGTCTAAGAAACATATATGCAAAGCATCCAAACAGTACAATTCGCCAATATATTGTTCTTCAAGTTTAAGTGAACAACGAGCCCCATTGTTAATCCTTTAAAGGAAATTATTTGTAAATTTCGGCAAGTAGAACAATGAATGGAATAGGTAGACGGTTGAAATCATTGTATATATTGCTTCTATATAGTCTAAGAAACATATATGCAAAGCATCCAAACAGTACAATTCGCCAATTTCTTGTTCTCCAAAGTTTAAGTGAACAACGAGCCCCATTGTTAATCCTTTAAAGGAAATTATTTGTAAATTTCGACAAGTAGAACAATGATTGGAACACGTAGACGGTTGAACTCTTTGTATATATTGCTTCCATATAGTCTAAGAAACATGTACGTAAAGCATCCAAACAGTACCATTTGCCAATTTTTTGTTCTTCAAGTTTAAGTGAACAATGAGCCCCAATGGTTAATCCTTTATCGGAAATTATTTGTAATTTTCGACAAGTAGAACAATGAATAGAACAGGTAGACGGTTGAAGTCTTTGTATATGTTGCTTCTATATAGTCTAAGAAACATATATGCAAAGCATCCAAACAGTACAATTCGCCAATATATTGTTCTTCAAGTTTAAGTGAACAACGAGCCCCATTGTTAATCCTTTAAAGGAAATTATTTGTAAATTTCGGCAAGTAGAACAATGAATGGAACAGGTAGACGGTTGAAATCATTGTATATATTGCTTCTATATTGTCTAAGAAACATATATGCAAAGCATCCAAACAGTACAAGTCGCCAATTTTTTATTCTTCAAGTTTAAGTGAACAACGAGCCCCATTGATAATCATGAAACGGAAATTATTTGTAACTTTCTACAAGTAGAACTATGAATAGAACAGGTAGACGGGTGAAATCTTTCTATATGTTGCTTCTATATAGTCTAAGAAACATATATGCAATGCATCCAAACAGTACCATTCGCCAATTTTTTGTTCTTCAAGCTTATGTGAACTACGAGCCCCATTGATAATCCTTTAAAGGAAATTATTTGTAAATTTCGACAAGTAGAACAATGAATGGAACAGGTAGACGGTTGAAATCATTGTATATATTGCTTCTATATAGTCTAAGAAACATATACGCAATGCATCCAAACAGTACAATACGCCAATTTTTTGTTGTTCAAGTTCAAGTGAACAACGAGCCCCGTTGTTAATCCTTTAAAGGAAATTATTTTTATATTTCGACAACTAGAACAATGAATGGAACAGGTAGACGGTTGAAATCTTTGTATATATTGCTTCTATATAGTCTAAGAAACATATATGCAAAGCATCCAAACAGTACCATTCGCCAATTTTTTGTTCTTCATGTTTAAGTGAACAACGAGCCCCATTGTTAATCCTTTAAAGGAAATTATTTGTAATTTTCGACAAGTAGAACAATGAATGGAACAGGTAGACGGTTGAAATCTTTGTATATATTGCTTCTATATAATCTAAGAAACATATATTCAAAGCATCCAAACAGTACCATTCGCCAATTTTTTGTTCTTCAAATTTAAGTGAACTACGAGCCCCATTGTTAATCCATTAAAGGAAATTATTTGTAAATTTCGACAAGTAGAACAATGAATGGAACAGGTAGACGGTTGAAATCTTTGTATATATTGCTTCTATATAATCTAAGAAACATATATGCAAAGCATCCAAACAGTACCATCCGCCAATTTTTTGTTCTTCAAGTTTAAGTGAACTACGAGCCCCATTGTTAATCCTTTAAAGGAAATTATTTGTAAATTTCGACAAGTAGAACAATGATTGGAACACGTATACGGTTGAAATCTTTGTATATATTGCTTCCATATAGTCTAAGAAAAATATATGCAGAGCATCCAAACAGTACCATTCGCCAATTTTTTGTTCTTCAAGTTTAAGTGAACAATGAGCCCCATTGTTAATCCTTTATCGGAATTTATTTGTAACTTTCGACAAGGAGAACAATGAATGGAACAGGCAGACGGTTGAAATCTTTGTATATATTGCTTCTATATAGTCTAAGAAAGATATATGCAACGCATCCAAACAGTACCATACGCCAATTTTTTGGTCTTCAAGTTTAAGTGAACAATGAGCCCCATTGTTAATCCTTTATCGGATATTATTTGTAAATTTCGACAAGTAGAACAATGAATAGAACAGGTAGACAGTTGAAATCATTGTATATATAGCTTCTATATAGTCTAAGAAACATATATGCATAGCATCCAAACAGTACATTTCGCCAATTTTTTGTTTTTCAAGTTTAAGTGAACAATGAGCCCCAATGGTTAATCCTTTATCGGAAATTACTTGTAATTTTCGACAAGTAGAACAATGAATGGAACAGGTAGACGGTTGAAATCTTTGTATATATTGCTTCTATATAATCTAAGAAACATATATTCAAAGCATCCAAACAGTACCATTCGCCAATTTATTGTTCTTCAAATTTAAGTGAACTGCGAGCCCCATTGTTATTCCTTTAAAGGAAATTATTTGTAAATTGCGACAAGTAGAACAATGAATGGATCAGTTAGACGGTTGAAATCAATGTATATATCGCTTCTATATAATCTACGAAACATATATGCATAGCATCCAAACAGTACAATTCGCCAATTTTTTGTTCTTCAAGTTTAAGTGATCAGCGAGCGCCATTGATAATCATGAAATGGAAATTATTTGTAACTTTCTACAAGTAGAACAATGAATAGCACAGGTAGACGGTTGAAATCTTTGTATATATTGCTTCTAAATAGTCTAAGAAACGTATATGCGAAGCATCCAAACAGTACAATTCGCCAATTTTTGGTTCTTCAAGTTTAAGTGAACTGCGAGCCCCATTGTTATTCCTTTAAAGGAAATTATTTGTAAATTGCGACAAGTAGAACAATGAATGGATCAGTTAGACGGTTGAAATCAATGTATATATCGCTTCTATATAATCTACGAAACATATATGCATAGCATCCAAACAGTACAATTCGCCAATTTTTTGTTCTTCAAGTTTAAGTGAACTACGAGCCCAATTGTTAATCCTTTAACGGAAATTAATTGTAACTTTCTACAAGTAGAACAATGTATAGTACAGGTAGACGGTTGAAATCTTTGTATATATTGCTTCTAAATAGTCTAAGAAACGTTTATGCAAAGCATCCAAACAGTACAATTCGCCAATTTTTTGTTTTTCAAGTTTAAGTGAACAATGAGCCCCAATGGTTAATCCTTTATCGGAAATTATTTGTAACTTTCGACAAGTAGAACAATCAATGGAACAGGTAGACGGTTGAAATCTTTGTATACATTGCTTCTATATAGTCTAAGAAACATATATGCAAAGCATCCAAACAGTAACAATCGCCAATTTATTGTTCTTCAAGTTTCAGTGAACAACGAGCCCCATTGTTAATCCTTTAAAGGAAATTATTTGTAAATTTCGACAAGTAGAACAATGAATGGAATAGGTAGACGGTTGAAATCTTTGTATATATTGCTTCTATATAGTCTAAGAAACATATATGCAAAGCATCCAAACAGTAGAGTTCGCCAATTTATTGTTCTTCAAGTTTAAGTGAACAACGAGCCCCATTGTTAATCCTTTAAAGGAAATTATTTGTAAATTTCGACAATTAGAACAATGAATGGAACAGGTAGACGGTTGAAATCTTTGTATATATTGCTTCTATATAATCTAAGAAACATATATGCAAAGCATCCAAACAGTACAATTCGCCAATTTTTTGTTCTTCAAGTTTAAGTGAATTACGAGCCCCATTGTTAATCATTAAAGGAAATTATTTGTAAATTTCGACAAATAGAACAATGAATGGATCAGGTAGACGGTTGAAATCATTGTATATATTGCTTCTATATAATCTACGAAACATATCTGCAAAGCATCCAAACAGTAAAATTCGCCAATTTTTTGTTCTTCAAGTTTAAGTGAACTACGAGCCCCATTGTTAATCCTTTAACGGAAATTAATTGTAACTTTCTACAAGTAGAACAATGATTGGAACACGTAGACGGTTGAAATCTTTGTATATATTGCTTCCATATAGTCTAAGAAACATATATGCAAAGCATCCAAACAGTACCATTCGCAAATTTTTTGTTCTACAAGTTTAAGTGAACAATGAGACCCATTGTTAATCCTTTATCGGAAATTATTTGTAACTTTCGACAAGTAGAACAATGAATGGAACAGGTAGACGGTTGAAATCTTTGTATATGTTGCTTCTATATAGTCTATGAAACCTATATGCAAAGCATCTAAACAGCACAATTCTCCAATTTTTTGTTCTTCAAGATTAAGTGAACTACGAGCCCCATTGATAATCCTTTAAAGGAAATTATTTGTAAATTTCGACAAGTAGAACAATGAATGGAACAGGTAGACGGTTGAAATCATTGTATATATTGCTTCTATATTGTCTAAGAAACATATATGCAAAGCATCCAAACAGTACAAGTCGCCAATTTTTTAATCTTCAAGTTTAAGTGAACAACGAGCCCCATTGATAATCATGAAACGGAAATTATTTGTAACTTTCTACAAGTAGAACTATGAATAGAACAGGTAGACGGGTGAAATCTTTCTATATCTTGCTTCTATATAGTCTAAGAAACATATATGCAATGCATCCAAACAGTACCATTCGCCAATTTTTTGTTCTTCAAGCTTATGTGAACTACGAGCCCCATTGATAATCCTTTAAAGGAAATTATTTGTAAATTTCGACAAGTAGAACAATGAATGGAACAGGTAGACGGTTGAAATCATTGTATATATTGCTTCTATATAGTCTAAGAAACATATACGCAAAGCATCCAAACAGTACAATACGCCAATTTTTTGTTCTTCAAGTTTAAGTGAACAACGAGCCCCATTGTTAATCCTTTAAAGGAAATTATTTGTAAATTTCGACAAGTAGAACAATGAATGGAATAGGTAGACGGTTGAAATCTTTGTATACATTGCTTCTATATAGTCTAAGAAACATATATGCAAAGCATCCAAACAGTAACAATCGCCAATTTATTGTTCTTCAAGTTTAAGTGAACAACGAGCCCCGTTGTTAATCCTTTAAAGGAAATTATTTTTATATTTCGACAACTAGAACAATGAATGGAACAGGTAGACGGTTGAAATCTTTGTATATATTGCTTCTATATAGTCTAAGAAACATATATGCAAAGCATCCAAACAGTACCATTCGCCAATTTTTTGTTCTTCAAGTTTAAGTGAACAACGAGCCCCATTGTTAATCCTTTAAAGGAAATTATTTGTAATTTTCGACAAGTAGAACAATGAATGGAACAGGTAGACGGTTGAAATCTTTGTATATATTGCTTCTATATAATCTAAGAAACATATATTCAAAGCATCCAAACAGTACCATTCGCCAATTTTTTGTTCTTCAAATTTAAGTGAACTACGAGCCCCATTGTTAATCCATTAAAGGAAATTATTTGTAAATTTCGACAAGTAGAACAATGAATGGAACAGGTAGACGGTTGAAATCTTTGTATATATTGCTTCTATATAATCTAAGAAACATATATGCAAAGCATCCAAACAGTACCATCCGCCAATTTTTTGTTCTTCAAGTTTAAGTGAACTACGAGCCCCATTGTTAATCCTTTAAAGGAAATTATTTGTAAATTTCGACAAGTAGAACAATGATTGGAACACGTATACGGTTGAAATCTTTGTATATATTGCTTCCATATAGTCTAAGAAACATATATGCAAAGCATCCAAACAGTACCATTCGCCAATTTTTTGTTCTTCAAGTTTAAGTGAACAATGAGCCCCATTGTTAATCCTTTATCGGAATTTATTTGTAACTTTCGACAAGGAGAACAATGAATGGAACAGGCAGACGGTTGAAATCTTTGTATATATTGCTTCTATATAGTCTAAGAAAGATATATGCAAAGCATCCAAACAGTACCATTCGCCAATTTTTTGGTCTTCAAGTTTAAGTGAACAATGAGCCCCATTGTTAATCCTTTATCGGATATTATTTGTAAATTTCGACAAGTAGAACAATGAATAGAACAGGTAGACAGTTGAAATCATTGTATATATAGCTTCTATATAGTCTAAGAAACATATATGCATAGCATCCAAACAGTACATTTCGCCAATTTTTTGTTTTTCAAGTTTAAGTGAACAATGAGCCCCAATGGTTAATCCTTTATCGGAAATTACTTGTAATTTTCGACAAGTAGAACAATGAATGGAACAGGTAGACGGTTGAAATCTTTGTATATATTGCTTCTATATAATCTAAGAAACATATATTCAAAGCATCCAAACAGTACCATTCGCCAATTTATTGTTCTTCAAATTTAAGTGAACTACGAGCCCCATTGTTAATCCTTTAAAGGAAATTATTTGTAAATTTCGACAAGTAGAACAATGAATGGAACAGGTAGACGGTTGAAATCTTTGTATATATTGCTTCTATATAATCTAAGAAACATATATGCAAAGCATCTAAACAGTAACAATCGCCAATTTTTTGATCTTCGAGTTTAAGTGATCAGCGAGCGCCATTGATAATCATGAAATGGAAATTATTTGTAACTTTCTACAAGTAGAACAATGAATAGTACAGGTAGACGATTAAAATCTTTGTATATATTGCTTCTAAATAGTCTAAGAAACGTATATGCAAAGCATCCAAACAGTACAATTCGCCAATTTTTGGTTCTTCAAGTTTAAGTGAACTGCGAGCCCCATTGTTATTCCTTTAAAGGAAATTATTTGTAAATTGCGACAAGTAGAACAATGAATGGATCAGTTAGACGGTTGAAATCAATGTATATATCGCTTCTATATAATCTACGAAACATATATGCATAGCATCCAAACAGTACAATTCGCCAATTTTTTGTTCTTCAAGTTTAAGTGAACTACGAGCCCCATTGTTAATCCTTTAACGGAAATTAATTGTAACTTTCTACAAGTAGAACAATGATTGGAACACGTAGACGGTTGAAATCTTTGTATATATTGCTTCCATATAGTCTAAGAAACATGTACGCAAAGCATCCAAACAGTACCATTCGCCAATTTTTTGTTCTTCAAGTTTAAGTGAACAACGAGCCCCATTGTTAATCCTTTAAAGGAAATTATTTGTAATTTTCGACAAGTAGAACAATGAATGGAACAGGTAGACGGTTGAAATCTTTGTATATATTGCTTCTATATAATCTAAGAAACATATATTCAAAGCATCCAAACAGTACCATTCGCCAATTTTTTGTTCTTCAAATTTAAGTGAACTACGAGCCCCATTGTTAATCCATTAAAGGAAATTATTTGTAAATTTCGACAAGTAGAACAATGAATGGAACAGGTAGACGGTTGAAATCTTTGTATATATTGCTTCTATATAATCTAAGAAACATATATGCAAAGCATCCAAACAGTACCATCCGCCAATTTTTTGTTCTTCAAGTTTAAGTGAACTACGAGCCCCATTGTTAATCCTTTAAAGGAAATTATTTGTAAATTTCGACAAGTAGAACAATGATTGGAACACGTATACGGTTGAAATCTTTGTATATATTGCTTCCATATAGTCTAAGAAACATATATGCAAAGCATCCAAACAGTACCATTCGCCAATTTTTTGTTCTTCAAGTTTAAGTGAACAATGAGCCCCATTGTTAATCCTTTATCGGAATTTATTTGTAACTTTCGACAAGGAGAACAATGAATGGAACAGGCAGACGGTTGAAATCTTTGTATATATTGCTTCTATATAGTCTAAGAAAGATATATGCAAAGCATCCAAACAGTACCATTCGCCAATTTTTTGGTCTTCAAGTTTAAGTGAACAATGAGCCCCATTGTTAATCCTTTATCGGATATTATTTGTAAATTTCGACAAGTAGAACAATGAATAGAACAGGTAGACAGTTGAAATCATTGTATATATAGCTTCTATATAGTCTAAGAAACATATATGCATAGCATCCAAACAGTACATTTCGCCAATTTTTTGTTTTTCAAGTTTAAGTGAACAATGAGCCCCAATGGTTAATCCTTTATCGGAAATTACTTGTAATTTTCGACAAGTAGAACAATGAATGGAATAGGTAGACGGTTGAAATCTTTGTATATATTGCTTCTATATAATCTAAGAAACATATATTCAAAGCATCCAAACAGTACCATTCGCCAATTTATTGTTCTTCAAATTTAAGTGAACTACGAGCCCCATTGTTAATCCTTTAAAGGAAATTATTTGTAAATTTCGACAAGTGGAACAATGAATGGAACAGGTAGACGGTTGAAATCTTTGTATATATTGCTTCTATATAATCTAAGAAACATATATGCAAAGCATCTAAACAGTAACAATCGCCAATTTTTTGATCTTCGAGTTTAAGTGATCAGCGAGCGCCATTGATAATCATGAAATGGAAATTATTTGTAACTTTCTACAAGTAGAACAATGAATAGTACAGGTAGACGATTGAAATCTTTGTATATATTGCTTCTAAATAGTCTAAGAAACGTATATGCAAAGCATCCAAACAGTACAATTCGCCAATTTTTGGTTCTTCAAGTTTAAGTGAACTGCGAGCCCCATTGTTATTCCTTTAAAGGAAATTATTTGTAAATTGCGACAAGTAGAACAATGAATGGATCAGTTAGACGGTTGAAATCAATGTATATATCGCTTCTATATAATCTACGAAACATATATGCATAGCATCCAAACAGTACAATTCGCCAATTTTTTGTTCTTCAAGTTTAAGTGAACTACGAGCCCCATTGTTAATCCTTTAACGGAAATTAATTGTAACTTTCTACAAGTAGAACAATGATTGGAACACGTAGACGGTTGAAATCTTTGTATATATTGCTTCCATATAGTCTAAGAAACATGTACGCAAAGCATCCAAACAGTACCATTCGCCAATTTATTGCTCTTCAAGTTTCAGTGAACAACGAGCCCCATTGTTAATCCTTTAAAGGAAATTATTTGTAAGTTTCGACAAGTAGAACAATGCATGGAACAGGTAGACGGTTGAAATCCTTGTATATATTGCGTCTATATAGTCTAAGAAACATATATGCAAAGCATCCAAACAGTACCATTCGCCAATTTTTTGTTCTTCAAGTTTAAGTGAACTACGAGCCCCATTGTTAATCCTTTAAAGGAAATTATTTGTAAATTTCGACAAGTAGAACAATGAATGGAACAGGTAGACTGTTGAAATCATTGTATATATTGCTTCTGTATAGTCTAAGAAACATATATGCATAGCATCCAAACAGTACAATTCGCCAATTTTTTGTTTTTCAAGTTTAAGTGAACAATGAGCCCCAATGGTTAATCCTTTATCGGAAATTACTTGTAATTTTCGACAAGTAGAACAATGAATGGAACAGGTAGACGGTTGAAATCTTTGTATATATTGCTTCTATATAATCTAAGAAACATATATTCAAAGCATCCAAACAGTACCATTCGCCAATTTTTTGTTCTTCAAATTTAAGTGAACTACGAGCCCCATTGTTAATCCTTTAAAGGAAATTATTTGTAAATTTCGACAAGTAGAACAATGAATGGAACAGGTAGACGGTTGAAATCTTTGTATATATTGCTTCTATATAATCTAAGAAACATATATGCAAAGCATCTAAACAGTAACAATCGCCAATTTTTTGATCTTCAAGTTTAAGTGATCAGCGAGCGCCATTGATAATCATGAAATGGAAATTATTTGTAACTTTCTACAAGTAGAACAATGAATAGCACAGGTAGACGGTTGAAATCTTTGTATATATTGCTTCTAAATAGTCTAAGAAACGTATATGCGAAGCATCCAAACAGTACAATTCGCCAATTTTTGGTTCTTCAAGTTTAAGTGAACTGCGAGCCCCATTGTTATTCCTTTAAAGGAAATTATTTGTAAATTGCGACAAGTAGAACAATGAATGGATCAGTTAGACGGTTGAAATCAATGTATATATCGCTTCTATATAATCTACGAAACATATATGCATAGCATCCAAACAGTACAATTCGCCAATTTTTTGTTCTTCAAGTTTAAGTGAACTACGAGCCCAATTGTTAATCCTTTAACGGAAATTAATTGTAACTTTCTACAAGTAGAACAATGTATAGTACAGGTAGACGGTTGAAATCTTTGTATATATTGCTTCTAAATAGTCTAAGAAACGTTTATGCAAAGCATCCAAACAGTACAATTCGCCAATTTTTTGTTTTTCAAGTTTAAGTGAACAATGAGCCCCAATGGTTAATCCTTTATCGGAAATTATTTGTAACTTTCGACAAGTAGAACAATCAATGGAACAGGTAGACGGTTGAAATCTTTGTATACATTGCTTCTATATAGTCTAAGAAACATATATGCAAAGCATCCAAACAGTAACAATCGCCAATTTATTGTTCTTCAAGTTTCAGTGAACAACGAGCCCCATTGTTAATCCTTTAAAGGAAATTATTTGTAAATTTCGACAAGTAGAACAATGAATGGAATAGGTAGACGGTTGAAATCTTTGTATATATTGCTTCTATATAGTCTAAGAAACATATATGCAAAGCATCCAAACAGTAGAGTTCGCCAATTTATTGTTCTTCAAGTTTAAGTGAACAACGAGCCCCATTGTTAATCCTTTAAAGGAAATTATTTGTAAATTTCGACAATTAGAACAATGAATGGAACAGGTAGACGGTTGAAATCTTTGTATATATTGCTTCTATATAATCTAAGAAACATATATGCAAAGCATCCAAACAGTACAATTCGCCAATTTTTTGTTCTTCAAGTTTAAGTGAATTACGAGCCCCATTGTTAATCATTAAAGGAAATTATTTGTAAATTTCGACAAATAGAACAATGAATGGATCAGGTAGACGGTTGAAATCATTGTATATATTGCTTCTATATAATCTACGAAACATATCTGCAAAGCATCCAAACAGTAAAATTCGCCAATTTTTTGTTCTTCAAGTTTAAGTGAACTACGAGCCCCATTGTTAATCCTTTAACGGAAATTAATTGTAACTTTCTACAAGTAGAACAATGATTGGAACACGTAGACGGTTGAAATCTTTGTATATATTGCTTCCATATAGTCTAAGAAACATATATGCAAAGCATCTAAACAGTAACAATCGCCAATTTTTTGTTCTTCAAGTTTAAGTGAACTACGAGCCCCATTGTTAATCCTTTAAAGGAAATTATTTGTAAATTTCGACAAGTAGAACAATGATTGGAACACGTATACGGTTGAAATCTTTGTATATATTGCTTCCATATAGTCTAAGAAACATATATGCAAAGCATCCAAACAGTACAATTCGCCAATTTTTGGTTCTTCAAGTTTAAGTGAACTGCGAGCCCCATTGTTATTCCTTTAAAGGAAATTATTTGTAAATTGCGACAAGTAGAACAATGAATGGATCAGTTAGACGGTTGAAATCAATGTATATATCGCTTCTATATAATCTACGAAACATATATGCATAGCATCCAAACAGTACATTTCGCCAATTTTTTGTTTTTCAAGTTTAAGTGAACAATGAGCCCCAATGGTTAATCCTTTATCGGAAATTACTTGTAATTTTCGACAAGTAGAACAATGAATGGAACAGGTAGACGGTTGAAATCTTTGTATATATTGCTTCTATATAATCTAAGAAACATATATTCAAAGCATCCAAACAGTACCATTCGCCAATTTATTGTTCTTCAAATTTAAGTGAACTACGAGCCCCATTGTTAATCCTTTAAAGGAAATTATTTGTAAATTTCGACAAGTGGAACAATGAATGGAACAGGTAGACGGTTGAAATCTTTGTATATATTGCTTCTATATAATCTAAGAAACATATATGCAAAGCATCTAAACAGTAACAATCGCCAATTTTTTGATCTTCGAGTTTAAGTGATCAGCGAGCGCCATTGATAATCATGAAATGGAAATTATTTGTAACTTTCTACAAGTAGAACAATGAATAGTACAGGTAGACGATTGAAATCTTTGTATATATTGCTTCTAAATAGTCTAAGAAACGTATATGCAAAGCATCCAAACAGTACAATTCGCCAATTTTTGGTTCTTCAAGTTTAAGTGAACTGCGAGCCCCATTGTTATTCCTTTAAAGGAAATTATTTGTAAATTGCGACAAGTAGAACAATGAATGGATCAGTTAGACGGTTGAAATCAATGTATATATCGCTTCTATATAATCTACGAAACATATATGCATAGCATCCAAACAGTACAATTCGCCAATTTTTTGTTCTTCAAGTTTAAGTGAACTACGAGCCCCATTGTTAATCCTTTAACGGAAATTAATTGTAACTCTCTACAAGTAGAACAATGATTGGAACACGTAGACGGTTGAAATCTTTGTATATATTGCTTCCATATAGTCTAAGAAACATGTACGCAAAGCATCCAAACAGTACCATTCGCCAATTTATTGCTCTTCAAGTTTCAGTGAACAACGAGCCCCATTGTTAATCCTTTAAAGGAAATTATTTGTAAGTTTCGACAAGTAGAACAATGCATGGAACAGGTAGACGGTTGAAATCCTTGTATATATTGCGTCTATATAGTCTAAGAAACATATATGCAAAGCATCCAAACAGTACCATTCGCCAATTTTTTGTTCTTCAAGTTTAAGTGAACTACGAGCCCCATTGTTAATCCTTTAAAGGAAATTATTTGTAAATTTCGACAAGTAGAACAATGAATGGAACAGGTAGACTGTTGAAATCATTGTATATATTGCTTCTGTATAGTCTAAGAAACATATATGCATAGCATCCAAACAGTACAATTCGCCAATTTTTTGTTTTTCAAGTTTAAGTGAACAATGAGCCCCAATGGTTAATCCTTTATCGGAAATTACTTGTAATTTTCGACAAGTAGAACAATGAATGGAACAGGTAGACGGTTGAAATCTTTGTATATATTGCTTCTATATAATCTAAGAAACATATATTCAAAGCATCCAAACAGTACCATTCGCCAATTTTTTGTTCTTCAAATTTAAGTGAACTACGAGCCCCATTGTTAATCCTTTAAAGGAAATTATTTGTAAATTTCGACAAGTAGAACAATGAATGGAACAGGTAGACGGTTGAAATCTTTGTATATATTGCTTCTATATAATCTAAGAAACATATATGCAAAGCATCTAAACAGTAACAATCGCCAATTTTTTGATCTTCAAGTAAAGTGATCAGCGAGCGCCATTGATAATCATGAAATGGAAATTATTTGTAACTTTCTACAAGTAGAACAATGAATAGCACAGGTAGACGGTTGAAATCTTTGTATATATTGCTTCTAAATAGTCTAAGAAACGTATATGCGAAGCATCCAAACAGTACAATTCGCCAATTTTTGGTTCTTCAAGTTTAAGTGAACTGCGAGCCCCATTGTTATTCCTTTAAAGGAAATTATTTGTAAATTGCGACAAGTAGATCAATGAATGGATCAGTTAGACGGTTGAAATCAATGTATATATCGCTTCTATATAATCTACGAAACATATATGCATAGCATCCAAACAGTACAATTCGCCAATTTTTTGTTCTTCAAGTTTAAGTGAACTACGAGCCCAATTGTTAATCCTTTAACGGAAATTAATTGTAACTTTCTACAAGTAGAACAATGTATAGTACAGGTAGACGGTTGAAATCTTTGTATATATTGCTTCTAAATAGTCTAAGAAACGTTTATGCAAAGCATCCAAACAGTACAATTCGCCAATTTTTTGTTTTTCAAGTTTAAGTGAACAATGAGCCCCAATGGTTAATCCTTTATCGGAAATTATTTGTAACTTTCGACAAGTAGAACAATCAATGGAACAGGTAGACGGTTGAAATCTTTGTATACATTGCTTCTATATAGTCTAAGAAACATATATGCAAAGCATCCAAACAGTAACAATCGCCAATTTATTGTTCTTCAAGTTTCAGTGAACAACGAGCCCCATTGTTAATCCTTTAAAGGAAATTATTTGTAAATTTCGACAATTAGAACAATGAATGGAACAGGTAGACGGTTGAAATCTTTGTATATATTGCTTCTATATAATCTAAGAAACATATATGCAAAGCATCCAAACAGTACAATTCGCCAATTTTTTGTTCTTCAAGTTTAAGTGAATTACGAGCCCCATTGTTAATCATTAAAGGAAATTATTTGTAAATTTCGACAAATAGATCAATGAATGGATCAGGTAGACGGTTGAAATCTATGTATATGTTGCTTCTATATAATCTAAGAAACATATATGCAAAGCATCCAAACAGTACCATTCGCCAATTTTTTGTTCTTCAAGTTTAAGTGAACAACGAGCCCCATTGATAATCATGAAACGGAAATTATTTGTAACTTTCTACAAGTAGAACAATGAATAGAACAGGTAGACGGTTGAAATCTATGTATATGTTGCTTCTATATAGTCTAAGAAACCTATATGCAAAGCATCTAAACAGTACCATTCGCAAATTTTTTGTTCTACAAGTTTAAGTTAACAATGAGCCCCATTGTTAATCCTTTATCGGAAATTATTTGTAACTTTCGACAAGTAGAACAATGAATGGAACAGGTAGACGGGTGAAATCTTTCTATATATTGCTTCTAAATATTCTAAGAAACATATATGAAAAGCATCCAAACAGTACCATTAGCCAATTTTTTGTTCTTCAAGTTTAAGTGAATTACGAGCCCCATTGTTAATCATTAAAGGAAATTATTTGTAAATTTCGACAAATAGAACAATGAATGGATCAGGTAGACGGTTGAAATCATTGTATATATTGCTTCTATATAATCTACGAAACATATCTGCAAAGCATCCAAACAGTAAAATTCGCCAATTTTTTGTTCTTCAAGTTTAAGTGAACTACGAGCCCCATTGTTAATCCTTTAACGGAAATTAATTGTAACTTTCTACAAGTAGAACAATGATTGGAACACGTAGACGGTTGAAATCTTTGTATATATTGCTTCCATATAGTCTAAGAAACATATATGCAAAGCATCCAAACAGTACCATTCGCAAATTTTTTGTTCTACAAGTTTAAGTGAACAATGAGACCCATTGTTAATCCTTTATCGGAAATTATTTGTAACTTTCGACAAGTAGAACAATGAATGGAACAGGTAGACGGTTGAAATCTTTGTATATATTGCTTCTATATAGTCTAAGAAACATATATGCAAAGCATCCAAACAGTACAATTCGCCAATTTTTTGTTCTTCAAGTTTAAGTGAACAATGAGCCCCAATGGTTAATCCTTTATCGGAAATTATTTGTAACTTTCGACAAGTAGAACAATGAATGGAACAGGTAGACGGTTGAAATCTTTGTATATATTGCTTCTATATAGTCTAAGAAACATATATGCAAAGCATCCAAACAGTACAATTCGCCAATTTATTGTTCTTCAAGTTTAAGTGAACAACGAGCCCCATTGTTTACCCTTTAAAGGAAATTATTTGTAAATTTCGACAAGTAGAACAATGAATGGAACAGGTAGACGGTTGAAATATTTGTATATATTGCTTCTATATAATATAAGAAAGATATATTCAAAGCATCCAAACAGTACAATTCGCCAATTTCTTGTTCTTTAAGTTTAAGTAAACTACGATCCCCATTGTTAATCCCTTAACGGAAATTATTTCTAACTTTCGACAAGTAGAACAGTGAATGGAACAGGTAGAAGGTTGAAATCATTGTATATATTGCTTCTATATAGTCTAAGAAGCATATATGCAAATCATCCAAACAGTACAATTCGCCAATTATTTGATCTTCAAGTTTAAGTGAACTACGAGTCCGATTGTTAATACTTTAACGGAAATTATTTGTAACTTGCGACAAGTAGAACAATGAATGGAACAGGTAGACGGTTGAAGTCAATGTATATATTGCTTCCATATAGTCTAAGAAACATGTACGCAAAGCATCCAAACAGTACCATTCGCCAATTTTTTGTTCTTCAAGTTTAAGTTAACAATGAGCCCCATTGTTAATCCTTTATCGGAAATTATTTGTAACTTTCGACAAGTAGAAAAATGAATGGAACAGGTAGACGGGTGAAATCTTTCTATATATTGCTTCTAAATATTCTAAGAAACATATATGCAAAGCATCCAAACAGTACCATTAGCCAATTTTTTGTTCTTCAAGTTTAAGTGAACAACGAGCCCCATTGATAATCATGAAACAGAAATTATTTGTAACTTTCTACAAATAGAACAATGAATAGAACAGGTAGACGGGTGAAATCTTTCTATATGTTGCTTCTATATAGTCTAAGAAACATATATGCAAAGCATCCAAACAGTACAATTCGCCAATTTTTTGTTCTTCAAGTTGAAGTGAACAACGAGCCCCATTGATAATCATGAAATGGAAATTATTTGTAACTTTCTACAAGTAGAACAATGAATAGAACAGTTAGACTGTTGAAATCTTTGTATATATTGCTTCCATATAGTCTAAGAAACATATATGCAAAGCATCCAAACAGTACCATTCGCTAATTTTTTGATCTTCAAGTTTAAGTGAACTACGAGCCCAATTGTTAATCCTTTAAAGGAAATTATTTGTAAATTTCGACAAGTAGAACAATGAATGGAACAGGTAGACGGTTGAAATCTTTGTATATATTGCTTCTATATAGTCTACGAAACATATATGCAAAGCATCCAAACAGTACCATTAGCCAATTTTTTGTTCTTCAAGTTTAAGTGAACAACGAGCCCCATTGATAATCATGAAACGGAAATTATTTGTAACTTTCTACAAGTAGAACTATGAATAGAACAGGTAGACGGGTGAAATCTTTCTATATGTTGCTTCTATATAGTCTAAGAAACATATATGCAAAGCATCCAAACAGTACAATTCGCCAATTTTTTGTTCTTCAAGTTTAAGTGAACTACGAGCCCCATTGTTAATCCTTTAGCGGAAATTAAATGTAAGTTTCTACAAGTAGAACAATGAATGGAACAGGTAGACGGTTGAAATCTTTGTATATGTTGCTTCTATATAGTCTATGAAACCTATATGCAAAGCATCTAAACAGCACAATTCTCCAATTTTTTGTTCTTCAAGATTAAGTGAACTACGAGCCCCATTGATAATCCTTTAAAGGAAATTATTTGTAAATTTCGACAAGTAGAACAATGAATGGAACAGGTAGACGGTTGAAATCATTGTATATATTGCTTCTATATTGTCTAAGAAACATATACGCAAAGCATCCAAACAGTACAATACGCCAATTTTTTGTTCTTCAAGTTTAAGTGAACAACGAGCCCCATTGTTAATCCTTTAAAGGAAATTATTTTTATATTTCGACAACTAGAACAATGAATGGAACAGGTAGACGGTTGAAATCTTTGTATATATTGCTTCTATATAGTCTAAGAAACATATATGCAAAGCATCCAAACAGTACCATTCGCCAATTTTTTGTTCTTCAAGTTTAAGTGAACAACGAGCCCCATTGTTAATCCTTTAAAGGAAATTATTTGTAATTTTCGACAAGTAGAACAATGAATGGAACAGGTAGACGGTTGAAATCTTTGTATATATTGCTTCTATATAATCTAAGAAACATATATTCAAAGCATCCAAACAGTACCATTCGCCAATTTTTTGTTCTTCAAATTTAAGTGAACTACGAGCCCCATTGTTAATCCATTAAAGGAAATTATTTGTAAATTTCGACAAGTAGAACAATGAATGGAACAGGTAGACGGTTGAAATCTTTGTATATATTGCTTCTATATAATCTAAGAAACATATATGCAAAGCATCCAAACAGTACCATCCGCCAATTTTTTGTTCTTCAAGTTTAAGTGAACTACGAGCCCCATTGTTCATCCTTTAAAGGAAATTATTTGTAAATTTCGACAAGTAGAACAATGATTGGAACACGTATACGGTTGAAATCTTTGTATATATTGCTTCCATATAGTCTAAGAAACATATATGCAAAGCATCCAAACAGTACCATTCGCCAATTTTTTGTTCTTCAAGTTTAAGTGAACAATGAGCCCCATTGTTAATCCTTTATCGGAATTTATTTGTAACTTTCGACAAGGAGAACAATGAATGGAACAGGCAGACGGTTGAAATCTTTGTATATATTGCTTCTATATAGTCTAAGAAAGATATATGCAAATCATCCAAACAGTACCATTCGCCAATTTTTTGGTCTTCAAGTTTAAGTGAACAATGAGCCCCATTGTTAATCCTTTATCGGATATTATTTGTAAATTTCGACAAGTAGAACAATGAATAGAACAGGTAGACAGTTGAAATCATTGTATATATAGCTTCTATATAGTCTAAGAAACATATATGCATAGCATCCAAACAGTACATTTCGCCAATTTTTTGTTTTTCAAGTTTAAGTGAACAATGAGCCCCAATGGTTAATCCTTTATCGGAAATTACTTGTAATTTTCGACAAGTAGAACAATGAATGGAACAGGTAGACGGTTGAAATCTTTGTATATATTGCTTCTATATAATCTACGAAACATATATGCATAGCATCCAAACAGTACAATTCGCCAATTTTTTGTTCTTCAAGTTTAAGTGAACTACGAGCCCCATTGTTAATCCTTTAACGGAAATTAATTGTAACTTTCTACAAGTAGAACAATGATTGGAACACGTAGACGGTTGAAATCTTTGTATATATTGCTTCCATATAGTCTAAGAAACATGTACGCAAAGCATCCAAACAGTACCATTCGCCAATTTATTGCTCTTCAAGTTTCAGTGAACAACGAGCCCCATTGTTAATCCTTTAAAGGAAATTATTTGTAAATTTCGACAAGTAGAACAATGCATGGAACAGGTAGACGGTTCAAATCCTTGTATATATTGCGTCTATATAGTCTAAGAAACATATATGCAAAGCATCCAAACAGTACCATTCGCCAATTTTTTGTTCTTCAAGTTTAAGTGAACTACGAGCCCCATTGTTAATCCTTTAAAGGAAATTATTTGTAAATTTCGACAAGTAGAACAATGAATGGAACAGGTAGACTGTTGAAATCATTGTATATATTGCTTCTGTATAGTCTAAGAAACATATATGCATAGCATCCAAACAGTACAATTCGCCAATTTTTTGTTTTTCAAGTTTAAGTGAACAATGAGCCCCAATGGTTAATCCTTTATCGGAAATTACTTGTAATTTTCGACAAGTAGAACAATGAATGGAACAGGTAGACGGTTGAAATCTTTGTATATATTGCTTCTATATAATCTAAGAAACATATATTCAAAGCATCCAAACAGTACCATTCGCCAATTTTTTGTTCTTCAAATTTAAGTGAACTACGAGCCCCATTGTTAATCCTTTAAAGGAAATTATTTGTAAATTTCGACAAGTAGAACAATGAATGGAACAGGTAGACGGTTGAAATCTTTGTATATATTGCTTCTATATAATGTAAGAAACATATATGCAAAGCATCTAAACAGTAACAATCGCCAATTTTTTGATCTTCAAGTTTAAGTGATCAGCGAGCGCCATTGATAATCATGAAATGGAAATTATTTGTAACTTTCTACAAGTAGAACAATGAATAGCACAGGTAGACGGTTGAAATCTTTGTATATATTGCTTCTAAATAGTCTAAGAAACGTATATGCGAAGCATCCAAACAGTACAATTCGCCAATTTTTGGTTCTTCAAGTTTAAGTGAACTGCGAGCCCCATTGTTATTCCTTTAAAGGAAATTATTTGTAAATTGCGACAAGTAGAACAATGAATGGATCAGTTAGACGGTTGAAATCAATGTATATATCGCTTCTATATAATCTACGAAACATATATGCATAGCATCCAAACAGTACAATTCGCCAATTTTTTGTTCTTCAAGTTTAAGTGAACTACGAGCCCAATTGTTAATCCTTTAACGGAAATTAATTGTAACTTTCTACAAGTAGAACAATGTATAGTACAGGTAGACGGTTGAAATCTTTGTATATATTGCTTCTAAATAGTCTAAGAAACGTTTATGCAAAGCATCCAAACAGTACAATTCGCCAATTTTTTGTTTTTCAAGTTTAAGTGAACAATGAGCCCCAATGGTTAATCCTTTATCGGAAATTATTTGTAACTTTCGACAAGTAGAACAATCAATGGAACAGGTAGACGGTTGAAATCTTTGTATACATTGCTTCTATATAGTCTAAGAAACATATATGCAAAGCATCCAAACAGTAACAATCGCCAATTTATTGTTCTTCAAGTTTCAGTGAACAACGAGCCCCATTGTTAATCCTTTAAAGGAAATTATTTGTAAATTTCGACAAGTAGAACAATGAATGGAATAGGTAGACGGTTGAAATCTTTGTATATATTGCTTCTATATAGTCTAAGAAACATATATGCAAAGCATCCAAACAGTAGAGTTCGCCAATTTATTGTTCTTCAAGTTTAAGTGAACAACGAGCCCCATTGTTAATCCTTTAAAGGAAATTATTTGTAAATTTCGACAATTAGAACAATGAATGGAACAGGTAGACGATTGAAATCTTTGTATATATTGCTTCTATATAATCTAAGAAACATATATGCAAAGCATCCAAACAGTACCATTCGCCAATTTTTTGTTCTTCAAGTTTAAGTGAACAACGAGCCCCATTGATAATCATGAAACGGAAATTATTTGTAACTTTCTACAAGTAGAACAATGAATAGAACAGGTAGACGGTTGAAATCTATGTATATGTTGCTTCTATATAGTCTAAGAAACCTATATGCAAAGCATCTAAACAGTACCATTCGCAAATTTTTTGTTCTACAAGTTTAAGTTAACAATGAGCCCCATTGTTAATCCTTTATCGGAAATTATTTGTAACTTTCGACAAGTAGAACAATGAATGGAACAGGTAGACGGGTGAAATCTTTCTATATATTGCTTCTAAATATTCTAAGAAACATATATGCAAAGCATCCAAACAGTACCATTAGCCAATTTTTTGTTCTTCAAGTTTAAGTGAATTACGAGCCCCATTGTTAATCATTAAAGGAAATTATTTGTAAATTTCGACAAATAGAACAATGAATGGATCAGGTAGACGGTTGAAATCATTGTATATATTGCTTCTATATAATCTAAGAAACATATATGCAAAGCATCCAAACAGCACAATTCGCCAATTTTTTGTTCTTCAAGTTTAAGTGAACAATGAGCCCCAATGGTTAATCCTTTATCGGAAATTATTTGTAACTTTCGACAAGTAGAACAATGAATGGAACAGGTAGACGGTTGAAATCTTTGTATATATTGCTTCTATATAGTCTAAGAAACATATATGCAAAGCATCCAAACAGTACAATTCGCCAATTTATTGTTCTTCAAGTTTAAGTGAACAACGAGCCCCATTGTTTACCCTTTAAAGGAAATTATTTGTAAATTTCGACAAGTAGAACAATGAATGGAACAGGTAGACGGTTGAAATATTTGTATATATTGCTTCTATATAATATAAGAAAGATATATTCAAAGCATCCAAACAGTACAATTCGCCAATTTCTTGTTCTTTAAGTTTAAGTAAACTACGATCCCCATTGTTAATCCCTTAACGGAAATTATTTCTAACTTTCGACAAGTAGAACAGTGAATGGAACAGGTAGAAGGTTGAAATCATTGTATATATTGCTTCTATATAGTCTAAGAAGCATATATGCAAATCATCCAAACAGTACAATTCGCCAATTATTTGATCTTCAAGTTTAAGTGAACTACGAGTCCGATTGTTAATACTTTAACGGAAATTATTTGTAACTTGCGACAAGTAGAACAATGAATGGAACAGGTAGACGGTTGAAGTCAATGTATATATTGCTTCCATATAGTCTAAGAAACATGTACGCAAAGCATCCAAACAGTACCATTCGCCAATTTTTTGTTCTTCAAGTTTAAGTTAACAATGAGCCCCATTGTTAATCCTTTATCGGAAATTATTTGTAACTTTCGACAAGTAGAACAATGAATGGAACAGGTAGACGGGTGAAATCTTTCTATATATTGCTTCTAAATATTCTAAGAAACATATATGCAAAGCATCCAAACAGTACCATTAGCCAATTTTTTGTTCTTCAAGTTTAAGTGAACAACGAGCCCCATTGTTAATCCTTTAAAGGAAATTATTTGTAAATTTCGACAAGTAGAACAATGAATGGAACAGGTAGACGGTTGAAATCTTTGTATATATTGCTTCTATATAGTCTACGAAACATATATGCAAAGCATCCAAACAGTACCATTAGCCAATTTTTTGTTCTTCAAGTTTAAGTGAACAACGAGCCCCATTGATAATCATGAAACGGAAATTATTTGTAACTTTCTACAAGTAGAACTATGAATAGAACAGGTAGACGGGTGAAATCTTTCTATATGTTGCTTCTATATAGTCTAAGAAACATATATGCAAAGCATCCAAACAGTACAATTCGCCAATTTTTTGTTCTTCAAGTTTAAGTGAACTACGAGCCCCATTGTTAATCCTTTAGCGGAAATTAAATGTAAGTTTCTACAAGTAGAACAATGAATGGAACAGGTAGACGGTTGAAATCTTTGTATATGTTGCTTCTATATAATATAAGAAAGATATATTCAAAGCATCCAAACAGTACCATTCGCCAATTTTTTGTTCTTCAAGTTTAAGTGAACAACGAGCCCCATTGTTAATCCTTTAAAGGAAATTATTTGTAATTTTCGACAAGTAGAACAATGAATGGAACAGGTAGACGGTTGAAATCTTTGTATATATTGCTTCTATATAATCTAAGAAACATATATTCAAAGCATCCAAACAGTACCATTCGCCAATTTTTTGTTCTTCAAATTTAAGTGAACTACGAGCCCCATTGTTAATCCATTAAAGGAAATTATTTGTAAATTTCGACAAGTAGAACAATGAATGGAACAGGTAGACGGTTGAAATCTTTGTATATATTGCTTCTATATAATCTAAGAAACATATATGCAAAGCATCCAAACAGTACCATCCGCCAATTTTTTGTTCTTCAAGTTTAAGTGAACTACGAGCCCCATTGTTAATCCTTTAAAGGAAATTATTTGTAAATTTTGACAAGTAGAACAATGATTGGAACACGTATACGGTTGAAATCTTTGTATATATTGCTTCCATATAGTCTAAGAAACATATATGCAAAGCATCCAAACAGTACCATTCGCCAATTTTTTGTTCTTCAAGTTTAAGTGAACAATGAGCCCCATTGTTAATCCTTTATCGGAATTTATTTGTAACTTTCGACAAGGAGAACAATGAATGGAACAGGCAGACGGTTGAAATCTTTGTATATATTGCTTCTATATAGTCTAAGAAAGATATATGCAAAGCATCCAAACAGTACCATTCGCCAATTTTTTGGTCTTCAAGTTTAAGTGAACAATGAGCCCCATTGTTAATCCTTTATCGGATATTATTTGTAAATTTCGACAAGTAGAACAATGAATAGAACAGGTAGACAGTTGAAATCATTGTATATATAGCTTCTATATAGTCTAAGAAACATATATGCATAGCATCCAAACAGTACATTTCGCCAATTTTTTGTTTTTCAAGTTTAAGTGAACAATGAGCCCCAATGGTTAATCCTTTATCGGAAATT
Source organism: Cerceris ruficornis (assembly GCA_963989415.1). Lineage (NCBI taxonomy): Eukaryota > Metazoa > Arthropoda > Insecta > Hymenoptera > Crabronidae > Cerceris > Cerceris ruficornis. The sequence continues at coordinate 345,799 of CAXDIW010000276.1, read as the reverse complement.
ACTTGTAATTTTCGACAAGTAGAACAATGAATGGAACAGGTAGACGGTTGAAATCTTTGTATATATTGCTTCTATATAATCTAAGAAACATATATTCAAAGCATCCAAACAGTACCATTCGCCAATTTTTTGTTCTTCAAATTTAAGTGAACTACGAGCCCCATTGTTAATCCTTTAAAGGAAATTATTTGTAAATTTCGACAAGTAGAACAATGAATGGAACAGGTAGACGGTTGAAATCTTTGTATATATTGCTTCTATATAATCTAAGAAACATATATGCAAAGCATCTAAACAGTAACAATCGCCAATTTTTTGATCTTCAAGTTTAAGTGATCAGCGAGCGCCATTGATAATCATGAAATGGAAATTATTTGTAACTTTCTACAAGTAGAACAATGAATAGTACAGGTAGACGGTTGAAATCTTTGTATATATTGCTTCTAAATAGTCTAAGAAACGTATATGCAAAGCATCCAAACAGTACAATTCGCCAATTTTTGGTTCTTCAAGTTTAAGTGAACTGCGAGCCCCATTGTTATTCCTTTAAACGAAATTATTTGTAAATTGCGACAAGTAGAACAATGAATGGATCAGTTAGACGGTTGAAATCAATGTATATATCGCTTCTATATAATCTACGAAACATATATGCATAGCATCCAAACAGTACAATTCGCCAATTTTTTGTTCTTCAAGTTTAAGTGAACTACGAGCCCCATTGTTAATCCTTTAACGGAAATTAATTGTAACTTTCTACAAGTAGAACAATGATTGGAACACGTAGACGGTTGAAATCTTTGTATATATTGCTTCCATATAGTCTAAGAAACATGTACGCAAAGCATCCAAACAGTACCATTCGCCAATTTATTGCTCTTCAAGTTTCAGTGAACAACGAGCCCCATTGTTAATCCTTTAAAGGAAATTATTTGTAAATTTCGACAAGTAGAACAATGAATGGAACAGGTAGACGGTTGAAATCCTTGTATATATTGCGTCTATATAGTCTAAGAAACATATATGCAAAGCATCCAAACAGTACCATTCGCCAATTTCTTGTTCTTCAAGTTTAAGTGAACTACGAGCCCCATTGTTAATCCTTTAAAGGAAATTATTTGTAAATTTCGACAAGTAGAACAATGAATGGAACAGGTAGACTGTTGAAATCATTGTATATATTGCTTCTGTATATTCTAAGAAACATATATGCAAAGCATCCAAACAGTACCATTCATCAATTTTTTGTTGTTCAAGTTTAAGTGAACAACGAGCCCCATTGTTAATCCTTTAAAGGAAATTATTCGTAAATTTCGGCAAGTAGAACAATGAATGGAACAGGTAGACTGTTGAAATCTTTGTATATACTGCTTCTATATACTCTAAGAAACATATATGCAAAGCATCCAAACAGTACAATTCGCCAATTTATTGTTCTTCAAGTTTCAGTGAACAACGAGCCCCATTGTTAATCCTTTAAAGGAAATTATTTGTAAATTTCGACAAGTAGAACAATGAATGGAACACGTAGACGGTTGAAATCTTTGTATATATTGCTTCCATATAGTCTAAGAAACATATCTGCAAAGCATCCAAACAGTACAATTCGCCAATTTTTTGTTCTTCAAGTTTAAGTAAACTACGATCCCCATTGTTAATCCCTTAACGGAAATTATTTGTGACTTTCGACAAGTAGAACAATGAATGTAACTGGTAGACGGTTGAAATCTTTTTATATATTGCTTCTATATAGTCTCAGAAACATATATGCAAAGCATCCAAACAGTACCATTCGCCAATTTTTTGTTCTTCAAGTTTAAGTGAACTACGAGCCCCATTGTTAATCCTTTAAAGGAAATTATTTGTAAATTTCGACAAGTAGAACACTGAATGGAACAGGTAGACTGTTGAAATCATTGTATATATTGCTTCTATATAGTCTAAGAAACATATATGCAAAGCATCCAAGCAGTACAATTCGCCAATTTTTTGTTCTTCAAGTTTAAGTAAACTACGATCCCCATTGTTAATCCCTTAACGGAAATTATTTGTGACTTTCGACAAGTAGAACAATGAATGGAACAGGTAGACGGTTGAAATCATTGTATATATTAATTCTATATAGTCTAAGAAACATATATGCAAAGCATCCAAACAGTACAATTCGACAATTTTTTGTTCTTCAAGTTTAAGTGTACAACGAGCCCCATTGTTAATCCTTTAAAGGAAATTATTTGTAAATTTCGACAAGTAGAACAATGAATGGAATAGGTAGACGGTTGAAATCATTGTATATATTGCTTCTATATAGTCTAAGAAACATATATGCAAAGCATCCAAACAGTACCATTCGCCAATTTTTTGTTCTTCAAGTTTAAGTGAACTACGAGCCCCATTGTTAATCCTTTAAAGGAAATTATTTGTAAATTTCGACAAGTAGAACAATGAATGTAACTGGTAGACGGTTGAAATCTTTTTATATATTGCTTCTATATAGTCTCAGAAACATATATGCAAAGCATCCAAACAGTACAATTCGCCAATTTTTTGTTCTTCAAGTTTAAGTAAACTACGATCCCCATTGTTAATCCCTTAACGGAAATTATTTGTGACTTTCGACAAGTAGAACAATGAATGGAACAGGTAGACGGTTGAAATCATTGTATATATTGATTCTATATAGTCTAAGAAACATATATGCAAAGCATCCAAACAGTACAATTCGACAATTTTTTGTTCTTCAAGTTTAAGTGTACAACGAGCCCCATTGTTAATCCTTTAAAGGAAATTATTTGTAAATTTCGACAAGTAGAACAATGAATGGAACAGGAGGACTGTTGAAATCTTTGTATATATTGCTTCTATATAGTCTAAGAAATATATATGCAAAGCATCCAAACAGTACCATTCGCCAATTTTTTGTTCTTCAAGTTTAAGTGAACTACGAGCCCCATTGTTAATCCTTTAAAGGAAATTATTTGTAAATTTCGACAAGTAGAACACTGAATGGAACAGGTAGACTGTTGAAATCATTGTATATATTGCTTCTATATAGTCTAAGAAACATATATGCAAAGCATCCAAGCAGTACAATTCGCCAATTTTTTGTTCTTCAAGTTTAAGTAAACTACGATCCCCATTGTTAATCCCTTAACGGAAATTATTTGTGACTTTCGACAAGTAGAACAATGAATGGAACAGGTAGACGGTTGAAATCATTGTATATATTGATTCTATATAGTCTAAGAAACATATATGCAAAGCATCCAAACAGTACAATTCGACAATTTTTTGTTCTTCAAGTTTAAGTGTACAACGAGCCCCATTGTTAATCCTTTAAAGGAAATTATTTGTAAATTTCGACAAGTAGAACAATGAATGGAATAGGTAGACGGTTGAAATCATTGTATATATTGCTTCTATATAGTCTAAGAAACATATATGCAAAGCATCCAAACAGTACCATTCGCCAATTTTTTGTTCTTCAAGTTTAAGTGAACTACGAGCCCCATTGTTAATCCTTTAAAGGAAATTATTTGTAAATTTCGACAAGTAGAACAATGAATGTAACTGGTAGACGGTTGAAATCTTTTTATATATTGCTTCTATATAGTCTCAGAAACATATATGCAAAGCATCCAAACAGTACAATTCGCCAATTTTTTGTTCTTCAAGTTTAAGTAAACTACGATCCCCATTGTTAATCCTTTAAAGGAAATTATTTGTAAATTTCGACAAGTAGAACACTGAATGGAACAGGTAGACTGTTGAAATCATTGTATATATTGCTTCTATATAGTCTAAGAAACATATATGCAAAGCATCCAAACAGTACAATTCGACAATTTTTTGTTCTTCAAGTTTAAGTGAACAATGAGCCCCATTGTTAATCCTTTATCGGAAATTATTTGTAACTTTCGACAAGTAGAACAATGAATGGAACTGGTAGACGGTTGAAATCTTTTTATATATTGCTTCTATATAGTCTAAGAAACATATATGCAAAGCATCCAAACAGTACCAGTCGCCAATTTTTTGTTCTTCAAGTTTAAGTGAACAACGAGGCCCATTGATAATCATGAAACGGAAATTATTTGTAACTTTCGACAAGAAGAACAATGAATAGAACAGGTAGACGGTTGAAATCATTGTATATATTGCTTCTATATAGTCTAAGAAACATATATGCAAAGCATCCAAATAGTACAATTCGCCAATTTTTTGTTCTTCAAGTTTAAGTGAACAATGAGCCCCATTGTTAATCCTTTATCGGAAATTATTTGTAACTTACGACAAGTAGAACAATGAATGTAACTGGTAGACGGTTGAAATCTTTTTATATATTGCTTCTATATAGTCTCAGAAACATATATGCAAAGCATCCAAACAGTACAATTCGCCAATTTTTTGTTCTTCAAGTTTAAGTGAACAATGAGCCCCATTGTTAATCCTTTATCGGAAATTATTTGTAACTTTCGACAAGTAGAACAATGAATGGAACAGGTAGACGGTTGAAATCATTGTATATATTAATTCTATATAGTCTAAGAAACATATATGCAAAGCATCCAAACAGTACAATTCGACAATTTTTTGTTCTTCAAGTTTAAGTGTACAACGAGCCCCATTGTTAATCCTTTAAAGGAAATTATTTGTAAATTTCGACAAGTAGAACAATGAATGGAATAGGTAGACGGTTGAAATCATTGTATATATTGCTTCTATATAGTCTAAGAAACATATATGCAAAGCATCCAAACAGTACCATTCGCCAATTTTTTGTTCTTCAAGTTTAAGTGAACTACGAGCCCCATTGTTAATCCTTTAAAGGAAATTATTTGTAAATTTCGACAAGTAGAACAATGAATGTAACTGGTAGACGGTTGAAATCTTTTTATATATTGCTTCTATATAGTCTCAGAAACATATATGCAAAGCATCCAAACAGTACAATTCGCCAATTTTTTGTTCTTCAAGTTTAAGTAAACTACGATCCCCATTGTTAATCCCTTAACGGAAATTATTTGTGACTTTCGACAAGTAGAACAATGAATGGAACAGGTAGACGGTTGAAATCATTGTATATATTGATTCTATATAGTCTAAGAAACATATATGCAAAGCATCCAAACAGTACAATTCGACAATTTTTTGTTCTTCAAGTTTAAGTGTACAACGAGCCCCATTGTTAATCCTTTAAAGGAAATTATTTGTAAATTTCGACAAGTAGAACAATGAATGGAACAGGAGGACTGTTGAAATCTTTGTATATATTGCTTCTATATAGTCTAAGAAACATATATGCAAAGCATCCAAACAGTACCATTCGCCAATTTTTTGTTCTTCAAGTTTAAGTGAACTACGAGCCCCATTGTTAATCCTTTAAAGGAAATTATTTGTAAATTTCGACAAGTAGAACACTGAATGGAACAGGTAGACTGTTGAAATCATTGTATATATTGCTTCTATATAGTCTAAGAAACATATATGCAAAGCATCCAAGCAGTACAATTCGCCAATTTTTTGTTCTTCAAGTTTAAGTAAACTACGATCCCCATTGTTAATCCCTTAACGGAAATTATTTGTGACTTTCGACAAGTAGAACAATGAATGGAACAGGTAGACGGTTGAAATCATTGTATATATTGATTCTATATAGTCTAAGAAACATATATGCAAAGCATCCAAACAGTACAATTCGACAATTTTTTGTTCTTCAAGTTTAAGTGTACAACGAGCCCCATTGTTAATCCTTTAAAGGAAATTATTTGTAAATTTCGACAAGTAGAACAATGAATGGAATAGGTAGACGGTTGAAATCATTGTATATATTGCTTCTATATAGTCTAAGAAACATATATGCAAAGCATCCAAACAGTACCATTCGCCAATTTTTTGTTCTTCAAGTTTAAGTGAACTACGAGCCCCATTGTTAATCCTTTAAAGGAAATTATTTGTAAATTTCGACAAGTAGAACAATGAATGTAACTGGTAGACGGTTGAAATCTTTTTATATATTGCTTCTATATAGTCTCAGAAACATATATGCAAAGCATCCAAACAGTACAATTCGCCAATTTTTTGTTCTTCAAGTTTAAGTAAACTACGATCCCCATTGTTAATCCTTTAAAGGAAATTATTTGTAAATTTCGACAAGTAGAACACTGAATGGAACAGGTAGACTGTTGAAATCATTGTATATATTGCTTCTATATAGTCTAAGAAACATATATGCAAAGCATCCAAACAGTACAATTCGACAATTTTTTGTTCTTCAAGTTTAAGTGAACAATGAGCCCCATTGTTAATCCTTTATCGGAAATTATTTGTAACTTTCGACAAGTAGAACAATGAATGGAACTGGTAGACGGTTGAAATCTTTTTATATATTGCTTCTATATAGTCTAAGAAACATATATGCAAAGCATCCAAACAGTACCAGTCGCCAATTTTTTGTTCTTCAAGTTTAAGTGAACAACGAGGCCCATTGATAATCATGAAACGGAAATTATTTGTAACTTTCGACAAGAAGAACAATGAATAGAACAGGTAGACGGTTGAAATCATTGTATATATTGCTTCTATATAGTCTAAGAAACATATATGCAAAGCATCCAAATAGTACAATTCGCCAATTTTTTGTTCTTCAAGTTTAAGTGAACAATGAGCCCCATTGTTAATCCTTTATCGGAAATTATTTGTAACTTACGACAAGTAGAACAATGAATGTAACTGGTAGACGGTTGAAATCTTTTTATATATTGCTTCTATATAGTCTCAGAAACATATATGCAAAGCATCCAAACAGTACAATTCGCCAATTTTTTGTTCTTCAAGTTTAAGTGAACAATGAGCCCCATTGTTAATCCTTTATCGGAAATTATTTGTAACTTTCGACAAGTAGAACAATGAATGTAACTGGTAGACGGTTGAAATCATTGTATATATTGCTTCTATATAGTCTAAGAAACATATATGCAAAGCATCCAAAAGTACAATTCGACAATTTTTTGTTCTTCAAGTTTAAGTGTACAACGAGCCCCATTGTTAATCCTTTAAAGGAAATTATTTGTAAATTTCGACAAGTAGAACAATGAATGGAACAGGTAGACTGTTGAAATCATTGTATATATTGCTTCTATATAGTATAAGAAACATATATGCATAGCGTCCAAACAGTATAATTCGCCAATTTTTTGCTCTTCAAGTTTAAGTGAACTACGAGCCCCATTGTTAATCCTTTAAAGGAAATTATTTGTAAATTTCGGCAAGTAGAACACTGAATGGAACAGGTAGACTGTTGAAATCATTGTATATATTGCTTCTATATAGTCTAAGAAACATATATGCAAAGCATCCAAACAGTACAATTCGACAATTTTTTGTTCTTCAAGTTTAAGTGAACAATGAGCCCCATTGTTAATCCTTTATCGGAAATTATTTGTAACTTTCGACAAGTAGAACAATGAATGGAACTGGTAGACGGTTGAAATCTTTTTATATATTGCTTCTATATAGTCTAAGAAACATATATGCAAAGCATCCAAACAGTACCAGTCGCCAATTTTTTGTTCTTCAAGTTTAAGTGAACAACGAGGCCCATTGATAATCATGAAACGGAAATTATTTGTAACTTTCGACAAGAAGAACAATGAATAGAACAGGTAGACGGTTGAAATCATTGTATATATTGCTTCTATATAGTCTAAGAAACATATATGCAAAGCATCCAAATAGTACAATTCGCCAATTTTTTGTTCTTCAAGTTTAAGTGAACAATGAGCCCCATTGTTAATCCTTTATCGGAAATTATTTGTAAATTACGACAAGTAGAACAATGAATGTAACTGGTAGACGGTTGAAATCTTTTTATATATTGCTTCTATATAGTCTCAGAAACATATATGCAAAGCATCCAAACAGTACAATTCGCCAATTTTTTGTTCTTCAAGTTTAAGTGAACAATGAGCCCCATTGTTAATCCTTTATCGGAAATTATTTGTAACTTTCGACAAGTAGAACAATGAATGTAACTGGTAGACGGTTGAAATCATTGTATATATTGCTTCTATATAGTCTAAGAAACATATATGCAAAGCATCCAAAAGTACAATTCGACAATTTTTTGTTCTTCAAGTTTAAGTGAACTACGAGCCCCATTGTTATCCTTTAAAGGAAATTATATGTAAATTTCGACAAGTAGAACAATGAATGGATCATGTAGACGGTTGGAATCATTGTATATATTGCTTCAATATAGTCTACGAAACATATATGCAAAGCATCCAAACAGTAAAATTCGCCAATTTTTTGTTCTTCAAGTTTAAGTGAACTACGAGCCCCATTGTTAATCCTTTAACGGAAATTAATTGTAACTTTCTACAAGTAGAACAATGATTGGAACACGTAGACTGTTGAAATCATTGTATATATAGCTTCTATATAGTCTAAGAAACATATATGCAAAGCATCCAAACAGTACAATTCGCCAATTTTTTGTTCTTCAAGTTTAAGTGAACTACGAGCCCCATTGTTAATCCTTTAAAGGAAATTATTTCTAAATTTCGACAAGTAGAACAATGAATGGATCATGTAGACGGTTGAAATCATTGTATATATTGCTTCTATATAGTCTACGAAACATATATGCAAAGCATCCAAACAGTACCATTCGCCAATTTTTTGTTCTTCAAGTTTAAGTGAACTACGAGCCCCATTGTTAATCCTTTAAAGGAAATTATTTGTAACTTTCGACAAGTAGAACAATGAATGGAATAGGTAGACGGTTGAAGTCATTGTATATATTGCTTCTATATAGTCTAAGAAACATATATGCAAAGCATCCAAACAGTACCATTCGCCAATTTTTTGTTCGTCAAGTTTAAGTGAACAACGAGCCCCATTGTTAATCCTTTAAAGGAAATTATTTGTAAATTTCGACAAGTAGAACAATGAATGGAACAGGTAGACTGTTGAAATCATTGTATATATTGCTTCTATATAGTCTAAGAAACATATATGCATAGCGTCCAAACAGTATAATTCGCCAATTTTTTGCTCTTCAAGTTTAAGTGAACTACGAGCCCCATTGTTAATACTTTAACGGAAATTATTTGTAACTTGCGACAAGTAGAACAATGAATGGAACAGGTAAACGGATGAAATCAATGTATATATTGCTTCTATATAGTCTAAGAAACATATATGCAAAGCATCCAAACAGTACCATTCGCCAATTTTTTGTTCGTCAAGTTTAAGTGAACAACGAGCCCCATTGTTAATCCTTTAAAGGAAATTATTTGTAAATTTCGACAAGTAGAACATTGAATGAAACAGGTAGACGGTTCAAATCTTTGTATATATTGCTTCTATATAGTATAAGAAACATATATGCAAAGCATCCAAACAGTACAATTCGCCAATTTTTTGTTCTTCAAGTTTAAGTGAACAATGAGCCCCAATGCTTAATCCGTTATCGGAAATTATTTGTAACTTCCGACAAGTACAACAATGAATGGAACAGGTAGACGGTTGAAATCTTTGTATATATTGCTTCTATATAGTCTAAGAAACATATATGCAAAGCATCCAAACAGTACCATTCGCCAATTTTTTGTTCTTCAAGTTTAAGTGAACTACGAGCCCCATTGTTAATCCTTTAAAGGAAATTATTTGTAAATTTCGACAAGTAGAACAATGAATGGAACAGGTAGACGGTTGAAATCTTTGTATATATTGCTTCTATATAGTCTAAGAAACATATATGCAAAGCATCCAAGCAGTACAATTCGCCAATTATTTGTTCTTCAAGTTTAAGTGAACAATGAGCCCCAATGGTTAATCCTTTATCGGAAATTATTTGTAACTTTCGACAAGTAGAACAATGAATGGAACAGGTAGACGCTTGAAATCTTTGTATATATTGCTTCTATATAGTCTAAGAAACATATATGCAAAGCATCCAAACAGTACAATTCGCCAATTATTTCATCTTCATGTTTAAGTGAACAATGAGCCCCATTGTTAAAAATTTACCGGAAATTATTTGTAAATTTCGGCAAGTAGAACAATGAATGGAACAGGTAGACTGTTGAAATCATTGCATATATTGCTTCTATATAGTCTAAGAAACATATATGCAAAGCATCCAAACAGTACAATTCGCCAATTATTTGTTCTTCAAGTTTAAGTGAACAATGAGCCCCAATGGTTAATCCTTTATCGGAAATTATTTGTAACTTTCGACAAGTAGAACAATGAATAGTACAGGTAGACGGGTGAAATCTTTCTATATATTGCTTCTAAATAGTCTAAGAAACATATATGAAAAGCATCCAAACAGTACAATTCGCCAATTATTTGTTCTTCAAGTTTAAGTGAACTACGAGCCCCATTGTTAATCCTTTAAAGGAAATTATTTGTAACTTTCGACAAGTAGAACAATGAATGGAACAGGTAGACGGTTGAAATCTTTGTATATATTGCTTCTATATAATCTAAGAAACATATATGCAAAGCATCCAAACAGTACCATTCGCCAATTTTTTGTTCTTCAAGTTTAAGTGAACTACGAGCCCCATTGTTATCCTTTAAAGGAAATTATTTGTAAATTTCGACAAGTAGAACAATGAATGGATCATGTAGACGGTTGGAATCATTGTATATATTGCTTCAATATAGTCTACGAAACATATATGCAAAGCATCCAAACAGTAAAATTCGCCAATTTTTTGTTCTTCAAGTTTAAGTGAACTACGAGCCCCATTGTTAATCCTTTAACGGAAATTAATTGTAACTTTCTACAAGTAGAACAATGATTGGAACACGTAGACTGTTGAAATCATTGTATATATAGCTTCTATATAGTCTAAGAAACATATATGCAAAGCATCCAAACAGTACAATTCGCCAATTTTTTGTTCTTCAACTTTAAGTAAACTACGATCCCCATTGTTAATCCTTTAAAGGAAATTATTTGTAAATTTCGACAAGTAGAACACTGAATGGAACAGGTAGACTGTTGAAATCATTGTATATATTGCTTCTATATAGTCTAAGAAACATATATGCAAAGCATCCAAACAGTACAATTCGACAATTTTTTGTTCTTCAAGTTTAAGTGAACAATGAGCCCCATTGTTAATCCTTTATCGGAAATTATTTGTAACTTTCGACAAGTAGAACAATGAATGGAACTGGTAGACGGTTGAAATCTTTTTATATATTGCTTCTATATAGTCTAAGAAACATATATGCAAAGCATCCAAACAGTACCAGTCGCCAATTTTTTGTTCTTCAAGTTTAAGTGAACAACGAGGCCCATTGATAATCATGAAACGAAAATTATTTGTAACTTTCGACAAGAAGAACAATGAATAGAACAGGTTGACGGTTGAAATCATTGTATATATTGCTTCTATATAGTCTAAGAAACATATATGCAAAGCATCCAAATAGTACAATTCGCCAATTTTTTGTTCTTCAAGTTTAAGTGAACAATGAGCCCCATTGTTAATCCTTTATCGGAAATTATTTGTAACTTACGACAAGTAGAACAATGAATGTAACTGGTAGACGGTTGAAATCTTTTTATATATTGCTTCTATATAGTCTCAGAAACATATATGCAAAGCATCCAAACAGTACAATTCGCCAATTTTTTGTTCTTCAAGTTTAAGTGAACAATGAGCCCCATTGTTAATCCTTTATCGGAAATTATTTGTAACTTTCGACAAGTAGAACAATGAATGTAACTGGTAGACGGTTGAAATCATTGTATATATTGCTTCTATATAGTCTAAGAAACATATATGCAAAGCATCCAAAAGTACAATTCGACAATTTTTTGTTCTTCAAGTTTAAGTGTACAACGAGCCCCATTGTTAATCCTTTAAAGGAAATTATTTGTAACTTTCGACAAGTAGAACAATGAATAGTACAGGTAGACGGGTGAAATCTTTCTATATATTGCTTCTAAATAGTCTAAGAAACATATATGAAAAGCATCCAAACAGTACAATTCGCCAATTATTTGTTCTTCAAGTTTAAGTGAACTACGAGCCCCATTGTTAATCCTTTAAAGGAAATTATTTGTAACTTTCGACAAGTAGAACAATGAATGGAACAGGTAGACGGTTGAAATCATTGCATATATTGCTTCTATATAGTCTAAGAAACATATATGCAAAGCATCCAAACAGTACAATTCGCCAATTATTTGTTCTTCAAGTTTAAGTGAACAATGAGCCCCAATGGTTAATCCTTTATCGGAAATTATTTGTAACTTTCGACAAGTAGAACAATGAATAGTACAGGTAGACGGGTGAAATCTTTCTATATATTGCTTCTAAATAGTCTAAGAAACATATATGAAAAGCATCCAAACAGTACAATTCGCCAATTATTTGTTCTTCAAGTTTAAGTGAACTACGAGCCCCATTGTTAATCCTTTAAAGGAAATTATTTGTAACTTTCGACAAGTAGAACAATGAATGGAACAGGTAGACGGTTGAAATCTTTGTATATATTGCTTCTATATAATCTAAGAAACATATATGCAAAGCATCCAAACAGTACCATTCGCCAATTTTTTGTTCTTCAAGTTTAAGTGAACTACGAGCCCCATTGTTATCCTTTAAAGGAAATTATTTGTAAATTTCGACAAGTAGAACAATGAATGGATCATGTAGACGGTTGGAATCATTGTATATATTGCTTCAATATAGTCTACGAAACATATATGCAAAGCATCCAAACAGTAAAATTCGCCAATTTTTTGTTCTTCAAGTTTAAGTGAACTACGAGCCCCATTGTTAATCCTTTAACGGAAATTAATTGTAACTTTCTACAAGTAGAACAATGATTGGAACACGTAGACTGTTGAAATCATTGTATATATAGCTTCTATATAGTCTAAGAAACATATATGCAAAGCATCCAAACAGTACAATTCGCCAATTTTTTGTTCTTCAACTTTAAGTAAACTACGATCCCCATTGTTAATCCTTTAAAGGAAATTATTTGTAAATTTCGACAAGTAGAACACTGAATGGAACAGGTAGACTGTTGAAATCATTGTATATATTGCTTCTATATAGTCTAAGAAACATATATGCAAAGCATCCAAACAGTACAATTCGACAATTTTTTGTTCTTCAAGTTTAAGTGAACAATGAGCCCCATTGTTAATCCTTTATCGGAAATTATTTGTAACTTTCGACAAGTAGAACAATGAATGGAACTGGTAGACGGTTGAAATCTTTTTATATATTGCTTCTATATAGTCTAAGAAACATATATGCAAAGCATCCAAACAGTACCAGTCGCCAATTTTTTGTTCTTCAAGTTTAAGTGAACAACGAGGCCCATTGATAATCATGAAACGAAAATTATTTGTAACTTTCGACAAGAAGAACAATGAATAGAACAGGTTGACGGTTGAAATCATTGTATATATTGCTTCTATATAGTCTAAGAAACATATATGCAAAGCATCCAAATAGTACAATTCGCCAATTTTTTGTTCTTCAAGTTTAAGTGAACAATGAGCCCCATTGTTAATCCTTTATCGGAAATTATTTGTAACTTACGACAAGTAGAACAATGAATGTAACTGGTAGACGGTTGAAATCTTTTTATATATTGCTTCTATATAGTCTCAGAAACATATATGCAAAGCATCCAAACAGTACAATTCGCCAATTTTTTGTTCTTCAAGTTTAAGTGAACAATGAGCCCCATTGTTAATCCTTTATCGGAAATTATTTGTAACTTTCGACAAGTAGAACAATGAATGTAACTGGTAGACGGTTGAAATCATTGTATATATTGCTTCTATATAGTCTAAGAAACATATATGCAAAGCATCCAAAAGTACAATTCGACAATTTTTTGTTCTTCAAGTTTAAGTGTACAACGAGCCCCATTGTTAATCCTTTAAAGGAAATTATTTGTAAATTTCGACAAGTAGAACAATGAATGGAACAGGTAGACTGTTGAAATCATTGTATATATTGCTTCTATATAGTCTAAGAAACATATATGCATAGCGTCCAAACAGTATAATTCGCCAATTTTTTGCTCTTCAAGTTTAAGTGAACTACGAGCCCCATTGTTAATCCTTTAAAGGAAATTATTTGTAAATTTCGGCAAGTAGAACAATGAATGGAATAGGTAGACGGTTGAAATCATTGTATATATTGCTTCTATATAGTCTAAGAAACATATATGCAAAGCATCCAAACAGTACCATTCGCCAATTTTTTGTTCGTCAAGTTTAAGTGAACAACGAGCCCCATTGTTAATCCTTTAAAGGAAATTATTTGTAAATTTCGACAAGTAGAACAATGAATGGAACAGGTAGACTGTTGAAATCATTGTATATATTGCTTCTATATAGTCTAAGAAACATATATGCATAGCGTCCAAACAGTATAATTCGCCAATTTTTTGCTCTTCAAGTTTAAGTGAACTACGAGCCCCATTGTTAATACTTTAAAGGAAATTATTTGTAACTTACGACAAGTAGAACAATGAATGTAACTGGTAGACGGTTGAAATCTTTTTATATATTGCTTCTATATAGTCTCAGAAACATATATGCAAAGCATCCAAACAGTACAATTCGCCAATTTTTTGTTCTTCAAGTTTAAGTGAACAATGAGCCCCATTGTTAATCCTTTATCGGAAATTATTTGTAACTTTCGACAAGTAGAACAATGAATGTAACTGGTAGACGGTTGAAATCATTGTATATATTGCTTCTATATAGTCTAAGAAACATATATGCAAAGCATCCAAAAGTACAATTCGACAATTTTTTGTTCTTCTAGTTTAAGTGTACAACGAGCCCCATTGTTAATCCTTTAAAGGAAATTATTTGTAAATTTCGACAAGTAGAACAATGAATGGAACAGGTAGACTGTTGAAATCATTGTATATATTGCTTCTATATAGTCTAAGAAACATATATGCATAGCGTCCAAACAGTATAATTCGCCAATTTTTTGCTCTTCAAGTTTAAGTGAACTACGAGCCCCATTGTTAATCCTTTAAAGGAAATTATTTGTAAATTTCGGCAAGTAGAACAATGAATGGAATAGGTAGACGGTTGAAATCATTGTATATATTGCTTCTATATAGTCTAAGAAACATATATGCAAAGCATCCAAACAGTACCATTCGCCAATTTTTTGTTCGTCAAGTTTAAGTGAACAACGAGCCCCATTGTTAATCCTTTAAAGGAAATTATTTGTAAATTTCGACAAGTAGAACAATGAATGGAACAGGTAGACTGTTGAAATCATTGTATATATTGCTTCTATATAGTCTAAGAAACATATATGCATAGCGTCCAAACAGTATAATTCGCCAATTTTTTGCTCTTCAAGTTTAAGTGAACTACGAGCCCCATTGTTAATACTTTAACGGAAATTATTTGTAACTTGCGACAAGTAGAACAATGAATGGAACAGGTAAACGGATGAAATCAATGTATATATTGCTTCTATATAGTCTAAGAAACATATATGCAAAGCATCCAAACAGTACCATTCGCCAATTTTTTGATCGTCAAGTTTAAGTGAACAACGAGCCCCATTGTTAATCCTTTAAAGGAAATTATTTGTAAATTTCGACAAGTAGAACATTGAATGAAACAGGTAGACGGTTGAAATCTTTGTATATATTGCTTCTATATAGTATAAGAAACATATATGCAAAGCATCCAAACAGTACAATTCGCCAATTTTTTGTTCTTCAAGTTTAAGTGAACAATGAGCCCCAATGCTTAATCCGTTATCGGAAATTATTTGTAACTTCCGACAAGTACAACAATGAATGGAACAGGTAGACGGTTGAAATCTTTGTATATATTGCTTCTATATAGTCTAAGAAACATATATGCAAAGCATCCAAACAGTACCATTCGCCAATTTTTTGTTCTTCAAGTTTAAGTGAACTACGAGCCCCATTGTTAATCCTTTAAAGGAAATTATTTGTAAATTTCGACAAGTAGAACAATGAATGGAACAGGTAGACGGTTGAAATCTTTGTATATATTGCTTCTATATAGTCTAAGAAACATATATGCAAAGCATCCAAGCAGTACAATTCGCCAATTATTTGTTCTTCAAGTTTAAGTGAACAATGAGCCCCATTGTTATCCTTTAAAGGAAATTATTTGTAAATTTCGACAAGTAGAACAATGAATGGATCATGTAGACGGTTGGAATCATTGTATATATTGCTTCAATATAGTCTACGAAACATATATGCAAAGCATCCAAACAGTAAAATTCGCCAATTTTTTGTTCTTCAAGTTTAAGTGAACTACGAGCCCCATTGTTAATCCTTTAACGGAAATTAATTGTAAATTTCTACAAGTAGAACAATGTTTGGAACACGTAGACTGTTGAAATCATTGTATATATAGCTTCTATATAGTCTAAGAAACATATATGCAAAGCATCCAAACAGTACAATTCGCCAATTTTTTGTTCTTCAACTTTAAGTAAACTACGATCCCCATTGTTAATCCCTTAACGGAAATTATTTGAAACTGTCGACAAGTAGAACAATGAATGGAACAGGTAGACGGTTGAAATCATTGTATATATTGCTTCTATATAGTCTAAGAAACATAAATGCAAAGCATCCAAATAGTACAATTCGACAATTTTTTGTTCTTCAAGTTTAAGCGAACAATGAGCCCCATTGTTAATCCTTTATCGGAAATTATTTGTAACTTTCGACAAGTAGAACAGTGAATGGAACAGGTAGACGGTTGAAATCTTTGTATATATTGCTTCTATATAGTATAAGAAACATATATGCAAAGCATCCAAACAGTACAATTCGCCAATTTTTTGTTCTTCAAGTTTAAGTGAACAATGAGCCCCAATGGTTAATTCGTTATCGGAAATTATTTGTAAATTTCGACAAGTAGAACAATGAATGGAACAGGTAGACTGTTGAAATCATTGTATATATTGCTTCTATATAGTCTAAGAAACATATATGCAAAGCATCCAAACAGTACAATTCGCCAATTTTTTGTTCTTCAAGTTTAAGTGAACTACGAGCCCCATTGTTAATCCTTTAAAGGAAATTATTTGTAAATTTCGACAAGTAGAACAATGAATGGAACAGGTAGACTGTTGAAATCATTGTATATATTGCTTCTATATAGTCTAAGAAACATATATGCAAAGCATCCAAACAGTACAATTCGCCAATTTTTTGTTCTTCAAGTTTAAGTAAACTACGATCCCCATTGTTAATCCCTTAACGGAAATTAATTGTAAGTTTCTACAAGTAGAACAATGATTGGAACACGTAGACTGTTGAAATCATTGTATATATAGCTTCTATATAGTCTAAGAAACATATATGCAAAGCATCCAAACAGTACCATTCGCCAATTTTTTGTTCTTCAAGTTTAAGTGAACTACGAGCCCCATTGTTAATACTTTAACGGAAATTATTTGTAACTTGCGACAAGTAGAACAATGAATGGAACTGGTAGACGGTTGAAATCATTGTATATATAGCTTCTATATAGTCTAAGAAACATATATGCATAGCATCCAAACAGTACAATTCGCCAATTTTTTGTTTTTCAAGTTTAAGTGAACTACGAGCCCCATTGTTAATCCTTTAACGGAAATTAATTGTAACTTTCTACAAGTAGAACAATGAATGGAACAGGTAGACGGTTGAAATCTTTGTATATATTGCTTCTATATAGTCTAAGAAACATATATGCAAAGCATCCAAACAGTACCATTCGCCAATTTTTTGTTCTTCAAGTTTAAGTGAACTACGAGCCCCATTGTTAATCCTTTAAAGGAAATTATTTGTAAATTTCGACAAGTAGAACAATGAATGGAACAGGTAGACGGTTGAAATCTTTGTATATATTGCTTCTATATAGTCTAAGAAACATATATGCAAAGCATCCAAGCAGTACAATTCGCCAATTATTTGTTCTTCAAGTTTAAGTGAACAATGAGCCCCAATGGTTAATCCTTTATCGGAAATTATTTGTAACTTTCGACAAGTAGAACAATGAATAGTACAGGTAGACGGGTGAAATCTTTCTATATATTGCTTCTAAATAGTCTAAGAAACATATATGAAAAGCATCCAAACAGTACAATTCGCCAATTTTTTGTTCTTCAAGTTTAAGTGAACTACGAGCCCCATTGTTAATCCTTTAAAGGAAATTATTTCTAAATTTCGACAAGTAGAACAATGAATGGATCATGTAGACGGTTGAAATCATTGTATATATTGCTTCTATATAGTCTACGAAACATATATGCAAAGCATCCAAACAGTACCATTCGCCAATTTTTTGTTCTGCAAGTTTAAGTGAACTACGAGCCCCATTGTTAATCCTTTAAAGGAAATTATTTGTAACTTTCGACAAGTAGAACAATGAATGGAACAGGTAGACGGTTGAAATCTTTGTATATATTGCTTCTATATAATCTAAGAAACATATATGCAAAGCATCCAAACAGTACCATTCGCCAATTTTTTGTTCTTCAAGTTTAAGTGAACTACGAGTCCCATTGTTATCCTTTAAAGGAAATTATTTGTAAATTTCGACAAGTAGAACAATGAATGGATCATGTAGACGGTTGGAATCATTGTATATATTGCTTCAATATAGTCTACGAAACATATATGCAAAGCATCCAAACAGTAAAATTCGCCAATTTTTTGTTCTTCAAGTTTAAGTGAACTACGAGCCCCATTGTTAATCCTTTAACGGAAATTAATTGTAACTTTCTACAAGTAGAACAATGATTGGAACACGTAGACTGTTGAAATCATTGTATATATAGCTTCTATATAGTCTAAGAAACATATATGCAAAGCATCCAAACAGTACAATTCGCCAATTTTTTGTTCTTCAACTTTAAGTAAACTACGATCCCCATTGTTAATCCCTTAACGGAAATTATTTGAAACTGTCGACAAGTAGAACAGTGAATGGAACAGGTAGACGGTTGAAATCATTGTATATATTGCTTCTATATAGTCTAAGAAACATAAATGCAAAGCATCCAAATAGTACAATTCGACAATTTTTTGTTCTTCAAGTTTAAGCGAACAATGAGCCCCATTGTTAATCCTTTATCGGAAATTATTTGTAACTTTCGACAAGTAGAACAGTGAATGGAACAGGTAGACGGTTGAAATCTTTGTATATATTGCTTCTATATAGTATAAGAAACATATATGCAAAGCATCCAAACAGTACAATTCGCCAATTTTTTGTTCTTCAAGTTTAAGTGAACAATGAGCCCCAATGGTTAATTCGTTATCGGAAATTATTTGTAACTTTCGACAAGTAGAACAATGAATGGAACAGGAGGACTGTTGAAATCTTTGTATATATTGCTTCTATATAGTCTAAAAAACATATATGCAAAGCATCCAAACAGTACCATTCGCCAATTTTTTGTTCTTCAAGTTTAAGTGAACTACGAGCCCCATTGTTAATCCTTTAAAGGAAATTATTTGTAAATTTCGACAAGTAGAACAATGAATGGAACAGGTAGACTGTTGAAATCATTGTATATATTGCTTCTATATAGTCTAAGAAACATATATGCAAAGCATCCAAAAGTACAATTCGACAATTTTTTGTTCTTCAAGTTTAAGTGTACAACGAGCCCCATTGTTAATCCTTTAAAGGAAATTATTTGTAAATTTCGACAAGTAGAACAATGAATGGAACAGGTAGACTGTTGAAATCATTGTATATATTGCTTCTATATAGTCTAAGAAACATATATGCATAGCGTCCAAACAGTATAATTCGCCAATTTTTTGCTCTTCAAGTTTAAGTGAACTACGAGCCCCATTGTTAATCCTTTAAAGGAAATTATTTGTAAATTTCGGCAAGTAGAACAATGAATGGAATAGGTAGACGGTTGAAATCATTGTATATATTGCTTCTATATAGTCTAAGAAACATATATGCAAAGCATCCAAACAGTACCATTCGCCAATTTTTTGTTCGTCAAGTTTAAGTGAACAACGAGCCCCATTGTTAATCCTTTAAAGGAAATTATTTGTAAATTTCGACAAGTAGAACAATGAATGGAACAGGTAGACTGTTGAAATCATTGTATATATTGCTTCTATATAGTCTAAGAAACATATATGCATAGCGTCCAAACAGTATAATTCGCCAATTTTTTGCTCTTCAAGTTTAAGTGAACTACGAGCCCCATTGTTAATACTTTAAAGGAAATTATTTGTAACTTACGACAAGTAGAACAATGAATGTAACTGGTAGACGGTTGAAATCTTTTTATATATTGCTTCTATATAGTCTAAGAAACATATATGCAAAGCATCCAAGCAGTACAATTCGCCAATTATTTGTTCTTCAAGTTTAAGTGAACTACGAGCCCCATTGTTAATCCTTTAAAGGAAATTATTTGTAAATTTCGGCAAGTAGAACAATGAATGGAATAGGTAGACGGTTGAAATCATTGTATATATTGCTTCTATATAGTCTAAGAAACATATATGCAAAGCATCCAAACAGTACCATTCGCCAATTTTTTGTTCGTCAAGTTTAAGTGAACAACGAGCCCCATTGTTAATCCTTTAAAGGAAATTATTTGTAAATTTCGACAAGTAGAACAATGAATGGAACAGGTAGACTGTTGAAATCATTGTATATATTGCTTCTATATAGTCTAAGAAACATATATGCAAAGCATCCAAACAGTACCATTCGCCAATTTTTTGATCGTCAAGTTTAAGTGAACAACGAGCCCCATTGTTAATCCTTTAAAGGAAATTATTTGTAAATTTCGACAAGTAGAACATTGAATGAAACAGGTAGACGGTTGAAATCTTTGTATATATTGCTTCTATATAGTATAAGAAACATATATGCAAAGCATCCAAACAGTACAATTCGCCAATTTTTTGTTCTTCAAGTTTAAGTGAACAATGAGCCCCAATGCTTAATCCGTTATCGGAAATTATTTGTAACTTCCGACAAGTACAACAATGAATGGAACAGGTAGACGGTTGAAATCTTTGTATATATTGCTTCTATATAGTCTAAGAAACATATATGCAAAGCATCCAAACAGTACCATTCGCCAATTTTTTGTTCTTCAAGTTTAAGTGAACTACGAGCCCCATTGTTAATCCTTTAAAGGAAATTATTTGTAAATTTCGACAAGTAGAACAATGAATGGAACAGGTAGACGGTTGAAATCTTTGTATATATTGCTTCTATATAGTCTAAGAAACATATATGCAAAGCATCCAAGCAGTACAATTCGCCAATTATTTGTTCTTCAAGTTTAAGTGAACAATGAGCCCCATTGTTATCCTTTAAAGGAAATTATTTGTAAATTTCGACAAGTAGAACAATGAATGGATCATGTAGACGGTTGGAATCATTGTATATATTGCTTCAATATAGTCTACGAAACATATATGCAAAGCATCCAAACAGTAAAATTCGCCAATTTTTTGTTCTTCAAGTTTAAGTGAACTACGAGCCCCATTGTTAATCCTTTAACGGAAATTAATTGTAACTTTCTACAAGTAGAACAATGATTGGAACACGTAGACTGTTGAAATCATTGTATATATAGCTTCTATATAGTCTAAGAAACATATATGCAAAGCATCCAAACAGTACAATTCGCCAATTTTTTGTTCTTCAACTTTAAGTAAACTACGATCCCCATTGTTAATCCCTTAACGGAAATTATTTGAAACTGTCGACAAGTAGAACAATGAATGGAACAGGTAGACGCTTGAAATCATTGTATATATTGCTTCTATATAGTCTAAGAAACATAAATGCAAAGCATCCAAATAGTACAATTCGACAATTTTTTGTTCTTCAAGTTTAAGCGAACAATGAGCCCCATTGTTAATCCTTTATCGGAAATTATTTGTAACTTTCGACAAGTAGAACAGTGAATGGAACAGGTAGACGGTTGAAATCTTTGTATATATTGCTTCTATATAGTATAAGAAACATATATGCAAAGCATCCAAACAGTACAATTCGCCAATTTTTTGTTCTTCAAGTTTAAGTGAACAATGAGCCCCAATGGTTAATTCGTTATCGGAAATTATTTGTAAATTTCGACAAGTAGAACAATGAATGGAACAGGTAGACTGTTGAAATCATTGTATATATTGCTTCTATATAGTCTAAGAAACATATATGCAAAGCATCCAAACAGTACAATTCGCCAATTTTTTGTTCTTCAAGTTTAAGTGAACTACGAGCCCCATTGTTAATCCTTTAAAGGAAATTATTTGTAAATTTCGACAAGTAGAACAATGAATGGAACAGGTAGACTGTTGAAATCATTGTATATATTGCTTCTATATAGTCTAAGAAACATATATGCAAAGCATCCAAACAGTACAATTCGCCAATTTTTTGTTCTTCAAGTTTAAGTAAACTACGATCCCCATTGTTAATCCCTTAACGGAAATTAATTGTAACTTGCGACAAGTAGAACAATGAATGGAACTGGTAGACGGTTGAAATCATTGTATATATAGCTTCTATATAGTCTAAGAAACATATATGCATAGCATCCAAACAGTACAATTCGCCAATTTTTTGTTTTTCAAGTTTAAGTGAACTACGAGCCCCATTGTTAATCCTTTAACGGAAATTAATTGTAACTTTCTACAAGTAGAACAATGAATGGAACAGGTAGACGGTTGAAATCTTTGTATATATTGCTTCTATATAGTCTAAGAAACATATATGCAAAGCATCCAAACAGTACCATTCGCCAATTTTTTGTTCTTCAAGTTTAAGTGAACTACGAGCCCCATTGTTAATCCTTTAAAGGAAATTATTTGTAAATTTCGACAAGTAGAACAATGAATGGAACGGGTAGACGGTTGAAATCTTTGTATATATTGCTTCTATATAGTCTAAGAAACATATATGCAAAGCATCCAAACAGTACCATTCGCCAATTTTTTGTTCTTCAAGTTTAAGTGAACTACGAGCCCCATTGTTAATCCTTTAAAGGAAATTATTTGTAAATTTCGACAAGTAGAACAATGAATGGAACAGGTAGACTGTTGAAATCATTGTATATATTGCTTCTATATAGTCTAAGAAACATATATGCAAAGCATCCAAACAGTACAATTCGCCAATTTTTTGTTCTTCAACTTTAAGTAAACTACGATCCCCATTGTTAATCCCTTAACGGAAATTATTTGAAACTGTCGACAAGTAGAACAATGAATGGAACAGGTAGACGGTTGAAATCATTGTATATATTGCTTCTATATAGTCTAAGAAACATATATGCAAAGCATCCAAACAGTACAATTCGCCAATTTTTTGTTCTTCAAGTTTAAGTGAACAATGAGCCCCAATGGTTAATCCGTTATCGGAAATTATTTGTAACTTTCGACAAGTAGAACAATGAATGGAACAGGAGGACTGTTGAAATCTTTGTATATATTGCTTCTATATAGTCTAAGAAACATATATGCAAAGCATCCAAACAGTACCATTCGCCAATTTTTTGTTCTTCAAGTTTAAGTGAGCTACGAGCCCCATTGTTAATCCTTTAAAGGAAATTATTTGTAAATTTCGACAAGTAGAACAATGAATGGAACAGGTAGACTGTTGAAATCATTGTATATATTGCTTCTATATAGTCTAAGAAACATATATGCATAGCGTCCAAACAGTACAATTCGCCAACCTTTTGCTTTTCAAGTTTAAGTGAACTACGAGCCCCATTGTTAATCCTTTAAAGGAAATTATTTGTCAATTTCGGCAAGTAGAGCAATGAATGGAATAGGTAGACGGTTGAAATCATTGTATATATTGCTTCTATATAGTCTAAGAAACATATCTGCAAATCATCCAAACAGTACAATTCGCCAATTATTTGATCTTCAAGTTTAAGTGAACTACGAGCCCCATTGTTAATACTTTAACGGAAATTATTTGTAACTTGCGACAAGTAGAACAATGAATGGATCATGTAGACGGTTGAAATCATTGTATATATTGCTTCTATATAGTCTACGAAACATATATGCAAAGCATCCAAACAGTACCATTCGCCAATTTTTTGTTCTTCAAGTTTAAGTGAACTACGAGCCCCATTGTAAATCCTTTAAAGGAAATTATTTGTAAATTTCGACAAGTAGAACAATGAATGGAACAGGTAGACGGTTGAAATCTTTGTATATATTGCTTCTATATAGTCTAAGAAACATATATGCAAAGCATCCAAGCAGTACAATTCGCCAATTATTTGTTCTTCAAGTTTAAGTGAACAATGAGCCCCATTGTTATCCTTTAAAGGAAATTATTTGTAAATTTCGACAAGTAGAACAATGAATGGATCATGTAGACGGTTGGAATCATTGTATATATTGCTTCTATATAGTCTAAGAAACATATATGCAAAGCATCCAAACAGTACCATTCGCCAATTTTTTGTTCGTCAAGTTTAAGTGAACAACGAGCCCCATTGTTAATCCTTTAAAGGAAATTATTTGTAAATTTCGACAAGTAGAACAATGAATGGAACAGGTAGACTGTTGAAATCATTGTATATATTGCTTCTATATAGTCTAAGAAACATATATGCATAGCGTCCAAACAGTATAATTCGCCAATTTTTTGCTCTTCAAGTTTAAGTGAACTACGAGCCCCATTGTTAATACTTTAACGGAAATTATTTGTAACTTGCGACAAGTAGAACAATGAATGGAACAGGTAAACGGATGAAATCAATGTATATATTGCTTCTATATAGTCTAAGAAACATATATGCAAAGCATCCAAACAGTACCATTCGCCAATTTTTTGATCGTCAAGTTTAAGTGAACAACGAGCCCCATTGTTAATCCTTTAAAGGAAATTATTTGTAAATTTCGACAAGTAGAACATTGAATGAAACAGGTAGACGGTTGAAATCTTTGTATATATTGCTTCTATATAGTATAAGAAACATATATGCAAAGCATCCAAACAGTACAATTCGCCAATTTTTTGTTCTTCAAGTTTAAGTGAACTACGAGCCCCATTGTTAATCCTTTAAAGGAAATTATTTGTAAATTTCGACAAGTAGAACAATGAATGGAACAGGTAGACGGTTGAAATCTTTGTATATATTGCTTCTATATAGTCTAAGAAACATATATGCAAAGCATCCAAGCAGTACAATTCGCCAATTATTTGTTCTTCAAGTTTAAGTGAACAATGAGCCCCATTGTTATCCTTTAAAGGAAATTATTTGTAAATTTCGACAAGTAGAACTATGAATGGATCATGTAGACGGTTGGAATCATTGTATATATTGCTTCAATATAGTCTACGAAACATATATGCAAAGCATCCAAACAGTAAAATTCGCCAATTTTTTGTTCTTCAAGTTTAAGTGAACTACGAGCCCCATTGTTAATCCTTTAACGGAAATTAATTGTAACTTTCTACAAGTAGAACAATGATTGGAACACGTAGACTGTTGAAATCATTGTATATATAGCTTCTATATAGTCTAAGAAACATATATGCAAAGCATCCAAACAGTACAATTCGCCAATTTTTTGTTCTTCAACTTTAAGTAAACTACGATCCCCATTGTTAATCCCTTAACGGAAATTATTTGAAACTGTCGACAAGTAGAACAATGAATGGAACAGGTAGACTGTTGAAATCATTGTATATATTGCTTCTATATAGTCTAAGAAACATATATGCAAAGCATCCAAACAGTACAATTCGCCAATTTTTTGTTCTTCAAGTTTAAGTAAACTACGATCCCCATTGTTAATCCCTTAACGGAAATTAATTGTAAGTTTCTACAAGTAGAACAATGATTGGAACACGTAGACTGTTGAAATCATTGTATATATTGCTTCTATATAGTCTAAGAAACATATATGCAAAGCATCCAAAAGTACAATTCGACAATTTTTTGTTCTTCAAGTTTAAGTGTACAACGAGCCCCATTGTTAATCCTTTAAAGGAAATTATTTGTAAATTTCGACAAGTAGAACAATGAATGGAACAGGTAGACTGTTGAAATCATTGTATATATTGCTTCTATATAGTCTAAGAAACATATATGCATAGCGTCCAAACAGTATAATTCGCCAATTTTTTGCTCTTCAAGTTTAAGTGAACTACGAGCCCCATTGTTAATCCTTTAAAGGAAATTATTTGTAAATTTCGGCAAGTAGAACAATGAATGGAATAGGTAGACGGTTGAAATCATTGTATATATTGCTTCTATATAGTCTAAGAAACATATATGCAAAGCATCCAAACAGTACCATTCGCCAATTTTTTGTTCGTCAAGTTTAAGTGAACAACGAGCCCCATTGTTAATCCTTTAAAGGAAATTATTTGTAAATTTCGACAAGTAGAACAATGAATGGAACAGGTAGACTGTTGAAATCATTGTATATATTGCTTCTATATAGTCTAAGAAACATATATGCATAGCGTCCAAACAGTATAATTCGCCAATTTTTTGCTCTTCAAGTTTAAGTGAACTACGAGCCCCATTGTTAATACTTTAACGGAAATTATTTGTAACTTGCGACAAGTAGAACAATGAATGGAACAGGTAAACGGATGAAATCAATGTATATATTGCTTCTATATAGTCTAAGAAACATATATGCAAAGCATCCAAACAGTACCATTCGCCAATTTTTTGATCGTCAAGTTTAAGTGAACAACGAGCCCCATTGTTAATCCTTTAAAGGAAATTATTTGTAAATTTCGACAAGTAGAACATTGAATGAAACAGGTAGACGGTTGAAATCTTTGTATATATTGCTTCTATATAGTATAAGAAACATATATGCAAAGCATCCAAACAGTACAATTCGCCAATTTTTTGTTCTTCAAGTTTAAGTGAACAATGAGCCCCAATGCTTAATCCGTTATCGGAAATTATTTGTAACTTCCGACAAGTACAACAATGAATGGAACAGGTAGACGGTTGAAATCTTTGTATATATTGCTTCTATATAGTCTAAGAAACATATATGCAAAGCATCCAAACAGTACCATTCGCCAATTTTTTGTTCTTCAAGTTTAAGTGAACTACGAGCCCCATTGTTAATCCTTTAAAGGAAATTATTTGTAAATTTCGACAAGTAGAACAATGAATGGAACAGGTAGACGGTTGAAATCTTTGTATATATTGCTTCTATATAGTCTAAGAAACATATATGCAAAGCATCCAAGCAGTACAATTCGCCAATTATTTGTTCTTCAAGTTTAAGTGAACAATGAGCCCCATTGTTATCCTTTAAAGGAAATTATTTGTAAATTTCGACAAGTAGAACAATGAATGGATCATGTAGACGGTTGGAATCATTGTATATATTGCTTCTATATAGTCTAAGAAACATATATGCAAAGCATCCAAACAGTACCATTCGCCAATTTTTTGTTCGTCAAGTTTAAGTGAACAACGAGCCCCATTGTTAATCCTTTAAAGGAAATTATTTGTAAATTTCGACAAGTAGAACAATGAATGGAACAGGTAGACTGTTGAAATCATTGTATATATTGCTTCTATATAGTCTAAGAAACATATATGCATAGCGTCCAAACAGTATAATTCGCCAATTTTTTGCTCTTCAAGTTTAAGTGAACTACGAGCCCCATTGTTAATACTTTAACGGAAATTATTTGTAACTTGCGACAAGTAGAACAATGAATGGAACAGGTAAACGGATGAAATCAATGTATATATTGCTTCTATATAGTCTAAGAAACATATATGCAAAGCATCCAAACAGTACCATTCGCCAATTTTTTGATCGTCAAGTTTAAGTGAACAACGAGCCCCATTGTTAATCCTTTAAAGGAAATTATTTGTAAATTTCGACAAGTAGAACATTGAATGAAACAGGTAGACGGTTGAAATCTTTGTATATATTGCTTCTATATAGTATAAGAAACATATATGCAAAGCATCCAAACAGTACAATTCGCCAATTTTTTGTTCTTCAAGTTTAAGTGAACTACGAGCCCCATTGTTAATCCTTTAAAGGAAATTATTTGTAAATTTCGACAAGTAGAACAATGAATGGAACAGGTAGACGGTTGAAATCTTTGTATATATTGCTTCTATATAGTCTAAGAAACATATATGCAAAGCATCCAAGCAGTACAATTCGCCAATTATTTGTTCTTCAAGTTTAAGTGAACAATGAGCCCCATTGTTATCCTTTAAAGGAAATTATTTGTAAATTTCGACAAGTAGAACAATGAATGGATCATGTAGACGGTTGGAATCATTGTATATATTGCTTCAATATAGTCTACGAAACATATATGCAAAGCATCCAAACAGTAAAATTCGCCAATTTTTTGTTCTTCAAGTTTAAGTGAACTACGAGCCCCATTGTTAATCCTTTAACGGAAATTAATTGTAACTTTCTACAAGTAGAACAATGATTGGAACACGTAGACTGTTGAAATCATTGTATATATAGCTTCTATATAGTCTAAGAAACATATATGCAAAGCATCCAAACAGTACAATTCGCCAATTTTTTGTTCTTCAACTTTAAGTAAACTACGATCCCCATTGTTAATCCCTTAACGGAAATTATTTGAAACTGTCGACAAGTAGAACAATGAATGGAACAGGTAGACGGTTGAAATCATTGTATATATTGCTTCTATATAGTCTAAGAAACATAAATGCAAAGCATCCAAATAGTACAATTCGACAATTTTTTGTTCTTCAAGTTTAAGCGAACAATGAGCCCCAATGGTTAATTCGTTATCGGAAATTATTTGTAACTTTCGACAAGTAGAACAATGAATGGAACAGGAGGACTGTTGAAATCTTTGTATATATTGCTTCTATATAGTCTAAAAAACATATATGCAAAGCATCCAAACAGTACCATTCGCCAATTTTTTGTTCTTCAAGTTTAAGTGAACTACGAGCCCCATTGTTAATCCTTTAAAGGAAATTATTTGTAAATTTCGACAAGTAGAACAATGAATGGAAAAGGTAGACTGTTGAAATCATTGTATATATTGCTTCTATATAGTCTAAGAAACATATATGCAAAGCATCCAAACAGTACAATTCGCCAATTTTTTGTTCTTCAAGTTTAAGTAAACTACGATCCCCATTGTTAATCCCTTAACGGAAATTAATTGTAAGTTTCTACAAGTAGAACAATGATTGGAACACGTAGACTGTTGAAATCATTGTATATATAGCTTCTATATAGTCTAAGAAACATATATGCAAAGCATCCAAACAGTACCATTCGCCAATTTTTTGTTCTTCAAGTTTAAGTGAACTACGAGCCCCATTGTTAATACTTTAACGGAAATTATTTGTAACTTGCGACAAGTAGAACAATGAATGGAACTGGTAGACGGTTGAAATCATTGTATATATAGCTTCTATATAGTCTAAGAAACATATATGCATAGCATCCAAACAGTACAATTCGCCAATTTTTTGTTTTTCAAGTTTAAGTGAACTACGAGCCCCATTGTTAATCCTTTAACGGAAATTAATTGTAACTTTCTACAAGTAGAACAATGAATGGAACAGGTAGACGGTTGAAATCTTTGTATATATTGCTTCTATATAGTCTAAGAAACATATATGCAAAGCATCCAAACAGTACCATTCGCCAATTTTTTGTTCTTCAAGTTTAAGTGAACTACGAGCCCCATTGTTAATCCTTTAAAGGAAATTATTTGTAAATTTCGACAAGTAGAACAATGAATGGAACAGGTAGACGGTTGAAATCTTTGTATATATTGCTTCTATATAGTCTAAGAAACATATATGCAAAGCATCCAAGCAGTACAATACGCCAATTATTTGTTCTTCAAGTTTAAGTGAACAATGAGCCCCAATGGTTAATCCTTTATCGGAAATTATTTGTAACTTTCGACAAGTAGAACAATGAATAGTACAGGTAGACGGGTGAAATCTTTCTATATATTGCTTCTAAATAGTCTAAGAAACATATATGAAAAGCATCCAAACAGTACAATTCGCCAATTTTTTGTTCTTCAAGTTTAAGTGAACTACGAGCCCCATTGTTAATCCTTTAAAGGAAATTATTTCTAAATTTCGACAAGTAGAACAATGAATGGATCATGTAGACGGTTGAAATCATTGTATATATTGCTTCTATATAGTCTACGAAACATATATGCAAAGCATCCAAACAGTACCATTCGCCAATTTTATGTTCTTCAAGTTTAAGTGAACTACGAGCCCCATTGTTAATCCTTTAAAGGAAATTATTTGTAACTTTCGACAAGTAGAACAATGAATGGAACAGGTAGACGGTTGAAATCTTTGTATATATTGCTTCTATATAATCTAAGAAACATATATGCAAAGCATCCAAACAGTACCATTCGCCAATTTTTTGTTCTTCAAGTTTAAGTGAACTACGAGTCCCATTGTTATCCTTTAAAGGAAATTATTTGTAAATTTCGACAAGTAGAACAATGAATGGATCATGTAGACGGTTGGAATCATTGTATATATTGCTTCAATATAGTCTACGAAACATATATGCAAAGCATCCAAACAGTAAAATTCGCCAATTTTTTGTTCTTCAAGTTTAAGTGAACTACGAGCCCCATTGTTAATCCTTTAACGGAAATTAATTGTAACTTTCTACAAGTAGAACAATGATTGGAACACGTAGACTGTTGAAATCATTGTATATATAGCTTCTATATAGTCTAAGAAACATATATGCAAAGCATCCAAACAGTACAATTCGCCAATTTTTTGTTCTTCAACTTTAAGTAAACTACGATCCCCATTGTTAATCCCTTAACGGAAATTATTTGAAACTGTCGACAAGTAGAACAATGAATGGAACAGGTAGACGGTTGAAATCATTGTATATATTGCTTCTATATAGTCTAAGAAACATATATGCAAAGCATCCAAACAGTACAATTCGCCAATTTTTTGTTCTTCAAGTTTAAGTGAACAATGAGCCCCAATGGTTAATCCGTTATCGGAAATTATTTGTAACTTTCGACAAGTAGAACAATGAATGGAACAGGAGGACTGTTGAAATCTTTGTATATATTGCTTCTATATAGTCTAAGAAACATATATGCAAAGCATCCAAACAGTACCATTCGCCAATTTTTTGTTCTTCAAGTTTAAGTGAGCTACGAGCCCCATTGTTAATCCTTTAAAGGAAATTATTTGTAAATTTCGACAAGTAGAACAATGAATGGAACAGGTAGACTGTTGAAATCATTGTATATATTGCTTCTATATAGTCTAAGAAACATATATGCATAGCGTCCAAACAGTACAATTCGCCAACTTTTTGCTCTTCAAGTTTAAGTGAACTACGAGCCCCATTGTTAATCCTTTAAAGGAAATTATTTGTCAATTTCGGCAAGTAGAGCAATGAATGGAATAGGTAGACGGTTGAAATCATTGTATATATTGCTTCTATATAGTCTAAGACACATATCTGCAAATCATCCAAACAGTACAATTCGCCAATTATTTGATCTTCAAGTTTAAGTGAACTACGAGCCCCATTGTTAATACTTTAACGGAAATTATTTGTAACTTGCGACAAGTAGAACAATGAATGGATCATGTAGACGGTTGAAATCATTGTATATATTGCTTCTATATAGTCTACGAAACATATATGCAAAGCATCCAAACAGTACCATTCGCCAATTTTTTGTTCTTCAAGTTTAAGTGAACTACGAGCCCCATTGTAAATCCTTTAAAGGAAATTATTTGTAACTTTCGACAAGTAGAACAATGAATGGAACAGGTAGACTGTTGAAATCATTGTATATATTGCTTCTATATAGTCTAAGAAACATATATGCAAAGCATCCAAACAGTACAATTCGCCAATTTTTTGCTCTTCAAGTTTAAGTGAACTACGAGCCCCATTGTTAATCCTTTAAAGGAAATTATTTGTAAATAGCGGCAAGTAGAACAATGAATGGAATAGGTAGACGGTTGAAATCATTGTATATATTGCTTCTATATAGTCTAAGAAACATATCTGCAAATCATCCAAACAGTACAATTCGCCAATTATTTGATCTTCAAGTTTAAGTGAACTACGAGCCCCATTGTTAATACTTTAACGGAAATTATTTGTAACTTGCGACAAGTAGAACAATGAATGGAACAGGTAGACGGATGAAATCAATGTATATATTGCTTCTATATAGTCTAAGAAACATATATGCAAAGCATCCAAACAGTACCATTCGCCAATTTTTTGTTCTTCAAGTTTATGTGAACTACGAGCCCCATTGTTAATCCTTTAAAGGAAATTATTTGTAAATTTCGACAAGTAGAACAATGAATGGAACAGGTAGACTGTTGAAATCATTGTATATATTGCTTCTATATAGTCTAAGAAACATATATGCAAAGCATCCAAACAGTACAATTCGCCAATTTTTTGTTCTTCAAGTTTAAGTAAACTACGATCCCCATTGTTAATCCCTTAACGGAAATTATTTGTGACTTTCGACAAGTAGAACAATGAATTGAACAGGTAGACGGTTAAAATCAATGTATATATTGCTTCTATATAGTCTAAGAAACATATATGCAAAGCATCCAAACAGTACCATTCGCCAATTTTTTGTTCTTCAAGTTTAAGTGAACTACGAGACCCATTGTTAATCCTTTAAAGGAAATTATTTGTAAATTTCGACAAGTAGAACAATGAATGGATCAGGTAGGCGGTTGAAATCATTGTATATATTGCTTCTATATAGCCTACGAAACACATATGCAAAGCATCCAAACAGTACAATTCGCCAATTTTTTATTCTTCAAGTTTAAGTGAACAATGAGCCCCAATGGTTAATCCGTGATCGGAAATTATTTGTAACTTTCGACATGTAGAACAATGAATGGAACAGGAGGACTGTTGAAATCTTTGTATATATTGCTTCTATATAGTCTAAGAAACACATATGCAAAGCATCCAAACAGTACCATTCGCCAATTTTTTGTTCTTCAAGTTTATGTGAACTACGAGCCCCATTGTTAATCCTTTAAAGGAAATTATTTGTAAATTTCGACAAGTAGAACAATGAATGGAACAGGTAGACTGTTGAAATCATTGTATATATTGCTTCTATATAGTCTAAGAAACATATATGCAAAGCATCCATACAGTACAATTCGCCAATTTTTTGTTCTTCAAGTTTAAGTAAACTACGATCCCCATTGTTAATCCCTTAACGGAAATTATTTGTAACTTTCGACAAGTAGAACAATGAATTGAACAGGTAGACGGTTGAAATCTTTGTATATATTGCTTCTATATAGTCTAAGAAACATATATGCAAAGCATCCAAGCAGTACAATTCGCCAATTATTTGTTCTTCAAGTTTAAGTGAACAATGAGCCCCATTGTTATCCTTTAAAGGAAATTATTTGTAAATTTCGACAAGTAGAACAATGAATGGATCATGTAGACGGTTGGAATCATTGTATATATTGCTTCAATATAGTCTACGAAACATATATGCAAAGCATCCAAACAGTAAAATTCGCCAATTTTTTGTTCTTCAAGTTTAAGTGAACTACGAGCCCCATTGTTAATCCTTTAACGGAAATTAATTGTAACTTTCTACAAGTAGAACAATGATTGGAACACGTAGACTGTTGAAATCATTGTATATATAGCTTCTATATAGTCTAAGAAACATATATGCAAAGCATCCAAACAGTACAATTCGCCAATTTTTTGTTCTTCAACTTTAAGTAAACTACGATCCCCATTGTTAATCCCTTAACGGAAATTATTTGAAACTGTCGACAAGTAGAACAATGAATGGAACAGGTAGACTGTTGAAATCATTGTATATATTGCTTCTATATAGTCTAAGAAACATATATGCAAAGCATCCAAACAGTACAATTCGCCAATTTTTTGTTCTTCAAGTTTAAGTAAACTACGATCCCCATTGTTAATCCCTTAACGGAAATTAATTGTAAGTTTCTACAAGTAGAACAATGATTGGAACACGTAGACTGTTGAAATCATTGTATATATTGCTTCTATATAGTCTAAGAAACATATATGCAAAGCATCCAAAAGTACAATTCGACAATTTTTTGTTCTTCAAGTTTAAGTGTACAACGAGCCCCATTGTTAATCCTTTAAAGGAAATTATTTGTAAATTTCGACAAGTAGAACAATGAATGGAACAGGTAGACTGTTGAAATCATTGTATATATTGCTTCTATATAGTCTAAGAAACATATATGCATAGCGTCCAAACAGTATAATTCGCCAATTTTTTGCTCTTCAAGTTTAAGTGAACTACGAGCCCCATTGTTAATCCTTTAAAGGAAATTATTTGTAAATTTCGGCAAGTAGAACAATGAATGGAATAGGTAGACGGTTGAAATCATTGTATATATTGCTTCTATATAGTCTAAGAAACATATATGCAAAGCATCCAAACAGTACCATTCGCCAATTTTTTGTTCGTCAAGTTTAAGTGAACAACGAGCCCCATTGTTAATCCTTTAAAGGAAATTATTTGTAAATTTCGACAAGTAGAACAATGAATGGAACAGGTAGACTGTTGAAATCATTGTATATATTGCTTCTATATAGTCTAAGAAACATATATGCATAGCGTCCAAACAGTATAATTCGCCAATTTTTTGCTCTTCAAGTTTAAGTGAACTACGAGCCCCATTGTTAATACTTTAACGGAAATTATTTGTAACTTGCGACAAGTAGAACAATGAATGGAACAGGTAAACGGATGAAATCAATGTATATATTGCTTCTATATAGTCTAAGAAACATATATGCAAAGCATCCAAACAGTACCATTCGCCAATTTTTTGATCGTCAAGTTTAAGTGAACAACGAGCCCCATTGTTAATCCTTTAAAGGAAATTATTTGTAAATTTCGACAAGTAGAACATTGAATGAAACAGGTAGACGGTTGAAATCTTTGTATATATTGCTTCTATATAGTATAAGAAACATATATGCAAAGCATCCAAACAGTACAATTCGCCAATTTTTTGTTCTTCAAGTTTAAGTGAACAATGAGCCCCAATGCTTAATCCGTTATCGGAAATTATTTGTAACTTCCGACAAGTACAACAATGAATGGAACAGGTAGACGGTTGAAATCTTTGTATATATTGCTTCTATATAGTCTAAGAAACATATATGCAAAGCATCCAAACAGTACCATTCGCCAATTTTTTGTTCTTCAAGTTTAAGTGAACTACGAGCCCCATTGTTAATCCTTTAAAGGAAATTATTTGTAAATTTCGACAAGTAGAACAATGAATGGAACAGGTAGACGGTTGAAATCTTTGTATATATTGCTTCTATATAGTCTAAGAAACATATATGCAAAGCATCCAAGCAGTACAATTCGCCAATTATTTGTTCTTCAAGTTTAAGTGAACAATGAGCCCCATTGTTATCCTTTAAAGGAAATTATTTGTAAATTTCGACAAGTAGAACAATGAATGGATCATGTAGACGGTTGGAATCATTGTATATATTGCTTCTATATAGTCTAAGAAACATATATGCAAAGCATCCAAACAGTACCATTCGCCAATTTTTTGTTCGTCAAGTTTAAGTGAACAACGAGCCCCATTGTTAATCCTTTAAAGGAAATTATTTGTAAATTTCGACAAGTAGAACAATGAATGGAACAGGTAGACTGTTGAAATCATTGTATATATTGCTTCTATATAGTCTAAGAAACATATATGCATAGCGTCCAAACAGTATAATTCGCCAATTTTTTGCTCTTCAAGTTTAAGTGAACTACGAGCCCCATTGTTAATACTTTAACGGAAATTATTTGTAACTTGCGACAAGTAGAACAATGAATGGAACAGGTAAACGGATGAAATCAATGTATATATTGCTTCTATATAGTCTAAGAAACATATATGCAAAGCATCCAAACAGTACCATTCGCCAATTTTTTGATCGTCAAGTTTAAGTGAACAACGAGCCCCATTGTTAATCCTTTAAAGGAAATTATTTGTAAATTTCGACAAGTAGAACATTGAATGAAACAGGTAGACGGTTGAAATCTTTGTATATATTGCTTCTATATAGTATAAGAAACATATATGCAAAGCATCCAAACAGTACAATTCGCCAATTTTTTGTTCTTCAAGTTTAAGTGAACTACGAGCCCCATTGTTAATCCTTTAAAGGAAATTATTTGTAAATTTCGACAAGTAGAACAATGAATGGAACAGGTAGACGGTTGAAATCTTTGTATATATTGCTTCTATATAGTCTAAGAAACATATATGCAAAGCATCCAAGCAGTACAATTCGCCAATTATTTGTTCTTCAAGTTTAAGTGAACAATGAGCCCCATTGTTATCCTTTAAAGGAAATTATTTGTAAATTTCGACAAGTAGAACAATGAATGGATCATGTAGACGGTTGGAATCATTGTATATATTGCTTCAATATAGTCTACGAAACATATATGCAAAGCATCCAAACAGTAAAATTCGCCAATTTTTTGTTCTTCAAGTTTAAGTGAACTACGAGCCCCATTGTTAATCCTTTAACGGAAATTAATTGTAACTTTCTACAAGTAGAACAATGATTGGAACACGTAGACTGTTGAAATCATTGTATATATAGCTTCTATATAGTCTAAGAAACATATATGCAAAGCATCCAAACAGTACAATTCGCCAATTTTTTGTTCTTCAACTTTAAGTAAACTACGATCCCCATTGTTAATCCCTTAACGGAAATTATTTGAAACTGTCGACAAGTAGAACAATGAATGGAACAGGTAGACGGTTGAAATCATTGTATATATTGCTTCTATATAGTCTAAGAAACATAAATGCAAAGCATCCAAATAGTACAATTCGACAATTTTTTGTTCTTCAAGTTTAAGCGAACAATGAGCCCCAATGGTTAATTCGTTATCGGAAATTATTTGTAACTTTCGACAAGTAGAACAATGAATGGAACAGGAGGACTGTTGAAATCTTTGTATATATTGCTTCTATATAGTCTAAAAAACATATATGCAAAGCATCCAAACAGTACCATTCGCCAATTTTTTGTTCTTCAAGTTTAAGTGAACTACGAGCCCCATTGTTAATCCTTTAAAGGAAATTATTTGTAAATTTCGACAAGTAGAACAATGAATGGAAAAGGTAGACTGTTGAAATCATTGTATATATTGCTTCTATATAGTCTAAGAAACATATATGCAAAGCATCCAAACAGTACAATTCGCCAATTTTTTGTTCTTCAAGTTTAAGTAAACTACGATCCCCATTGTTAATCCCTTAACGGAAATTAATTGTAAGTTTCTACAAGTAGAACAATGATTGGAACACGTAGACTGTTGAAATCATTGTATATATAGCTTCTATATAGTCTAAGAAACATATATGCAAAGCATCCAAACAGTACCATTCGCCAATTTTTTGTTCTTCAAGTTTAAGTGAACTACGAGCCCCATTGTTAATACTTTAACGGAAATTATTTGTAACTTGCGACAAGTAGAACAATGAATGGAACTGGTAGACGGTTGAAATCATTGTATATATAGCTTCTATATAGTCTAAGAAACATATATGCATAGCATCCAAACAGTACAATTCGCCAATTTTTTGTTTTTCAAGTTTAAGTGAACTACGAGCCCCATTGTTAATCCTTTAACGGAAATTAATTGTAACTTTCTACAAGTAGAACAATGAATGGAACAGGTAGACGGTTGAAATCTTTGTATATATTGCTTCTATATAGTCTAAGAAACATATATGCAAAGCATCCAAACAGTACCATTCGCCAATTTTTTGTTCTTCAAGTTTAAGTGAACTACGAGCCCCATTGTTAATCCTTTAAAGGAAATTATTTGTAAATTTCGACAAGTAGAACAATGAATGGAACAGGTAGACGGTTGAAATCTTTGTATATATTGCTTCTATATAGTCTAAGAAACATATATGCAAAGCATCCATGCAGTACAATACGCCAATTATTTGTTCTTCAAGTTTAAGTGAACAATGAGCCCCAATGGTTAATCCTTTATCGGAAATTATTTGTAACTTTCGACAAGTAGAACAATGAATAGTACAGGTAGACGGGTGAAATCTTTCTATATATTGCTTCTAAATAGTCTAAGAAACATATATGAAAAGCATCCAAACAGTACAATTCGCCAATTTTTTGTTCTTCAAGTTTAAGTGAACTACGAGCCCCATTGTTAATCCTTTAAAGGAAATTATTTCTAAATTTCGACAAGTAGAACAATGAATGGATCATGTAGACGGTTGAAATCATTGTATATATTGCTTCTATATAGTCTACGAAACATATATGCAAAGCATCCAAACAGTACCATTCGCCAATTTTTTGTTCTTCAAGTTTAAGTGAACTACGAGCCCCATTGTTAATCCTTTAAAGGAAATTATTTGTAACTTTCGACAAGTAGAACAATGAATGGAACAGGTAGACGGTTGAAATCTTTGTATATATTGCTTCTATATAATCTAAGAAACATATATGCAAAGCATCCAAACAGTACCATTCGCCAATTTTTTGTTCTTCAAGTTTAAGTGAACTACGAGTCCCATTGTTATCCTTTAAAGGAAATTATTTGTAAATTTCGACAAGTAGAACAATGAATGGATCATGTAGACGGTTGGAATCATTGTATATATTGCTTCAATATAGTCTACGAAACATATATGCAAAGCATCCAAACAGTAAAATTCGCCAATTTTTTGTTCTTCAAGTTTAAGTGAACTACGAGCCCCATTGTTAATCCTTTAACGGAAATTAATTGTAACTTTCTACAAGTAGAACAATGATTGGAACACGTAGACTGTTGAAATCATTGTATATATAGCTTCTATATAGTCTAAGAAACATATATGCAAAGCATCCAAACAGTACAATTCGCCAATTTTTTGTTCTTCAACTTTAAGTAAACTACGATCCCCATTGTTAATCCCTTAACGGAAATTATTTGAAACTGTCGACAAGTAGAACAATGAATGGAACAGGTAGACGGTTGAAATCATTGTATATATTGCTTCTATATAGTCTAAGAAACATATATGCAAAGCATCCAAACAGTACAATTCGCCAATTTTTTGTTCTTCAACTTTAAGTAAACTACGATCCCCATTGTTAATCCCTTAACGGAAATTATTTGAAACTGTCGACAAGTAGAACAATGAATGGAACAGGTAGACGGTTGAAATCATTGTATATATTGCTTCTATATAGTCTAAGAAACATATATGCAAAGCATCCAAACAGTACAATTCGCCAATTTTTTGTTCTTCAAGTTTAAGTGAACAATGAGCCCCAATGGTTAATCCGTTATCGGAAATTATTTGTAACTTTCGACAAGTAGAACAATGAATGGAACAGGAGGACTGTTGAAATCTT
This sequence comes from Cerceris ruficornis, assembly GCA_963989415.1. Lineage (NCBI taxonomy): Eukaryota > Metazoa > Arthropoda > Insecta > Hymenoptera > Crabronidae > Cerceris > Cerceris ruficornis. The sequence goes on along the minus strand of CAXDIW010000276.1, from coordinate 306,313 downwards.
TGTATATATTGCTTCTATATAGTCTAAGAAACATATATGCAAAGCATCCAAACAGTACCATTCGCCAATTTTTTGTTCTTCAAGTTTAAGTGAGCTACGAGCCCCATTGTTAATCCTTTAAAGGAAATTATTTGTAAATTTCGACAAGTAGAACAATGAATGGAACAGGTAGACTGTTGAAATCATTGTATATATTGCTTCTATATAGTCTAAGAAACATATATGCATAGCGTCCAAACAGTACAATTCGCCAACTTTTTGCTCTTCAAGTTTAAGTGAACTACGAGCCCCATTGTTAATCCTTTAAAGGAAATTATTTGTCAATTTCGGCAAGTAGAGCAATGAATGGAATAGGTAGACGGTTGAAATCATTGTATATATTGCTTCTATATAGTCTAAGAAACATATCTGCAAATCATCCAAACAGTACAATTCGCCAATTATTTGATCTTCAAGTTTAAGTGAACTACGAGCCCCATTGTTAATACTTTAACGGAAATTATTTGTAACTTGCGACAAGTAGAACAATGAATGGATCATGTAGACGGTTGAAATCATTGTATATATTGCTTCTATATAGTCTACGAAACATATATGCAAAGCATCCAAACAGTACCATTCGCCAATTTTTTGTTCTTCAAGTTTAAGTGAACTACGAGCCCCATTGTAAATCCTTTAAAGTAAATTATTTGTAACTTTCGACAAGTAGAACAATGAATGGAACAGGTAGACTGTTGAAATCATTGTATATATTGCTTCTATATAGTCTAAGAAACATATATGCAAAGCATCCAAACAGTACAATTCGCCAATTTTTTGCTCTTCAAGTTTAAGTGAACTACGAGCCCCATTGTTAATCCTTTAAAGGAAATTATTTGTAAATAGCGGCAAGTAGAACAATGAATGGAATAGGTAGACGGTTGAAATCATTGTATATATTGCTTCTATATAGTCTAAGAAACATATCTGCAAATCATCCAAACAGTACAATTCGCCAATTATTTGATCTTCAAGTTTAAGTGAACTACGAGCCCCATTGTTAATACTTTAACGGAAATTATTTGTAACTTGCGACAAGTAGAACAATGAATGGAACAGGTAGACGGATGAAATCAATGTATATATTGCTTCTATATAGTCTAAGAAACATATATGCAAAGCATCCAAACAGTACCATTCGCCAATTTTTTGTTCTTCAAGTTTATGTGAACTACGAGCCCCATTGTTAATCCTTTAAAGGAAATTATTTGTAAATTTCGACAAGTAGAACAATGAATGGAACAGGTAGACTGTTGAAATCATTGTATATATTGCTTCTATATAGTCTAAGAAACATATATGCAAAGCATCCAAACAGTACAATTCGCCAATTTTTTGTTCTTCAAGTTTAAGTAAACTACGATCCCCATTGTTAATCCCTTAACGGAAATTATTTGTGACTTTCGACAAGTAGAACAATGAATTGAACAGGTAGACGGTTAAAATCAATGTATATATTGCTTCTATATAGTCTAAGAAACATATATGCAAAGCATCCAAACAGTACCATTCGCCAATTTTTTGTTCTTCAAGTTTAAGTGAACTACGAGACCCATTGTTAATCCTTTAAAGGAAATTATTTGTAAATTTCGACAAGTAGAACAATGAATGGAACAGGTAGACGGTTGAAATCTTTGTATATATTGCTTCTATATAGTCTAAGAAACATATATGCAAAGCATCCAAGCAGTACAATTCGCCAATTATTTGTTCTTCAAGTTTAAGTGAACAATGAGCCCCATTGTTATCCTTTAAAGGAAATTATTTGTAAATTTCGACAAGTAGAACAATGAATGGATCATGTAGACGGTTGGAATCATTGTATATATTGCTTCAATATAGTCTACGAAACATATATGCAAAGCATCCAAACAGTAAAATTCGCCAATTTTTTGTTCTTCAAGTTTAAGTGAACTACGAGCCCCATTGTTAATCCTTTAACGGAAATTAATTGTAACTTTCTACAAGTAGAACAATGATTGGAACACGTAGACTGTTGAAATCATTGTATATATAGCTTCTATATAGTCTAAGAAACATATATGCAAAGCATCCAAACAGTACAATTCGCCAATTTTTTGTTCTTCAACTTTAAGTAAACTACGATCCCCATTGTTAATCCCTTAACGGAAATTATTTGAAACTGTCGACAAGTAGAACAATGAATGGAACAGGTAGACGGTTGAAATCATTGTATATATTGCTTCTATATAGTCTAAGAAACATAAATGCAAAGCATCCAAATAGTACAATTCGACAATTTTTTGTTCTTCAAGTTTAAGCGAACAATGAGCCCCATTGTTAATCCTTTATCGGAAATTATTTGTAACTTTCGACAAGTAGAACAGTGAATGGAACAGGTAGACGGTTGAAATCTTTGTATATATTGCTTCTATATAGTATAAGAAACATATATGCAATGCATCCAAACAGTACAATTCGCCAATTTTTTGTTCTTCAAGTTTAAGTGAACAATGAGCCCCAATGGTTAATTCGTTATCGGAAATTATTTGTAACTTTCGACAAGTAGAACAATGAATGGAACAGGAGGACTGTTGAAATCTTTGTATATATTGCTTCTATATAGTCTAAAAAACATATATGCAAAGCATCCAAACAGTACCATTCGCCAATTTTTTGTTCTTCAAGTTTAAGTGAACTACGAGCCCCATTGTTAATCCTTTAAAGGAAATTATTTGTAAATTTCGACAAGTAGAACAATGAATGGAACAGGTAGACTGTTGAAATCATTGTATATATTGCTTCTATATAGTCTAAGAAACATATATGCAAAGCATCCAAACAGTACAATTCGCCAATTTTTTGTTCTTCAAGTTTAAGTAAACTACGATCCCCATTGTTAATCCCTTAACGGAAATTAATTGTAAGTTTCTACAAGTAGAACAATGATTGGAACACGTAGACTGTTGAAATCATTGTATATATAGCTTCTATATAGTCTAAGAAACATATATGCAAAGCATCCAAACAGTGCCATTCGCCAATTTTTTGTTCTTCAAGTTTAAGTGAACTACGAGCCCCATTGTTAATACTTTAACGGAAATTATTTGTAACTTGCGACAAGTAGAACAATGAATGGAACTGGTAGACGGTTGAAATCATTGTATATATAGCTTCTATATAGTCTAAGAAACATATATGCATAGCATCCAAACAGTACAATTCGCCAATTTTTTGTTTTTCAAGTTTAAGTGAACTACGAGCCCCATTGTTAATCCTTTAACGGAAATTAATTGTAACTTTCTACAAGTAGAACAATGAATGGAACAGGTAGACGGTTGAAATCTTTGTATATATTGCTTCTATATAGTCTAAGAAACATATATGCAAAGCATCCAAACAGTACCATTCGCCAATTTTTTGTTCTTCAAGTTTAAGTGAACTACGAGCCCCATTGTTAATCCTTTAAAGGAAATTATTTGTAAATTTCGACAAGTAGAACAATGAATGGAACAGGTAGACGGTTGAAATCTTTGTATATATTGCTTCTATATAGTCTAAGAAACATATATGCAAAGCATCCAAGCAGTACAATACGCCAATTATTTGTTCTTCAAGTTTAAGTGAACAATGAGCCCCAATGGTTAATCCTTTATCGGAAATTATTTGTAACTTTCGACAAGTAGAACAATGAATAGTACAGGTAGACGGGTGAAATCTTTCTATATATTGCTTCTAAATAGTCTAAGAAACATATATGAAAAGCATCCAAACAGTACAATTCGCCAATTTTTTGTTCTTCAAGTTTAAGTGAACTACGAGCCCCATTGTTAATCCTTTAAAGGAAATTATTTCTAAATTTCGACAAGTAGAACAATGAATGGATCATGTAGACGGTTGAAATCATTGTATATATTGCTTCTATATAGTCTACGAAACATATATGCAAAGCATCCAAACAGTACCATTCGCCAATTTTTTGTTCTTCAAGTTTAAGTGAACTACGAGCCCCATTGTTAATCCTTTAAAGGAAATTATTTGTCAATTTCGGCAAGTAGAGCAATGAATGGAATAGGTAGACGGTTGAAATCATTGTATATATTGCTTCTATATAGTCTAAGAAACATATCTGCAAATCATCCAAACAGTACAATTCGCCAATTATTTGATCTTCAAGTTTAAGTGAACTACGAGCCCCATTGTTAATACTTTAACGGAAATTATTTGTAACTTGCGACAAGTAGAACAATGAATGGATCATGTAGACGGTTGAAATCATTGTATATATTGCTTCTATATAGTCTACGAAACATATATGCAAAGCATCCAAACAGTACCATTCGCCAATTTTTTGTTCTTCAAGTTTAAGTGAACTACGAGCCCCATTGTAAATCCTTTAAAGGAAATTATTTGTAACTTTCGACAAGTAGAACAATGAATGGAACAGGTAGACTGTTGAAATCATTGTATATATTGCTTCTATATAGTCTAAGAAACATATATGCAAAGCATCCAAACAGTACAATTCGCCAATTTTTTGCTCTTCAAGTTTAAGTGAACTACGAGCCCCATTGTTAATCCTTTAAAGGAAATTATTTGTAAATAGCGGCAAGTAGAACAATGAATGGAATAGGTAGACGGTTGAAATCATTGTATATATTGCTTCTATATAGTCTAAGAAACATATCTGCAAATCATCCAAACAGTACAATTCGCCAATTATTTGATCTTCAAGTTTAAGTGAACTACGAGCCCCATTGTTAATACTTTAACGGAAATTATTTGTAACTTGCGACAAGTAGAACAATGAATGGAACAGGTAGACGGATGAAATCAATGTATATATTGCTTCTATATAGTCTAAGAAACATATATGCAAAGCATCCAAACAGTACCATTCGCCAACTTTTTGTTCTTCAAGTTTATGTGAACTACGAGCCCCATTGTTAATCCTTTAAAGGAAATTATTTGTAAATTTCGACAAGTAGAACAATGAATGGAACAGGTAGACTGTTGAAATCATTGTATATATTGCTTCTATATAGTCTAAGAAACATATATGCAAAGCATCCAAACAGTACAATTCGCCAATTTTTTGTTCTTCAAGTTTAAGTAAACTACGATCCCCATTGTTAATCCCTTAACGGAAATTATTTGTGACTTTCGACAAGTAGAACAATGAATTGAACAGGTAGACGGTTAAAATCAATGTATATATTGCTTCTATATAGTCTAAGAAACATATATGCAAAGCATCCAAACAGTACCATTCGCCAATTTTTTGTTCTTCAAGTTTAAGTGAACTACGAGACCCATTGTTAATCCTTTAAAGGAAATTATTTGTAAATTTCGACAAGTAGAACAATGAATGGATCAGGTAGGCGGTTGAAATCATTGTATATATTGCTTCTATATAGCCTACGAAACACATATGCAAAGCATCCAAACAGTACAATTCGCCAATTTTTTATTCTTCAAGTTTAAGTGAACAATGAGCCCCAATGGTTAATCCGTGATCGGAAATTATTTGTAACTTTCGACATGTAGAACAATGAATGGAACAGGAGGACTGTTGAAATCTTTGTATATATTGCTTCTATATAGTCTAAGAAACACATATGCAAAGCATCCAAACAGTACCATTCGCCAATTTTTTGTTCTTCAAGTTTATGTGAACTACGAGCCCCATTGTTAATCCTTTAAAGGAAATTATTTGTAAATTTCGACAAGTAGAACAATGAATGGAACAGGTAGACTGTTGAAATCATTGTATATATTGCTTCTATATAGTCTAAGAAACATATATGCAAAGCATCCATACAGTACAATTCGCCAATTTTTTGTTCTTCAAGTTTAAGTAAACTACGATCCCCATTGTTAATCCCTTAACGGAAATTATTTGTAACTTTCGACAAGTAGAACAATGAATTGAACAGGTAGACGGTTAAAATCAATGTATACATTGCTTCTATATAGTCTAAGAAACATATATGCAAAGCATCCAAACAGTACCATTCGCCAATTTTTTGTTCTTCAAGTTTAAGTGAACTACGAGACCCATTGTTAATCCTTTAAAGGAAATTATTTGTAAATTTCGACAAGTAGAACAATGAATGGAATAGGTAGACTGTTGAAATCATTGTATATATTGCTTCTATATAGTCTAAGAAACATATATGCATAGCGTCCAAACAGTACAATTTGCCAATTTTTTGCTCTTCAAGTTTAAGTGAACTACGAGCCCCATTGTTAATCCTTTAAAGGAAATTATTTGTAAATTTCGGCAAGTAGAACAATGAATGGAATAGGTAGACGGTTGAAATCATTGTATATATTGCTTCTATATAGTCTAAGAAACATATCTGCAAATCATCCAAACAGTACAATTCGCCAATTTTTTGTTCTTCAAGTTTAAGTGATCTACGAGCCCCATTGTTAAACCTTTATCGGAAATTATTTGTAATTTTCGACAAGTAGAACAATGAATGGATCAGGTAGGCGGTTGAAATCATTGTATATATTGCTTCTATATAGCCTACGAAACACATATGCAAAGCATCCAAACAGTACAATTCGCCAATTTTTTGTTCTTCAAGTTTAAGTGAGCAATGAGCCCCATTGTTAATCCTTTATCGGAAATTATTTGTAACTTTCGACAAGTAGAACTATGAGTGGAACAGGTAGACGGTTGAAATCAATGTATATATTGCTTCTATATAGTCTAAGAACCATATATGCAAATCATCCAAACAGTACCATTCGCCAATTTTTTGTTCTTCAAGTTTAAGTGAACAATGAGCCCCATTGTTAATCCTTTATCGGAAATTATTTGTAACTTTCGACAAGTAGAACAATGAATAGAACAGGTAGACGGGTGAAATCTTTCTATATATTGCTTCTAAATAGTCTAAGAAACATATATGCAAAGCATCCAAACAGTACAATTAGCCAATTTTTTGTTCTTCAAGTTTAAGTGATCTACGAGCCCCATTGTTAATCCTTTATCGGAAATTATTTGTAATTTTCGACAAGTAGAACAATGAATGGAACAGTTAGACGGTTGAAATCTTTGTATATATTGCTTCAATATAGTCTACGAAACATATATGCAAAGCATCTAAACAGTACAATTCGCCAATTTTTTGTTCTTCAAGTTTAAGTGAACTACGAGCCCCATTGTTAATCCTTTAACGGAAATTAATTGTAACTTTCTACAAGTAGAACAATGATTGGAACACGTAGACTGTTGAAATCATTGTATATATTGCTTCTATATAGTCTAAGAAACATATATGCAAAGCACCCAAACAGTACAATTCGCCAATTTTTTGTTCTTCAAGTTTAAGTAAACTACGATCCCCATTGTTAATCCCTTAACGAAAATTATTTGATACTGTCGACAAGTAGAACAATGAATGGAACAGGTAGACGGTTGAAATCATTGTATATATTGCTTCTATATAGTCTAAGAAACATATATACAAAGCATCCAAACAGTACAATTCGCCAATTTTTTGTTCTTCAAGTTTAAGTGAACAATGAGCCCCAATGGTTAATCCGTTATCGAAAATTATTTGTAACTTTCGACAAGTAGAACAATGAATGGAACAGGAGGACTGTTGAAATCTTTGTATATATTGCTTCTATATAGTCTAAGAAACATATATGCAAAGCAGCCAAACAGTACCATTCGCCAATTTTTTGTTCTTCAAGTTTAAGTGAACTACGAGCCCCATTGTTAATCCTTTAAAGGAAATTATTTGTAAATTTCGACAAGTAGAACAATGAATGGAACAGGTAGACTGTTGAAATAATTGTATATATTGCTTCTATATAGTCTAAGAAACATATATGCATAGCGTCCAAACAGTACAATTCGCCAATTTTTTGCTCTTCAAGTTTAAGTGAACTACGAGCCCCATTGTTAATCCTTTAAAGGAAATTATTTGTAAATTTCGGCAAGTAGAACAATGAATGGAATAGGTAGACGGTTGAAATCATTGTATATATTGCTTCTATATAGTCTAAGAAACATATCTGCAAATCATCCAAACAGTACAATTCGCCAATTTTTTGTTCTTCAAGTTTAAGTGAACTACGAGCCCCATTGTTAATCCTTTATCGGAAATTATTTGTAACTTTCGACAAGTAGAATAATGAATGGAACTGGTAGACGGTTGAAATCTTTTTATATATTGCTTCTATATAGTCTAAGAAACATATATGCAAAGCATCCAAACAGTACAATTCGCCAATTTTTTTTTCTTCAAGTTTAAGTGAACTACGAGCCCCATTGTTAATCCTTTATCGGAAATTATTTGTAACTTTCGACAAGTAGAACAATGAATGGAACTGGTAGACGGTTGAAATCTTTTTATATATTGCTTCTATATAGTCTAAGAAACATATATGCAAAGCATCCAAACAGTACAATTCGCCAATTTTTTGTTCTTCAAGTTTAAGTGAGCAATGAGCCCCATTGTTAATCCTTTATCGGAAATTATTTGTAACTTTCGACAAGTAGAACTATGAGTGGAACAGGTAGACGGTTGAAATCAATGTATATATTGCTTCTATATAGTCTAAGAACCATATATGCAAATCATCCAAACAGTACCATTCGCCAATTTTTTGTTCTTCAAGTTTAAGTGAACAATGAGCCCCATTGTTAATCCTTTATCGGAAATTATTTGTAACTTGCGACAAGTAGAACAATGAATGGATCATGTAGACGGTTGAAATCATTGTATATATTGCTTCTATATAGTCTACGAAACATATATGCAAAGCATCCAAACAGTACCATTCGCCAATTTTTTGTTCTTCAAGTTTAAGTGAACTACGAGCCCCATTGTAAATCCTTTAAAGGAAATTATTTGTAACTTTCGACAAGTAGAACAATGAATGGAACAGGTAGACTGTTGAAATCATTGTATATATTGCTTCTATATAGTCTAAGAAACATATATGCAAAGCATCCAAACAGTACAATTCGCCAATTTTTTGTTCTTCAAGTTTAAGTGAACAATGAGCCCCATTGTTAATCCTTTATCGGAAATTATTTGTAACTTTCGACAAGTAGAACAGTGAATGGAACAGGTAGACGGTTGAAATCTTTGTATATATTGCTTCTATATAGTATAAGAAACATATATGCAAAGCATCCAAACAGTACAATTCGCCAATTTTTTGTTCTTCAAGTTTAAGTAAACTACGATCCCCATTGTTAATCCCTTAACGGAAATTATTTGTGACTTTCGACAAGTAGAACAATGAATTGAACAGGTAGACGGTTAAAATCAATGTATATATTGTTTCTATATAGTCTAAGAAACATATATGCAAAGCATCCAAACAGTACCATTCGCCAATTTTTTGTTCTTCAAGTTTAAGTGAACTACGAGCCCCATTGTTAATCCTTTAAAGGAAATTATTTGTAAATTTCGACAAGTAGAACAATGAATGGAACAGGTAGACTGTTGAAATAATTGTATATATTGCTTCTATATAGTCTAAGAAACATATATGCATAGCGTCCAAACAGTACAATTCGCCAATTTTTTGCTCTTCAAGTTTAAGTGAACTACGAGCCCCATTGTTAATCCTTTAAAGGAAATTATTTGTAAATTTCGGCAAGTAGAACAATGAATGGAATAGGTAGACGGTTGAAATCATTGTATATATTGCTTCTATATAGTCTAAGAAACATATCTGCAAATCATCCAAACAGTACAATTCGCCAATTTTTTGTTCTTCAAGTTTAAGTGAACTACGAGCCCCATTGTTAATCCTTTATCGGAAATTATTTGTAACTTTCGACAAGTAGAATAATGAATGGAACTGGTAGACGGTTGAAATCTTTTTATATATTGCTTCTATATAGTCTAAGAAACATATATGCAAAGCATCCAAACAGTACAATTCGCCAATTTTTTGTTCTTCAAGTTTAAGTGAACTACGAGCCCCATTGTTAATCCTTTATCGGAAATTATTTGTAACTTTCGACAAGTAGAACTATGAGTGGAACAGGTAGACGGTTGAAATCAATGTATATATTGCTTCTATATAGTCTAAGAACCATATATGCAAATCATCCAAACAGTACCATTCGCCAATTTTTTGTTCTTCAAGTTTAAGTGAACAATGAGCCCCATTGTTAATCCTTTATCGGAAATTATTTGTAACTTGCGACAAGTAGAACAATGAATGGATCATGTAGACGGTTGAAATCATTGTATATATTGCTTCTATATAGTCTACGAAACATATATGCAAAGCATCCAAACAGTACCATTCGCCAATTTTTTGTTCTTCAAGTTTAAGTGAACTACGAGCCCCATTGTAAATCCTTTAAAGGAAATTATTTGTAACTTTCGACAAGTAGAACAATGAATGGAACAGGTAGACTGTTGAAATCATTGTATATATTGCTTCTATATAGTCTAAGAAACATATATGCAAAGCATCCAAACAGTACAATTCGCCAATTTTTTGTTCTTCAAGTTTAAGTGAACAATGAGCCCCATTGTTAATCCTTTATCGGAAATTATTTGTAACTTTCGACAAGTAGAACAGTGAATGGAACAGGTAGACGGTTGAAATCTTTGTATATATTGCTTCTATATAGTATAAGAAACATATATGCAAAGCATCCAAACAGTACAATTCGCCAATTTTTTGTTCTTCAAGTTTAAGTAAACTACGATCCCCATTGTTAATCCCTTAACGGAAATTATTTGTGACTTTCGACAAGTAGAACAATGAATTGAACAGGTAGACGGTTAAAATCAATGTATATATTGTTTCTATATAGTCTAAGAAACATATATGCAAAGCATCCAAACAGTACCATTCGCCAATTTTTTGTTCTTCAAGTTTAAGTGAACTACGAGACCCATTGTTAATCCTTTAAAGGAAATTATTTGTAAATTTCGACAAGTAGAACAATGAATGGATCAGGTAGGCGGTTGAAATCATTGTATATATTGCTTCTATATAGCCTACGAAACACATATGCAAAGCATCCAAACAGTACAATTCGCCAATTTTTTGTTCTTCAAGTTTAAGTGAACAATGAGCCCCATTGTTAATCCTTTATCGGAAATTATTTGTAACTTTCGACAAGTAGAACAGTGAATGGAACAGGTAGACGGTTGAAATCTTTGTATATATTGCTTCTATATAGTATAAGAAACATATATGCAAAGCATCCAAACAGTACAATTCGCCAATTTTTTGTTCTTCAAGTTTAAGTGAACAATGAGCCCCAATGGATAATCCGTTATCGGAAATTATTTGTAACTTTCGACAAGTAGAACAGTGAATGGAACAGGTAGACGGTTGAAATCTTTGTATATATTGCTTCTATATAGTATAAGAAACATATATGCAAAGCATCCAAACAGTACCATTCGCCAATTTTTTGTTCTTCAAGTTTAAGTGAACTACGAGCCCCATTGTTAATCCTTTAAAGGAAATTATTTGTAAATTTCGACAAGTAGAACAATGAATGGAACAGGTAGACTGTTGAAATCATTGTATATATTGCTTCTATATAGTCTAAGAAACATATATGCATAGCGTCCAAACAGTACAATTCGCCAATTTTTTGCTCTTCAAGTTTAAATGAACTACGAGCCCCATTGTTAATCCTTTAAAGGAAATTATTTGTAAATTTCGGCAAGTAGAGCAATGAATGGAATAGGTAGACGGTTGAAATCATTGTATATATTGCTTCTATATAGTCTAAGAAACATATCTGCAAATCATCCAAACAGTACAATTCGCCAATTATTTGATCTTCAAGTTTAAGTGAACTACGAGCCCCATTGTTAATACTTTAACGGAAATTATTTGTAACTTGCGACAAGTAGAACAATGAATGGATCATGTAGACGGTTTAAATCATTGTATATATTGCTTCTATATAGTCTACGAAACATATATGCAAAGCATCCAAACAGTACCATTCGCCAATTTTTTGTTCTTCAAGTTTAAGTGAACTACGAGCCCCATTGTAAATCCTTTAAAGGAAATTATTTGTAACTTTCGACAAGTAGAACAATGAATGGAACAGGTAGACTGTTGAAATCATTGTATATATTGCTTCTATATAGTCTAAGAAACATATATGCAAAGCATCCAAACAGTACAATTCGCCAATTTTTTGTTCTTCAAGTTTAAGTGAACAATGAGCCCCATTGTTAATCCTTTATCGGAAATTATTTGTAACTTTCGACAAGTAGAACAGTGAATGGAACAGGTAGACGGTTGAAATCTTTGTATATATTGCTTCTATATAGTATAAGAAACATATATGCAAAGCATCCAAACAGTACAATTCGCCAATTTTTTGTTCTTCAAGTTTAAGTAAACTACGATCCCCATTGTTAATCCCTTAACGGAAATTATTTGTGACTTTCGACAAGTAGAACAATGAATTGAACAGGTAGACGGTTAAAATCATTGTATATATTGCTTCTATATAGTCTAAGAAACATATATGCAAAGCATCCAAACAGTACAATTCGCCAATTTTTTGTTCTTCAAGTTTAAGTGAACAATGAGCCCCATTGTTAATCCTTTAAAGGAAATTATTTGTAAATTTCGACAAGTAGAACAATGAATGGATCAGGTAGGCGGTTGAAATCATTGTATATATTGCTTCTATATAGCCTACGAAACACATATGCAAAGCATCCAAACAGTACAATTCGCCAATTTTTTATTCTTCAAGTTTAAGTGAACAATGAGCCCCAATGGTTAATCCGTTATCGGAAATTATTTGTAACTTTCGACAAGTAGAACAATGAATGGAACAGGAGGACTGTTGAAATCTTTGTATATATTGCTTCTATATAGTCTAAGAAACACATATGCAAAGCATCCAAACAGTACCATTCGCCAATTTTTTAATCTTCAAGTTTAAGTGAACTACGAGCCCCATTGTTAATCCTTTAAAGGAAATTATTTGTAAATTTCGACAAGTAGAACAATGAATGGAACAGGTAGACTGTTGAAATCATTGTATATATTGCTTCTATATAGTCTAAGAAACATATATGCATAGCGTCCAAACAGTACAATTCGCCAATTTTTTGCTCTTCAAGTTTAAGTGAGCAATGAGCCCCATTGTTAATCCTTTATCGGAAATTATTTGTAACTTTCGACAAGTAGAACTATGAGTGGAACAGGTAGACGGTTGAAATCTTTTTATATATTGCTTCTATATAGTCTAAGAAACATATATGCAAAGCATCCAAACAGTACAATTCGCCAATTTTTTGTTCTTCAAGTTTAAGTGAACTACGAGCCCCATTGTTAATCCTTTATCGGAAATTATTTGTAACTTTCGACAAGTAGAACAAAGAATGGAACTGGTAGACGGTTGAAATCTTTTTATATATTGCTTCTATATAGTCTAAGAAACATATATGCAAAGCATCCAAACAGTACAATTCGCCAATTTTTTGTTCTTCAAGTTTAAGTGAGCAATGAGCCCCATTGTTAATCCTTTATCGGAAATTATTTGTAACTTTCGACAAGTAGAACTATGAGTGGAACAGGTAGACGGTTGAAATCAATGTATATATTGCTTCTATATAGTCTAAGAACCATATATGCAAATCATCCAAACAGTACCATTCGCCAATTTTTTGTTCTTCAAGTTTAAGTGAACAATGAGCCCCATTGTTAATCCTTTATCGGAAATTATTTGTAACTTGCGACAAGTAGAACAATGAATGGATCATGTAGACGGTTGAAATCATTGTATATATTGCTTCTATATAGTCTACGAAACATATATGCAAAGCATCCAAACAGTACCATTCGCCAATTTTTTGTTCTTCAAGTTTAAGTGAACTACGAGCCCCATTGTAAATCCTTTAAAGGAAATTATTTGTAACTTTCGACAAGTAGAACAATGAATGGAACAGGTAGACTGTTGAAATCATTGTATATATTGCTTCTATATAGTCTAAGAAACATATATGCAAAGCATCCAACCAGTACAATTCGCCAATTTTTTGTTCTTCAAGTTTAAGTGAACAATGAGCCCCATTGTTAATCCTTTGTCGGAAATTATTTGTAACTTTCGACAAGTAGAACAGTGAATGGAACAGGTAGACGGTTGAAATCTTTGTATATATTGCTTCTATATAGTATAAGAAACATATATGCAAAGCATCCAAACAGTACAATTCGCCAATTTTTTGTTCTTCAAGTTTAAGTAAACTACGATCCCCATTGTTAATCCCTTAACGGAAATTATTTGTGACATTCGACAAGTAGAACAATGAATTGAACAGGTAGACGGTTAAAATCAATGAATATATTGTTTCTATATAGTCTAAGAAACATATATGCAAAGCATCCAAACAGTACCATTCGCCAATTTTTTGTTCTTCAAGTTTAAGTGAACTACGAGACCCATTGTTAATCCTTTAAAGGAAATTATTTGTAAATTTCGACAAGTAGAACAATGAATGGATCAGGTAGGCGGTTGAAATCATTGTATATATTGCTTCTATATAGCCTACGAAACACATATGCAAAGCATCCAAACAGTACAATTCGCCAATTTTTTGTTCTTCAAGTTTAAGTGAACAATGAGCCCCATTGTTAATCCTTTATCGGAAATTATTTGTAACTTTCGACAAGTAGAACAGTGAATGGAACAGGTAGACGGTTGAAATCTTTGTATATATTGCTTCTATATAGTATAAGAAACATATATGCAAAGCATCCAAACAGTACAATTCGCCAATTTTTTGTTCTTCAAGTTTAAGTGAACAATGAGCCCCAATGGTTAATCCGTTATCGGAAATTATTTGTAACTTTCGACAAGTAGAACAGTGAATGGAACAGGTAGACGGTTGAAATCTTTGTATATATTGCTTCTATATAGTATAAGAAACATATATGCAAAGCATCCAAACAGTACCATTCGCCAATTTTTTGTTCTTCAAGTTTAAGTGAACTACGAGCCCCATTGTTAATACTTTAAAGGAAATTATTTGTAAATTTCGACAAGTAGAACAATGAATGGAACAGGTAGACTGTTGAAATCATTGTATATATTGCTTCTATATAGTCTAAGAAACATATATGCATAGCGTCCAAACAGTACAATTCGCCAATTTTTTGCTCTTCAAGTTTAAATGAACTACGAGCCCCATTGTTAATCCTTTAAAGGAAATTATTTGTAAATTTCGGCAAGTAGAGCAATGAATGGAATAGGTAGACGGTTGAAATCATTGTATATATTGCTTCTATATAGTCTAAGAAACATATCTGCAAATCATCCAAACAGTACAATTCGCCAATTATTTGATCTTCAAGTTTAAGTGAACTACGAGCCCCATTGTTAATACTTTAACGGAAATTATTTGTAACTTGCGACAAGTAGAACAATGAATGGATCATGTAGACGGTTTAAATCATTGTATATATTGCTTCTATATAGTCTACGAAACATATATGCAAAGCATCCAAACAGTACCATTCGCCAATTTTTTGTTCTTCAAGTTTAAGTGAACTACGAGCCCCATTGTAAATCCTTTAAAGGAAATTATTTGTAACTTTCGACAAGTAGAACAATGAATGGAACAGGTAGACTGTTGAAATCATTGTATATATTGCTTCTATATAGTCTAAGAAACATATATGCAAAGCATCCAAACAGTACAATTCGCCAATTTTTTGTTCTTCAAGTTTAAGTGAACAATGAGCCCCATTGTTAATCCTTTATCGGAAATTATTTGTAACTTTCGACAAGTAGAACAGTGAATGGAACAGGTAGACGGTTGAAATCTTTGTATATATTGCTTCTATATAGTATAAGAAACATATATGCAAAGCATCCAAACAGTACAATTCGCCAATTTTTTGTTCTTCAAGTTTAAGTAAACTACGATCCCCATTGTTAATCCCTTAACGGAAATTATTTGTGACTTTCGACAAGTAGAACAATGAATTGAACAGGTAGACGGTTAAAATCAATGTATATATTGCTTCTATATAGTCTAAGAACCATATATGCAAATCATCCAAACAGTACCATTCGCCAATTTTTTGTTCTTCAAGTTTAAGTGAACAATGAGCCCCAATGGTTAATCCGTTATCGGAAATTATTTGTAACTTTCGACAAGTAGAACAATGAATGGAACAGGTAGACTGTTGAAATAATTGTATATATTGCTTCTACATAGTCTAAGAAACATATATGCAAAGCATCCAAACAGTACAATTCGCCAATTTTTTGTTCTTCAAGTTTAAGTGAACTACGAGCCCCATTGTTAATCCTTTATCGGAAATTATTTGTAACTTTCGACAAGTAGAACAATGAATGGAGCTGGTAGACGGTTGAAATCTTTTTATATATTGCTTCTATATAGTCTAAGAAACATATATGCAAAGCATCCAAACAGTACACTTCGCCAATTTTTTGTTCTTCAAGTTTAAGTGAGCAATGAGCCCCATTGTTAATCCTTTATCGGAAATTATTTGTAACTTTCGACAAGTAGAACTATGAGTGGAACAGGTAAACGGTTGAAATCAATGTATATATTGCTTCTATATAGTCTAAGAAACATATATGCAAATCATCCAAACAGTACCATTCGCCAATTTTTTGTTCTTCAAGTTTAAGTGAACTACGAGACCCATTGTTAATCCTTTAAAGGAAATTATTTGTAAATTTCGACAAGTAGAACAATGAATGGATCAGGTAGGCGGTTGAAATCATTGTATATATTGCTTCTATATAGCCTACGAAACACATATGCAAAGCATCCAAACAGTACAATTCGCCAATTTTTTATTCTTCAAGTTTAAGTGAACAATGAGCCCCAATGGTTAATCCGTTATCGGAAATTATTTGTAACTTTCGACAAGTAGAACAATGAATGGAACAGGAGGACTGTTGAAATCTTTGTATATATTGCTTCTATATAGTCTAAGAAACACATATGCAAAGCATCCAAACAGTACCATTCGCCAATTTTTTGTTCTTCAAGTTTATATGAACTACGAGCCCCATTGTTAATCCTTTAAAGGAAATTATTTGTAAATTTCGACAAGTAGAACAATGAATTGAACAGGTAGACGGTTAAAATCAATGTATATATTGCTTCTATATAGTCTAAGAAACATATATGCATAGCGTCCAAACAGTACAATTCGCCAATTTTTTGCTCTTCAAGTTTAAGTGAACTACGAGCCCCATTGTTAATCCTTTAAAGGAAATTATTTGTAAATTTCGGCAAGAAGAACAATGAATGGAATAGGTAGACGGTTGAAATCATTGTATATATTGCTTCTATATAGTCTAAGAAACATATCTGCAAATCATCCAAACAGTACAATTCGCCAATTTTTTGTTCTTCAAGTTTAAGTGAACTACGAGCCCCATTGTTAATCCTTTATCGGAAATTATTTGTAACTTTCGACAAGTAGAACAATGAATGGAACTGGTAGACGGTTGAAATCTTTTTATATATTGCTTCTATATAGTCTAAGAAACATATATGCAAAGCATCCAAACAGTACAATTCGCCAATTTTTTGTTCTTCAAGTTTAAGTGAACTACGAGCCCCATTGTTAATCCTTTATCGGAAATTATTTGTAACTTTCGACAAGTAGAACAATGAATGGAACTGGTAGACGGTTGAAATCTTTTTATATATTGCTTCTATATAGTCTAAGAAACATATATGCAAAGCATCCAAACAGTACACTTCGCCAATTTTTTGTTCTTCAAGTTTAAGTGAGCAATGAGCCCCATTGTTAATCCTTTATCGGAAATTATTTGTAACTTTCGACAAGTAGAACTATGAGTGGAACAGGTAGACGGTTGAAATCAATGTATATATTGCTTCTATATAGTCTAAGAAACATATATGCAAATCATCCAAACAGTACCATTCGCCAATTTTTTGTTCTTCAAGTTTAAGTGAACAATGAGCCCCATTGTTAATCCTTTATCGGAAATTATTTGTAACTTTCGACAAGTAGAACAATGAATAGAACAGGTAAACGGGTGAAATCTTTCTATATATTGCTTCTAAATAGTCTAAGAAACATATATGCAAAGCATCCAAACAGTACAATTCGCCAATTTTTTGTTCTTCAAGTTTAAGTGATCTACGAGCCCCATTGTTAATCCTTTATCGGAAATTATTTGTAATTTTCGACAAGTAGAACAATGAATGGAACAGGTAGACGGTTGAAATCTTTGTATATATTGCTTCTATATAATCTAAGAAACATATATGCAAAGCATCTAAACGGTAACAATCGCCAATTTTTTGATCTTCAAGTTTAAGTGAACAGCGAGCCCCATTGATAATCATGAAATGGAAATTATTTGTAAGTTTCTACAAGTAGAACAATGAATAGTACAGGTAGACGGGTGAAATCTTTCTATATATTGCTTCTAAATAGTCTAAGAAACATATATGAAAAGCATCCAAACAGTACAATTCGCCAATTTTTTGTTCTTCAAGTTTAAGTGAACAATGAGCCCCAATGGTTAATCCGTTATCGGAAATTATTTGTAACTTTCGACAAGTAGAACAATGAATGGAACAGGAGGACTGTTGAAATCTTTGTATATATTGCTTCTATATAGTCTAAGAAACATATATGCAAAGCATCCAAACAGTACCATTCGCCAATTTTTTGTTCTTCAAGTTTAAGTGAACTACGAGCCCCATTGTTAATCCTTTAAAGGAAATTATTTGTAAATTTCGACAAGTAGAACAATGAATGGAACAGGTAGACTGTTGAAATAATTGTATATATTGCTTCTATATAGTCTAAGAAACATATATGCAAAGCATCCAAACAGTACAATTCGCCAATTTTTTGTTCTTCAAGTTTAAGTAAACTACGATCCCCATTGTTAATCCCTTAACGGAAATTATTTGTGACTTTCGACAAGTAGAACAATGAATGGAACAGGTAGACGGTTGAAATCAATGTATATATTGCTTCTATATAGTCTAAGAAACATATCTGCAAATCATCCAAACAGTACCATTCGCCAATTTTTTGTTCTTCAAGTTTAAGTGAACAATGAGCCCCATTGTTAATCCTTTATCGGAAATTATTTGTAACTTTCGACAAGTAGAACAATGAATAGAACAGGTAAACGGGTGAAATCTTTCTATATATTGCTTCTAAATAGTCTAAGAAACATATATGCAAAGCATCCAAACAGTACAATTCGCCAATTTTTTGTTCTTCAAGTTTAAGTGATCTACGAGCCCCATTGTTAATCCTTTATCGGAAATTATTTGTAATTTTCGACAAGTAGAACAATGAATGGAACAGGTAGACGGTTGAAATCTTTGTATATATTGCTTCTATATAATCTAAGAAACATATATGCAAAGCATCTAAACGGTAACAATCGCCAATTTTTTGATCTTCAAGTTTAAGTGAACAGCGAGCCCCATTGATAATCATGAAATGGAAATTATTTGTAAGTTTCTACAAGTAGAACAATGAATAGTACAGGTAGACGGGTGAAATCTTTCTATATATTGCTTCTAAATAGTCTAAGAAACATATATGAAAAGCATCCAAACAGTACAATTCGCCAATTTTTTGTTCTTCAAGTTTAAGTGAACAATGAGCCCCAATGGTTAATCCGTTATCGGAAATTATTTGTAACTTTCGACAAGTAGAACAATGAATGGAACAGGAGGACTGTTGAAATCTTTGTATATATTGCTTCTATATAGTCTAAGAAACATATATGCAAAGCATCCAAACAGTACCATTCGCCAATTTTTTGTTCTTCAAGTTTAAGTGAACTACGAGCCCCATTGTTAATCCTTTAAAGGAAATTATTTGTAAATTTCGACAAGTAGAACAATGAATGGAACAGGTAGACTGTTGAAATAATTGTATATATTGCTTCTATATAGTCTAAGAAACATATATGCAAAGCATCCAAACAGTACAATTCGCCAATTTTTTGTTCTTCAAGTTTAAGTGAACTACGAGCCCCATTGTTAATCCTTTATCGGAAATTATTTGTAACTTTCGACAAGTAGAACAATGAATGGAACTGGTAGACGGTTGAAATCTTTTTATATATTGCTTCTATATAGTCTAAGAAACATATATGCAAAGCATCCAAACAGTACACTTCGCCAATTTTTTGTTCTTCAAGTTTAAGTGAGCAATGAGCCCCATTGTTAATCCTTTATCGGAAATTATTTGTAACTTTCGACAAGTAGAACTATGAATAGAACAGGTAAACGGGTGAAATCTTTCTATATATTGCTTCTAAATAGTCTAAGAAACATATATGCAAAGCATCCAAACAGTACAATTCGCCAATTTTTTGTTCTTCAAGTTTAAGTGATCTACGAGCCCCATTGTTAATCCTTTATCGGAAATTATTTGTAATTTTCGACAAGTAGAACAATGAATGGAACAGGTAGACGGTTGAAATCTTTGTATATATTGCTTCTATATAATCTAAGAAACATATATGCAAAGCATCTAAACGGTAACAATCGCCAATTTTTTGATCTTCAAGTTTAAGTGAACAGCGAGCCCCATTGATAATCATGAAATGGAAATTATTTGTAAGTTTCTACAAGTAGAACAATGAATAGTACAGGTAGACGGGTGAAATCTTTCTATATATTGCTTCTAAATAGTCTAAGAAACATATATGAAAAGCATCCAAACAGTACAATTCGCCAATTTTTTGTTCTTCAAGTTTAAGTGAACAATGAGCCCCAATGGTTAATCCGTTATCGGAAATTATTTGTAACTTTCGACAAGTAGAACAATGAATGGAACAGGAGGACTGTTGAAATCTTTGTATATATTGCTTCTATATAGTCTAAGAAACATATATGCAAAGCATCCAAACAGTACCATTCGCCAATTTTTTGTTCTTCAAGTTTAAGTGAACTACGAGCCCCATTGTTAATCCTTTAAAGGAAATTATTTGTAAATTTCGACAAGTAGAACAATGAATGGAACAGGTAGACTGTTGAAATAATTGTATATATTGCTTCTATATAGTCTAAGAAACATATATGCAAAGCATCCAAACAGTACAATTCGCCAATTTTTTGTTCTTCAAGTTTAAGTAAACTACGATCCCCATTGTTAATCCCTTAACGGAAATTATTTGTGACTTTCGACAAGTAGAACAATGAATGGAACAGGTAGACGGTTGAAATCAATGTATATATTGCTTCTATATAGTCTAAGAAACATATCTGCAAATCATCCAAACAGTACAATTCGCCAATTATTTGATCTTCAAGTTTAAGTGAACTACGAGCCCCATTGTTAATACTTTAACGGAAATTATTTGTAACTTGCGACAAGTAGAACAATGAATGGATCATGTAGACGGTTGAAATCATTGTATATATTGCTTCTATATAGTCTACGAAACATATATGCAAAGCATCCAAACAGTACCATTCGCCAATTTTTTGTTCTTCAAGTTTAAGTGAACTACGAGCCCCATTGTTAATCCTTTAAAGGAAATTATTTGTAACTTTCGACAAGTAGAACAATGAATGGAACAGGTAGACGGTTGAAATCAATGTATATATTGCTTCTATATAGTCTAAGAAACATATATGCAAATCATCCAAACAGTACCATTCGCCAATTTTTTGTTCTTCAAGTTTAAGTGAACTACGAGACCCATTGTTAATCCTTTAAAGGAAATTATTTGTAAATTTCGACAAGTAGAACAATGAATGGATCAGGTAGGCGGTTGAAATCATTGTATATATTGCTTCTATATAGCCTACGAAACACATATGCAAAGCATCCAAACAGTACAATTCGCCAATTTTTTATTCTTCAAGTTTAAGTGAACAATGAGCCCCAATGGTTAATCCGTTATCGGAAATTATTTGTAACTTTCGACAAGTAGAACAATGAATGGAACTGGTAGACGGTTGAAATCTTTTTATATATTGCTTCTATATAGTCTAAGAAACATATATGAAAAGCATCCAAACAGTACAATTCGCCAATTTTTTGTTCTTCAAGTTTATGTGAACTACGAGCCCCATTGTTAATCCTTTAAAGGAAATTATTTGTAAATTTCGACAAGTAGAACAATGAATGGAACAGGTAGACTGTTGAAATCATTGTATATATTGCTTCTATATAGTCTAAGAAACATATATGCAAAGCATCCAAACAGTACAATTCGCCAATTTTTTGTTCTTCAAGTTTAAGTAAACTACGATCCCCATTGTTAGTCCCTTAACGGAAATTATTTGTGACTTTCGACAAGTAGAACAATGAATTGAACAGGTAGACGGTTAAAATCAATGTATATATTGCTTCTATATAGTCTAAGAAACATATATGCATAGCGTCCAAACAGTACAATTCGCCAATTTTTTGCTCTTCAAGTTTAAGTGAACTACGAGCCCCATTGTTAATCCTTTATCGGAAATTATTTGTAACTTTCGACAAGTAGAACTATGAGTGGAACAGGTAGACGGTTGAAATCAATGTATATATTGCTTCTATATAGTCTAAGAAACATATATGCAAATCATCCAAACAGTACCATTCGCCAATTTTTTGTTCTTCAAGTTTAAGTGAACAATGACCCCCATTGTTAATCCTTTATCGGAAATTATTTGTAACTTTCGACAAGTAGAACAATGAATAGAACAGGTAAACGGGTGAAATCTTTCTATATATTGCTTCTAAATAGTCTAAGAAACATATATGCAAAGCATCCAAACAGTACAATTCGCCAATTTTTTGTTCTTCAAGTTTAAGTGATCTACGAGCCCCATTGTTAATCCTTTATCGGAAATTATTTGTAATTTTCGACAAGTAGAACAATGAATGGAACAGGTAGACGGTTGAAATCTTTGAATATATTGCTTCTATATAATCTAAGAAACATATATGCAAAGCATCTAAACGGTAACAATCGCCAATTTTTTGATCTTCAAGTTTAAGTGAACAGCGAGCCCCATTGATAATCATGAAATGGAAATTATTTGTAAGTTTCTACAAGTAGAACAATGAATAGTACAGGTAGACGGGTGAAATCTTTCTATATATTGCTTCTAAATAGTCTAAGAAACATATATGAAAAGCATCCAAACAGTACAATTCGCCAATTTTTTGTTCTTCAAGTTTAAGTGAACAATGAGCCCCAATGGTTAATCCGTTATCGGAAATTATTTGTAACTTTCGACAAGTAGAACAATGAATGGAACAGGAGGACTGTTGAAATCTTTGTATATATTGCTTCTATATAGTCTAAGAAACATATATGCAAAGCATCCAAACAGTACCATTCGCCAATTTTTTGTTCTTCAAGTTTAAGTGAACTACGAGCCCCATTGTTAATCCTTTAAAGGAAATTATTTGTAAATTTCGACAAGTAGAACCATGAATGGAACATGTAGACTGTTGAAATAATTGTATATATTGCTTCTATATAGTCTAAGAAACATATATGCAAAGCATCCAAACAGTACAATTCGCCAATTTTTTGTTCTTCAAGTTTAAGTAAACTACGATCCACATTGTTAATCCCTTAACGGAAATTATTTGTGACTTTCGACAAGTAGAACAATGAATGGAACAGGTAGACGGTTGAAATCAATGTATATATTGCTTCTATATAGTCTAAGAAACATATCTGCAAATCATCCAAACAGTACAATTCGCCAATTATTTGATCTTCAAGTTTAAGTGAACTACGAGCCCCATTGTTAATACTTTAACGGAAATTATTTGTAACTTGCGACAAGTAGAACAATGAATGGATCATGTAGACGGTTGAAATCATTGTATATATTGCTTCTATATAGTCTACGAAACATATATGCAAAGCATCCAAACAGTACCATTCGCCAATTTTTTGTTCTTCAAGTTTAAGTGAACTACGAGCCCCATTGTTAATCCTTTAAAGGAAATTATTTGTAACTTTCGACAAGTAGAACAATGAATGGAACAGGTACACTGTTGAAATAATTGTATATATTGCTTCTACATAGTCTAAGAAACATATATGCAAAGCATCCAAACAGTACCATTCGCCAATTTTTTGTTGTTCAAGTTTAAGTGAACTACGAGCCCCATTGTTAATCCTTTAAAGGAAATTATTTGTAAATTTCGACAAGTAGAACAATGAATGGAACAGGTAGACTGTTGAAATCATTGTATATATTGCTTCTATATAGTCTAAGAAACATATATGCAAAGCATCCAAACAGTACCATTCGCCAATTTTTTGTTCTTCAAGTTTAAGTGAACTACGAGACCCATTGTTAATCCTTTAAAGGAAATTATTTGTAAATTTCGACAAGTAGAACAATGAATGGATCAGGTAGGCGGTTGAAATCATTGTATATATTGCTTCTATATAGCCTACGAAACACATATGCAAAGCATCCAAATAGTACAATTCGACAATTTTTTGTTCTTCAAGTTTAAGTGAACAATGAGCCCCATTGTTAATCCTTTATCGGAAATTATTTGTAACTTTCGACAAGTAGAACAGTGAAAGGAACAGGTAGACGGTTGAAATCTTTGTATATATTGCTTCTATATAGTATAAGAAACATATATGCAATGCATCCAAACAGTACAATTCGCCAATTTTTTGTTCTTCAAGTTTAAGTGAACAATGAGCCCCAATGGTTAATCCGTTATCGGAAATTATTTGTAACTTTCGACAAGTAGAACAATGAATGGAACAGGAGGACTGTTGAAATCTTTGTATATATTGCTTCTATATAGTCTAAGAAACATATATGCAAAGCATCCAAACAGTACCATTCGCCCATTTTTTGTTCTTCAAGTTTAAGTGAACAATGAGCCCCAATCGTTAATCCTTTATCGGAAATTATTTGTAACTTTCGACAAGTAGAACAATGAATGGAACAGGTAGACGTTTGAAATCCTTGTATATATTGCGTCTATATAGTCTAAGAAACATATATGCAAAGCATCCAAACAGTACAATTCGCCAATTTATTGTTCTTCAAGTTTAAGTGAACAACGAGCCCCATTGTTAATCCTTTAAAGGAAATTATTTGTAAATTTCGGCAAGTAGAACAATGAATGGAATAGGTAGACGGTTGAAATCATTGCATATATTGCTTCTATATAGTCTAAGAAACATATATGCAAAGCATCCAAACAGTACAATTCGCCAATTTCTTGTTCTCCAAAGTTTAAGTGAACAACGAGCCCCATTGTTAATCCTTTAAAGGAAATTATTTGTAAATTTCCACAAGTAGAACAATGATTGGAACAGGTAGACTGTTGAAATCTTTGTATATATTGCTTCTATATAGTCTAAGAAACACATATGCAAAGCATCCAAACAGTACCATTCGCCAATTTTTTGTTCTTCAAGTTTATGTGAACTACGAGCCCCATTGTTAATCCTTTAAAGGAAATTATTTGTAAATTTCGACAAGTAGAACAATGAATGGAACAGGTAGACTGTTGAAATCATTGTATATATTGCTTCCATATAGTCTAAGAAACATATATGCAAAGCATCCAAACAGTACCATTTGCCAATTTTTTGTTCTTCAAGTTTAAGTGAACAATGAGCCCCAATGGTTAATCCTTTATCGGAAATTATTTGTAATTTTCGACAAGTAGAACAATGAATGGAACAGGTAGACGGTTGAAATCTTTGTATATATTGCTTCTATATAATCTAAGAAACATATATGCAAAGCATCTAAACGGTAACAATGGCCAATTTTTTGATCTTCAAGTTTAAGTGAACAGCGAGCCCCATTGATAATCATGAAATGGAAATTATTTGTAAGTTTCTACAAGTAGAACAATGAATAGTACAGGTAGACGGGTGAAATCTTTCTATATATTGCTTCTAAATAGTCTAAGAAACATATATGAAAAGCATCCAAACAGTACAATTCGCCAATTTTTTGTTCTTCAAGTTTAAGTGAACAATGAGCCCCAATGGTTAATCCGTTATCGGAAATTATTTGTAACTTTCGACAAGTAGAACAATGAAAGGAACAGGTAGACGGTTGAAATCTTTGTATATATTGCTTCTATATAGTATAAGAAACATATATGCAAAGCATCCAAACAGTACAATTCGCCAATTTTTTGTTCTTCAAGTTTAAGTGAACAATGAGCCCCAATGGTTAATCCGTTATCGGAAATTATTTGTAACTTTCGACAAGTAGAACAATGAATGGAACAGGAGGACTGTTGAAATCTTTGTATATATTGCTTCTATATAGTCTAAGAAACATATATGCAAAGCATCCAAACAGTACCATTCGCCCATATTTTGTTCTTCAAGTTTAAGTGAACAATGAGCCCCAATCGTTAATCCTTTATCGGAAATTATTTGTAACTTTCGACAAGTAGAACAATTAATGGAACAGGTAGACGTTTGAAATCCTTGTATATATTGCGTCTATATAGTCTAAGAAACATATATGCAAAGCATCCAAACAGTACAATTCGCCAATTTATTGTTCTTCAAGTTTAAGTGAACAACGAGCCCCATTGTTAATCCTTTAAAGGAAATTATTTGTAAATTTCGGCAAGTAGAACAATGAATGGAATAGGTAGACGGTTGAAATCATTGTATATATTGCTTCTATATAGTCTAAGAAACATATATGCAAAGCATCCAAACAGTACAATTCGCCAATTTCTTGTTCTCCAAAGTTTAAGTAAACAACGAGCCCCATTGTTAATCCTTTAAAGGAAATTATTTGTAAATTTCGACAAGTAGAACAATGATTGGAACACGTAGACGGTTGAAATCTTTGTATATATTGCTTCCATATAGTCTAAGAAACATGTACGCAAAGCATCCAAACAGTACCATTTGCCAATTTTTTGTTCTTCAAGTTTAAGTGAACAATGAGCCCCAATGGTTAATCCTTTATCGGAAATTATTTGTAATTTTCGACAAGTAGAACAATGAATAGAACAGGTAGACGGTTGAAGTCTTTGTATATGTTGCTTCTATATAGTCTAGGAAACCTATATTCAAAGCATCCAAACAGTACCATCCGCCAATTTTTTGTTCTTCAAGTTTAAGTGAACTACGAGCCCCATTGTTAATCCTTTAAAGGAAATTATTTGTAAATTTCGACAAGTAGAACATTGAATAGAACAGGTAGACGGTTGAAATCTTTGTATATATTGCTTCTATATAGTCTAAGAAACACATATGCAAAGCATCCAAACAGTACCATTCGCCAATTTTTTGTTCTTCAAGTTTATGTGAACTACGAGCCCCATTGTTAATCCTTTAAAGGAAATTATTTGTAAATTTCGACAAGTAGAACAATGAATGGAACAGGTAGACTGTTGAAATCTTTGTATATATTGCTTCTATATAGTCTAAGAAACACATATGCAAAGCATCCAAACAGTACCATTCGCCAATTTTTTGTTCTTCAAGTTTATGTGAACTACGAGCCCCATTGTTAATCCTTTAAAGGAAATTATTTGTAAATTTCGACAAGTAGAACAATGAATGGAACAGGTAGACTGTTGAAATCATTGTATATATTGCTTCCATATAGTCTAAGAAACATATATGCAAAGCATCCAAACAGTACCATTTGCCAATTTTTTGTTCTTCAAGTTTAAGTGAACAATGAGCCCCAATGGTTAATCCTTTATCGGAAATTATTTGTAATTTTCGACAAGTAGAACAATGAATGGAACAGGTAGACGGTTGAAATCTTTGTATATATTGCTTCTATATAATCTAAGAAACATATATGCAAAGCATCTAAACGGTAACAATCGCCAATTTTTTGATCTTCAAGTTTAAGTGAACAGCGAGCCCCATTGATAATCATGAAATGGAAATTATTTGTAAGTTTCTACAAGTAGAACAATGAATAGTACAGGTAGACGGGTGAAATCTTTCTATATATTGCTTCTAAATAGTCTAAGAAACATATATGAAAAGCATCCAAACAGTACAATTCGCCAATTTTTTGTTCTTCAAGTTTAAGTGAACAATGAGCCCCAATGGTTAATCCGTTATCGGAAATTATTTGTAACTTTCGACAAGTAGAACAATGAATGGAACAGGAGGACTGTTGAAATCTTTGTATATATTGCTTCTATATAGTCTAAGAAACATATATGCAAAGCATCCAAACAGTACCATTCGCCAATTTTTTGTTCTTCAAGTTTAAGTGAACTACGAGCCCCATTGTTAATCCTTTAAAGGAAATTATTTATAAATTTCGACAAGTAGAACAATGAATGGAACAGGTAGACTGCTGAAATAATTGTATATATTGCTTCTATATAGTCTAAGAAACATATATGCAAAGCATCCAAACAGTACAATTCGCCAATTTTTTGTTCTTCAAGTTTAAGTAAACTACGATCCCCATTGTTAATCCCTTAACGGAAATTATTTGTGACTTTCGACAAGTAGAACAATGAATGGTACAGGTAGACGGTTGAAATCAATGTATATATTGCTTCTATATAGTCTAAGAAACATATCTGCAAATCATCCAAACAGTACCATTCGCCAATTTTTTGTTCTTCAAGTTTAAGTGAACAATGAGCCCCATTGTTAATCCTTTATCGGAAATTATTTGTAACTTTCGACAAGTAGAACAGTGAATGGAACAGGTAGACGGTTGAAATCTTTGTATATATTGCTTCTATATAGTATAAGAAACATATATGCAAAGCATCCAAACAGTACAATTCGCCAATTTTTTGTTCTTCAAGTTTAAGTAAACTACGATCCCCATTGTTAATCCCTTAACGGAAATTATTTGTGACTTTCGACAAGTAGAACAATGAATTGAACAGGTAGACGGTTAAAATCATTGTATATATTGCTTCTATATAGTCTAAGAAACATATATGCAAAGCATCCAAACAGTACAATTCGCCAATTTTTTGTTCTTCAAGTTTAAGTGAACAATGAGCCCCATTGTTAATCCTTTAAAGGAAATTATTTGTAAATTTCGACAAGTAGAACAATGAATGGATCAGGTAGGCGGTTGAAATCATTGTATATATTGCTTCTATATAGCCTACGAAACACATATGCAAAGCATCCAAACAGTACAATTCGCCAATTTTTTATTCTTCAAGTTTAAGTGAACAATGAGCCCCAATGGTTAATCCGTTATCGGAAATTATTTGTAACTTTCGACAAGTAGAACAATGAATGGAACAGGAGGACTGTTGAAATCTTTGTATATATTGCTTCTATATAGTCTAAGAAACACATATGCAAAGCATCCAAACAGTACCATTCGCCAATTTTTTAATCTTCAAGTTTAAGTGAACTACGAGCCCCATTGTTAATCCTTTAAAGGAAATTATTTGTAAATTTCGACAAGTAGAACAATGAATGGAACAGGTAGACTGTTGAAATCATTGTATATATTGCTTCTATATAGTCTAAGAAACATATATGCATAGCGTCCAAACAGTACAATTCGCCAATTTTTTGCTCTTCAAGTTTAAGTGAGCAATGAGCCCCATTGTTAATCCTTTATCGGAAATTATTTGTAACTTTCGACAAGTAGAACTATGAGTGGAACAGGTAGACGGTTGAAATCTTTTTATATATTGCTTCTATATAGTCTAAGAAACATATATGCAAAGCATCCAAACAGTACAATTCGCCAATTTTTTGTTCTTCAAGTTTAAGTGAACTACGAGCCCCATTGTTAATCCTTTATCGGAAATTATTTGTAACTTTCGACAAGTAGAACAATGAATGGAACTGGTAGACGGTTGAAATCTTTTTATATATTGCTTCTATATAGTCTAAGAAACATATATGCAAAGCATCCAAACAGTACAATTCGCCAATTTTTTGTTCTTCAAGTTTAAGTGAGCAATGAGCCCCATTGTTAATCCTTTATCGGAAATTATTTGTAACTTTCGACAAGTAGAACTATGAGTGGAACAGGTAGACGGTTGAAATCAATGTATATATTGCTTCTATATAGTCTAAGAACCATATATGCAAATCATCCAAACAGTACCATTCGCCAATTTTTTGTTCTTCAAGTTTAAGTGAACAATGAGCCCCATTGTTAATCCTTTATCGGAAATTATTTGTAACTTGCGACAAGTAGAACAATGAATGGATCATGTAGACGGTTGAAATCATTGTATATATTGCTTCTATATAGTCTACGAAACATATATGCAAAGCATCCAAACAGTACCATTCGCCAATTTTTTGTTCTTCAAGTTTAAGTGAACTACGAGCCCCATTGTAAATCCTTTAAAGGAAATTATTTGTAACTTTCGACAAGTAGAACAATGAATGGAACAGGTAGACTGTTGAAATCATTGTATATATTGCTTCTATATAGTCTAAGAAACATATATGCAAAGCATCCAACCAGTACAATTCGCCAATTTTTTGTTCTTCAAGTTTAAGTGAACAATGAGCCCCATTGTTAATCCTTTGTCGGAAATTATTTGTAACTTTCGACAAGTAGAACAGTGAATGGAACAGGTAGACGGTTGAAATCTTTGTATATATTGCTTCTATATAGTATAAGAAACATATATGCAAAGCATCCAAACAGTACAATTCGCCAATTTTTTGTTCTTCAAGTTTAAGTAAACTACGATCCCCATTGTTAATCCCTTAACGGAAATTATTTGTGACTTTCGACAAGTAGAACAATGAATTGAACAGGTAGACGGTTAAAATCAATGAATATATTGTTTCTATATAGTCTAAGAAACATATATGCAAAGCATCCAAACAGTACCATTCGCCAATTTTTTGTTCTTCAAGTTTAAGTGAACTACGAGACCCATTGTTAATCCTTTAAAGGAAATTATTTGTAAATTTCGACAAGTAGAACAATGAATGGATCAGGTAGGCGGTTGAAATCATTGTATATATTGCTTCTATATAGCCTACGAAACACATATGCAAAGCATCCAAACAGTACAATTCGCCAATTTTTTGTTCTTCAAGTTTAAGTGAACAATGAGCCCCATTGTTAATCCTTTATCGGAAATTATTTGTAACTTTCGACAAGTAGAACAGTGAATGGAACAGGTAGACGGTTGAAATCTTTGTATATATTGCTTCTATATAGTATAAGAAACATATATGCAAAGCATCCAAACAGTACAATTCGCCAATTTTTTGTTCTTCAAGTTTAAGTGAACAATGAGCCCCAATGGTTAATCCGTTATCGGAAATTATTTGTAACTTTCGACAAGTAGAACAGTGAATGGAACAGGTAGACGGTTGAAATCTTTGTATATATTGCTTCTATATAGTATAAGAAACATATATGCAAAGCATCCAAACAGTACCATTCGCCAATTTTTTGTTCTTCAAGTTTAAGTGAACTACGAGCCCCATTGTTAATACTTTAAAGGAAATTATTTGTAAATTTCGACAAGTAGAACAATGAATGGAACAGGTAGACTGTTGAAATCATTGTATATATTGCTTCTATATAGTCTAAGAAACATATATGCATAGCGTCCAAACAGTACAATTCGCCAATTTTTTGCTCTTCAAGTTTAAATGAACTACGAGCCCCATTGTTAATCCTTTAAAGGAAATTATTTGTAAATTTCGGCAAGTAGAGCAATGAATGGAATAGGTAGACGGTTGAAATCATTGTATATATTGCTTCTATATAGTCTAAGAAACATATCTGCAAATCATCCAAACAGTACAATTCGCCAATTATTTGATCTTCAAGTTTAAGTGAACTACGAGCCCCATTGTTAATACTTTAACGGAAATTATTTGTAACTTGCGACAAGTAGAACAATGAATGGATCATGTAGACGGTTTAAATCATTGTATATATTGCTTCTATATAGTCTACGAAACATATATGCAAAGCATCCAAACAGTACCATTCGCCAATTTTTTGTTCTTCAAGTTTAAGTGAACTACGAGCCCCATTGTAAATCCTTTAAAGGAAATTATTTGTAACTTTCGACAAGTAGAACAATGAATGGAACAGGTAGACTGTTGAAATCATTGTATATATTGCTTCTATATAGTCTAAGAAACATATATGCAAAGCATCCAAACAGTACAATTCGCCAATTTTTTGTTCTTCAAGTTTAAGTGAACAATGAGCCCCATTGTTAATCCTTTATCGGAAATTATTTGTAACTTTCGACAAGTAGAACAGTGAATGGAACAGGTAGACGGTTGAAATCTTTGTATATATTGCTTCTATATAGTATAAGAAACATATATGCAAAGCATCCAAACAGTACAATTCGCCAATTTTTTGTTCTTCAAGTTTAAGTAAACTACGATCCCCATTGTTAATCCCTTAACGGAAATTATTTGTGACTTTCGACAAGTAGAACAATGAATTGAACAGGTAGACGGTTAAAATCAATGTATATATTGCTTCTATATAGTCTAAGAACCATATATGCAAATCATCCAAACAGTACCATTCGCCAATTTTTTGTTCTTCAAGTTTAAGTGAACAATGAGCCCCAATGGTTAATCCGTTATCGGAAATTATTTGTAACTTTCGACAAGTAGAACAATGAATGGAACAGGTAGACTGTTGAAATAATTGTATATATTGCTTCTACATAGTCTAAGAAACATATATGCAAAGCATCCAAACAGTACAATTCGCCAATTTTTTGTTCTTCAAGTTTAAGTGAACTACGAGCCCCATTGTTAATCCTTTATCGGAAATTATTTGTAACTTTCGACAAGTAGAACAATGAATGGAGCTGGTAGACGGTTGAAATCTTTTTATATATTGCTTCTATATAGTCTAAGAAACATATATGCAAAGCATCCAAACAGTACACTTCGCCAATTTTTTGTTCTTCAAGTTTAAGTGAGCAATGAGCCCCATTGTTAATCCTTTATCGGAAATTATTTGTAACTTTCGACAAGTAGAACTATGAGTGGAACAGGTAAACGGTTGAAATCAATGTATATATTGCTTCTATATAGTCTAAGAAACATATATGCAAATCATCCAAACAGTACCATTCGCCAATTTTTTGTTCTTCAAGTTTAAGTGAACTACGAGACCCATTGTTAATCCTTTAAAGGAAATTATTTGTAAATTTCGACAAGTAGAACAATGAATGGATCAGGTAGGCGGTTGAAATCATTGTATATATTGCTTCTATATAGCCTACGAAACACATATGCAAAGCATCCAAACAGTACAATTCGCCAATTTTTTATTCTTCAAGTTTAAGTGAACAATGAGCCCCAATGGTTAATCCGTTATCGGAAATTATTTGTAACTTTCGACAAGTAGAACAATGAATGGAACAGGAGGACTGTTGAAATCTTTGTATATATTGCTTCTATATAGTCTAAGAAACACATATGCAAAGCATCCAAACAGTACCATTCGCCAATTTTTTGTTCTTCAAGTTTATATGAACTACGAGCCCCATTGTTAATCCTTTAAAGGAAATTATTTGTAAATTTCGACAAGTAGAACAATGAATTGAACAGGTAGACGGTTAAAATCAATGTATATATTGCTTCTATATAGTCTAAGAAACATATATGCATAGCGTCCAAACAGTACAATTCGCCAATTTTTTGCTCTTCAAGTTTAAGTGAACTACGAGCCCCATTGTTAATCCTTTAAAGGAAATTATTTGTAAATTTCGGCAAGAAGAACAATGAATGGAATAGGTAGACGGTTGAAATCATTGTATATATTGCTTCTATATAGTCTAAGAAACATATCTGCAAATCATCCAAACAGTACAATTCGCCAATTTTTTGTTCTTCAAGTTTAAGTGAACTACGAGCCCCATTGTTAATCCTTTATCGGAAATTATTTGTAACTTTCGACAAGTAGAACAATGAATGGAACTGGTAGACGGTTGAAATCTTTTTATATATTGCTTCTATATAGTCTAAGAAACATATATGCAAAGCATCCAAACAGTACAATTCGCCAATTTTTTGTTCTTCAAGTTTAAGTGAACTACGAGCCCCATTGTTAATCCTTTATCGGAAATTATTTGTAACTTTCGACAAGTAGAACAATGAATGGAACTGGTAGACGGTTGAAATCTTTTTATATATTGCTTCTATATAGGCTAAGAAACATATATGCAAAGCATCCAAACAGTACACTTCGCCAATTTTTTGTTCTTCAAGTTTAAGTGAGCAATGAGCCCCATTGTTAATCCTTTATCGGAAATTATTTGTAACTTTCGACAAGTAGAACTATGAGTGGAACAGGTAGACGGTTGAAATCAATGTATATATTGCTTCTATATAGTCTAAGAAACATATATGCAAATCATCCAAACAGTACCATTCGCCAATTTTTTGTTCTTCAAGTTTAAGTGAACAATGAGCCCCATTGTTAATCCTTTATCGGAAATTATTTGTAACTTTCGACAAGTAGAACAATGAATAGAACAGGTAAACGGGTGAAATCTTTCTATATATTGCTTCTAAATAGTCTAAGAAACATATATGCAAAGCATCCAAACAGTACAATTCGCCAATTTTTTGTTCTTCAAGTTTAAGTGATCTACGAGCCCCATTGTTAATCCTTTATCGGAAATTATTTGTAAATTTCGACAAGTAGAACAATGAATGGAACAGGTAGACTGTTGAAATAATTGTATATATTGCTTCTATATAGTCTAAGAAACATATATGCAAAGCATCCAAACAGTACAATTCGCCAATTTTTTGTTCTTCAAGTTTAAGTGAACTACGAGCCCCATTGTTAATCCTTTATCGGAAATTATTTGTAACTTTCGACAAGTAGAACAATGAATGGAACTGGTAGACGGTTGAAATCTTTTTATATATTGCTTCTATATAGTCTAAGAAACATATATGCAAAGCATCCAAACAGTACACTTCGCCAATTTTTTGTTCTTCAAGTTTAAGTGAGCAATGAGCCCCATTGTTAATCCTTTATCGGAAATTATTTGTAACTTTCGACAAGTAGAACTATGAATAGAACAGGTAAACGGGTGAAATCTTTCTATATATTGCTTCTAAATAGTCTAAGAAACATATATGCAAAGCATCCAAACAGTACAATTCGCCAATTTTTTGTTCTTCAAGTTTAAGTGATCTACGAGCCCCATTGTTAATCCTTTATCGGAAATTATTTGTAATTTTCGACAAGTAGAACAATGAATGGAACAGGTAGACGGTTGAAATCTTTGTATATATTGCTTCTATATAATCTAAGAAACATATATGCAAAGCATCTAAACGGTAACAATCGCCAATTTTTTGATCTTCAAGTTTAAGTGAACAGCGAGCCCCATTGATAATCATGAAATGGAAATTATTTGTAAGTTTCTACAAGTAGAACAATGAATAGTACAGGTAGACGGGTGAAATCTTTCTATATATTGCTTCTAAATAGTCTAAGAAACATATATGAAAAGCATCCAAACAGTACAATTCGCCAATTTTTTGTTCTTCAAGTTTAAGTGAACAATGAGCCCCAATGGTTAATCCGTTATCGGAAATTATTTGTAACTTTCGACAAGTAGAACAATGAATGGAACAGGAGGACTGTTGAAATCTTTGTATATATTGCTTCTATATAGTCTAAGAAACATATATGCAAAGCATCCAAACAGTACCATTCGCCAATTTTTTGTTCTTCAAGTTTAAGTGAACTACGAGCCCCATTGTTAATCCTTTAAAGGAAATTATTTGTAAATTTCGACAAGTAGAACAATGAATGGAACAGGTAGACTGTTGAAATAATTGTATATATTGCTTCTATATAGTCTAAGAAACATATATGCAAAGCATCCAAACAGTACAATTCGCCAATTTTTTGTTCTTCAAGTTTAAGTAAACTACGATCCCCATTGTTAATCCCTTAACGGAAATTATTTGTGACTTTCGACAAGTAGAACAATGAATGGAACAGGTAGACGGTTGAAATCAATGTATATATTGCTTCTATATAGTCTAAGAAACATATCTGCAAATCATCCAAACAGTACAATTCGCCAATTATTTGATCTTCAAGTTTAAGTGAACTACGAGCCCCATTGTTAATACTTTAACGGAAATTATTTGTAACTTGCGACAAGTAGAACAATGAATGGATCATGTAGACGGTTGAAATCATTGTATATATTGCTTCTATATAGTCTACGAAACATATATGCAAAGCATCCAAACAGTACCATTCGCCAATTTTTTGTTCTTCAAGTTTAAGTGAACTACGAGCCCCATTGTTAATCCTTTAAAGGAAATTATTTGTAACTTTCGACAAGTAGAACAATGAATGGAACAGGTAGACGGTTGAAATCAATGTATATATTGCTTCTATATAGTCTAAGAAACATATATGCAAATCATCCAAACAGTACCATTCGCCAATTTTTTGTTCTTCAAGTTTAAGTGAACTACGAGACCCATTGTTAATCCTTTAAAGGAAATTATTTGTAAATTTCGACAAGTAGAACAATGAATGGATCAGGTAGGCGGTTGAAATCATTGTATATATTGCTTCTATATAGCCTACGAAACACATATGCAAAGCATCCAAACAGTACAATTCGCCAATTTTTTATTCTTCAAGTTTAAGTGAACAATGAGCCCCAATGGTTAATCCGTTATCGGAAATTATTTGTAACTTTCGACAAGTAGAACAATGAATGGAACTGGTAGACGGTTGAAATCTTTTTATATATTGCTTCTATATAGTCTAAGAAACATATATGAAAAGCATCCAAACAGTACAATTCGCCAATTTTTTGTTCTTCAAGTTTATGTGAACTACGAGCCCCATTGTTAATCCTTTAAAGGAAATTATTTGTAAATTTCGACAAGTAGAACAATGAATGGAACAGGTAGACTGTTGAAATCATTGTATATATTGCTTCTATATAGTCTAAGAAACATATATGCAAAGCATCCAAACAGTACAATTCGCCAATTTTTTGTTCTTCAAGTTTAAGTAAACTACGATCCCCATTGTTAGTCCCTTAACGGAAATTATTTGTGACTTTCGACAAGTAGAACAATGAATTGAACAGGTAGACGGTTAAAATCAATGTATATATTGCTTCTATATAGTCTAAGAAACATATATGCATAGCGTCCAAACAGTACAATTCGCCAATTTTTTGTTCTTCAAGTTTAAGTGAACTACGAGCCCCATTGTTAATCCTTTATCGGAAATTATTTGTAACTTTCGACAAGTAGAACTATGAGTGGAACAGGTAGACGGTTGAAATCAATGTATATATTGCTTCTATATAGTCTAAGAAACATATATGCAAATCATCCAAACAGTACCATTCGCCAATTTTTTGTTCTTCAAGTTTAAGTGAACAATGACCCCCATTGTTAATCCTTTATCGGAAATTATTTGTAACTTTCGACAAGTAGAACAATGAATAGAACAGGTAAACGGGTGAAATCTTTCTATATATTGCTTCTAAATAGTCTAAGAAACATATATGCAAAGCATCCAAACAGTACAATTCGCCAATTTTTTGTTCTTCAAGTTTAAGTGATCTACGAGCCCCATTGTTAATCCTTTATCGGAAATTATTTGTAATTTTCGACAAGTAGAACAATGAATGGAACAGGTAGACGGTTGAAATCTTTGAATATATTGCTTCTATATAATCTAAGAAACATATATGCAAAGCATCTAAACGGTAACAATCGCCAATTTTTTGATCTTCAAGTTTAAGTGAACAGCGAGCCCCATTGATAATCATGAAATGGAAATTATTTGTAAGTTTCTACAAGTAGAACAATGAATAGTACAGGTAGACGGGTGAAATCTTTCTATATATTGCTTCTAAATAGTCTAAGAAACATATATGAAAAGCATCCAAACAGTACAATTCGCCAATTTTTTGTTCTTCAAGTTTAAGTGAACAATGAGCCCCAATGGTTAATCCGTTATCGGAAATTATTTGTAACTTTCGACAAGTAGAACAATGAATGGAACAGGAGGACTGTTGAAATCTTTGTATATATTGCTTCTATATAGTCTAAGAAACATATATGCAAAGCATCCAAACAGTACCATTCGCCAATTTTTTGTTCTTCAAGTTTAAGTGAACTACGAGCCCCATTGTTAATCCTTTAAAGGAAATTATTTGTAAATTTCGACAAGTAGAACCATGAATGGAACATGTAGACTGTTGAAATAATTGTATATATTGCTTCTATATAGTCTAAGAAACATATATGCAAAGCATCCAAACAGTACAATTCGCCAATTTTTTGTTCTTCAAGTTTAAGTAAACTACGATCCCCATTGTTAATCCCTTAACGGAAATTATTTGTGACTTTCGACAAGTAGAACAATGAATGGAACAGGTAGACGGTTGAAATCAATGTATATATTGCTTCTATATAGTCTAAGAAACATATCTGCAAATCATCCAAACAGTACAATTCGCCAATTATTTGATCTTCAAGTTTAAGTGAACTACGAGCCCCATTGTTAATACTTTAACGGAAATTATTTGTAACTTGCGACAAGTAGAACAATGAATGGATCATGTAGACGGTTGAAATCATTGTATATATTGCTTCTATATAGTCTACGAAACATATATGCAAAGCATCCAAACAGTACCATTCGCCAATTTTTTGTTCTTCAAGTTTAAGTGAACTACGAGCCCCATTGTTAATCCTTTAAAGGAAATTATTTGTAACTTTCGACAAGTAGAACAATGAATGGAACAGGTACACTGTTGAAATAATTGTATATATTGCTTCTACATAGTCTAAGAAACATATATGCAAAGCATCCAAACAGTACCATTCGCCAATTTTTTGTTGTTCAAGTTTAAGTGAACTACGAGCCCCATTGTTAATCCTTTAAAGGAAATTATTTGTAAATTTCGACAAGTAGAACAATGAATGGAACAGGTAGACTGTTGAAATCATTGTATATATTGCTTCTATATAGTCTAAGAAACATATATGCAAAGCATCCAAACAGTACCATTCGCCAATTTTTTGTTCTTCAAGTTTAAGTGAACTACGAGACCCATTGTTAATCCTTTAAAGGAAATTATTTGTAAATTTCGACAAGTAGAACAATGAATGGATCAGGTAGGCGGTTGAAATCATTGTATATATTGCTTCTATATAGCCTACGAAACACATATGCAAAGCATCCAAATAGTACAATTCGACAATTTTTTGTTCTTCAAGTTTAAGTGAACAATGAGCCCCATTGTTAATCCTTTATCGGAAATTATTTGTAACTTTCGACAAGTAGAACAGTGAAAGGAACAGGTAGACGGTTGAAATCTTTGTATATATTGCTTCTATATAGTATAAGAAACATATATGCAAAGCATCCAAACAGTACAATTCGCCAATTTTTTGTTCTTCAAGTTTAAGTGAACAATGAGCCCCAATGGTTAATCCGTTATCGGAAATTATTTGTAACTTTCGACAAGTAGAACAATGAATGGAACAGGAGGACTGTTGAAATCTTTGTATATATTGCTTCTATATAGTCTAAGAAACATATATGCAAAGCATCCAAACAGTACCATTCGCCCACTTTTTGTTCTTCAAGTTTAAGTGAACAATGAGCCCCAATCGTTAATCCTTTATCGGAAATTATTTGTAACTTTCGACAAGTAGAACAATGAATGGAACAGGTAGACGTTTGAAATCCTTGTATATATTGCGTCTATATAGTCTAAGAAACATATATGCAAAGCATCCAAACAGTACAATTCGCCAATTTATTGTTCTTCAAGTTTAAGTGAACAACGAGCCCCATTGTTAATCCTTTAAAGGAAATTATTTGTAAATTTCGGCAAGTAGAACAATGAATGGAATAGGTAGACGGTTGAAATCATTGCATATATTGCTTCTATATAGTCTAAGAAACATATATGCAAAGCATCCAAACAGTACAATTCGCCAATTTCTTGTTCTCCAAAGTTTAAGTGAACAACGAGCCCCATTGTTAATCCTTTAAAGGAAATTATTTGTAAATTTCCACAAGTAGAACAATGATTGGAACACGTAGACGGTTGAAATCTTTGTATATATTGCTTCCATATAGTCTAAGAAACATGTACGCAAAGCATCCAAACAGTACCATTTGCCAATTTTTTGTTCTTCAAGTTTAAGTGAACAATGAGCCCCATTGTTAATCCTTTAAAGGAAATTATTTGTAAATTTCGACAAGTAGAACAATGAATGGAACAGGTAGACTGTTGAAATCTTTGTATATATTGCTTCTATATAGTCTAAGAAACACATATGCAAAGCATCCAAACAGTACCATTCGCCAATTTTTTGTTCTTCAAGTTTATGTGAACTACGAGCCCCATTGTTAATCCTTTAAAGGAAATTATTTGTAAATTTCGACAAGTAGAACAATGAATGGAACAGGTAGACTGTTGAAATCATTGTATATATTGCTTCCATATAGTCTAAGAAACATATATGCAAAGCATCCAAACAGTACCATTTGCCAATTTTTTGTTCTTCAAGTTTAAGTGAACAATGAGCCCCAATGGTTAATCCTTTATCGGAAATTATTTGTAATTTTCGACAAGTAGAACAATGAATGGAACAGGTAGACGGTTGAAATCTTTGTATATATTGCTTCTATATAATCTAAGAAACATATATGCAAAGCATCTAAACGGTAACAATGGCCAATTT
This sequence comes from Cerceris ruficornis, assembly GCA_963989415.1. Classification (NCBI taxonomy): domain Eukaryota; kingdom Metazoa; phylum Arthropoda; class Insecta; order Hymenoptera; family Crabronidae; genus Cerceris; species Cerceris ruficornis. The sequence goes on along the minus strand of CAXDIW010000276.1, from coordinate 265,659 downwards.
TTTGATCTTCAAGTTTAAGTGAACAGCGAGCCCCATTGATAATCATGAAATGGAAATTATTTGTAAGTTTCTACAAGTAGAACAATGAATAGTACAGGTAGACGGGTGAAATCTTTCTATATATTGCTTCTAAATAGTCTAAGAAACATATATGAAAAGCATCCAAACAGTACAATTCGCCAATTTTTTGTTCTTCAAGTTTAAGTGAACAATGAGCCCCAATGGTTAATCCGTTATCGGAAATTATTTGTAACTTTCGACAAGTAGAACAATGAAAGGAACAGGTAGACGGTTGAAATCTTTGTATATATTGCTTCTATATAGTATAAGAAACATATATGCAAAGCATCCAAACAGTACAATTCGCCAATTTTTTGTTCTTCAAGTTTAAGTGAACAATGAGCCCCAATGGTTAATCCGTTATCGGAAATTATTTGTAACTTTCGACAAGTAGAACAATGAATGGAACAGGAGGACTGTTGAAATCTTTGTATATATTGCTTCTATATAGTCTAAGAAACATATATGCAAAGCATCCAAACAGTACCATTCGCCCATATTTTGTTCTTCAAGTTTAAGTGAACAATGAGCCCCAATCGTTAATCCTTTATCGGAAATTATTTGTAACTTTCGACAAGTAGAACAATTAATGGAACAGGTAGACGTTTGAAATCCTTGTATATATTGCGTCTATATAGTCTAAGAAACATATATGCAAAGCATCCAAACAGTACAATTCGCCAATTTATTGTTCTTCAAGTTTAAGTGAACAACGAGCCCCATTGTTAATCCTTTAAAGGAAATTATTTGTAAATTTCGGCAAGTAGAACAATGAATGGAATAGGTAGACGGTTGAAATCATTGTATATATTGCTTCTATATAGTCTAAGAAACATATATGCAAAGCATCCAAACAGTACAATTCGCCAATTTCTTGTTCTCCAAAGTTTAAGTAAACAACGAGCCCCATTGTTAATCCTTTAAAGGAAATTATTTGTAAATTTCGACAAGTAGAACAATGATTGGAACACGTAGACGGTTGAAATCTTTGTATATATTGCTTCCATATAGTCTAAGAAACATGTACGCAAAGCATCCAAACAGTACCATTTGCCAATTTTTTGTTCTTCAAGTTTAAGTGAACAATGAGCCCCAATGGTTAATCCTTTATCGGAAATTATTTGTAATTTTCGACAAGTAGAACAATGAATAGAACAGGTAGACGGTTGAAGTCTTTGTATATGTTGCTTCTATATAGTCTAGGAAACCTATATTCAAAGCATCCAAACAGTACCATCCGCCAATTTTTTGTTCTTCAAGTTTAAGTGAACTACGAGCCCCATTGTTAATCCTTTAAAGGAAATTATTTGTAAATTTCGACAAGTAGAACATTGAATAGAACAGGTAGACGGTTGAAATCTTTGTATATATTGCTTCTATATAGTCTAAGAAACACATATGCAAAGCATCCAAACAGTACCATTCGCCAATTTTTTGTTCTTCAAGTTTATGTGAACTACGAGCCCCATTGTTAATCCTTTAAAGGAAATTATTTGTAAATTTCGACAAGTAGAACAATGAATGGAACAGGTAGACTGTTGAAATCTTTGTATATATTGCTTCTATATAGTCTAAGAAACACATATGCAAAGCATCCAAACAGTACCATTCGCCAATTTTTTGTTCTTCAAGTTTATGTGAACTACGAGCCCCATTGTTAATCCTTTAAAGGAAATTATTTGTAAATTTCGACAAGTAGAACAATGAATGGAACAGGTAGACTGTTGAAATCATTGTATATATTGCTTCCATATAGTCTAAGAAACATATATGCAAAGCATCCAAACAGTACCATTTGCCAATTTTTTGTTCTTCAAGTTTAAGTGAACAATGAGCCCCAATGGTTAATCCTTTATCGGAAATTATTTGTAATTTTCGACAAGTAGAACAATGAATGGAACAGGTAGACGGTTGAAATCTTTGTATATATTGCTTCTATATAATCTAAGAAACATATATGCAAAGCATCTAAACGGTAACAATCGCCAATTTTTTGATCTTCAAGTTTAAGTGAACAGCGAGCCCCATTGATAATCATGAAATGGAAATTATTTGTAAGTTTCTACAAGTAGAACAATGAATAGTACAGGTAGACGGGTGAAATCTTTCTATATATTGCTTCTAAATAGTCTAAGAAACATATATGAAAAGCATCCAAACAGTACAATTCGCCAATTTTTTGTTCTTCAAGTTTAAGTGAACAATGAGCCCCAATGGTTAATCCGTTATCGGAAATTATTTGTAACTTTCGACAAGTAGAACAATGAATGGAACAGGAGGACTGTTGAAATCTTTGTATATATTGCTTCTATATAGTCTAAGAAACATATATGCAAAGCATCCAAACAGTACCATTCGCCAATTTTTTGTTCTTCAAGTTTAAGTGAACTACGAGCCCCATTGTTAATCCTTTAAAGGAAATTATTTATAAATTTCGACAAGTAGAACAATGAATGGAACAGGTAGACTGCTGAAATAATTGTATATATTGCTTCTATATAGTCTAAGAAACATATATGCAAAGCATCCAAACAGTACAATTCGCCAATTTTTTGTTCTTCAAGTTTAAGTAAACTACGATCCCCATTGTTAATCCCTTAACGGAAATTATTTGTGACTTTCGACAAGTAGAACAATGAATGGTACAGGTAGACGGTTGAAATCAATGTATATATTGCTTCTATATAGTCTAAGAAACATATCTGCAAATCATCCAAACAGTACCATTCGCCAATTTTTTGTTCTTCAAGTTTAAGTGAACAATGAGCCCCATTGTTAATCCTTTATCGGAAATTATTTGTAACTTTCGACAAGTAGAACAATGAATAGAACAGGTAAACGGGTGAAATCTTTCTATATATTGCTTCTAAATAGTCTAAGAAACATATATGCAAAGCATCCAAACAGTACAATTCGCCAATTTTTTGTTCTTCAAGTTTAAGTGATCTACGAGCCCCATTGTTAATCCTTTATCGGAAATTATTTGTAATTTTCGACAAGTAGAACAATGAATGGAACAGGTAGACGGTTGAAATCTTTGTATATATTGCTTCTATATAATCTAAGAAACATATATGCAAAGCATCTAAACGGTAACAATCGCCAATTTTTTGATCTTCAAGTTTAAGTGAACAGCGAGCCCCATTGATAATCATGAAATGGAAATTATTTGTAAGTTTCTACAAGTAGAACAATGAATAGTACAGGTAGACGGGTGAAATCTTTCTATATATTGCTTCTAAATAGTCTAAGAAACATATATGAAAAGCATCCAAACAGTACAATTCGCCAATTTTTTGTTCTTCAAGTTTAAGTGAACAATGAGCCCCAATGGTTAATCCGTTATCGGAAATTATTTGTAACTTTCGACAAGTAGAACAATGAATGGAACAGGAGGACTGTTGAAATCTTTGTATATATTGCTTCTATATAGTCTAAGAAACATATATGCAAAGCATCCAAACAGTACCATTCGCCAATTTTTTGTTCTTCAAGTTTAAGTGAACTACGAGCCCCATTGTTAATCCTTTAAAGGAAATTATTTGTAAATTTCGACAAGTAGAACAATGAATGGAACAGGTAGACTGTTGAAATAATTGTATATATTGCTTCTATATAGTCTAAGAAACATATATGCAAAGCATCCAAACAGTACAATTCGCCAATTTTTTGTTCTTCAAGTTTAAGTGAACTACGAGACCCATTGTTAATCCTTTAAAGGAAATTATTTGTAAATTTCGACAAGTAGAACAATGAATGGATCAGGTAGGCGGTTGAAATCTTTGTATATATTGCTTCTATATAGTCTAAGAAACACATATGCAAAGCATCCAAACAGTACCATTCGCCAATTTTTTGTTCTTCAAGTTTAAGTGAACTACGAGCCCCATTGTTAATCCTTTAAAGGAAATTATTTGTAACTTTCGACAAGTAGAACAATGAATGGAACAGGTAGACTGTTGAAATAATTGTATATATTGCTTCTACATAGTCTAAGAAACATATATGCAAAGCATCCAAACAGTACAATTCGCCAATTTTTTGTTCTTCAAGTTTAAGTAAACTACGATCCCCAATGTTAATCCCTTAACGTAAATTATTTGTGACTTTCGACAAGTAGAACAATGAATGGAACAGGTAGACGGTTGAAATCAATGTATATATTGCTTCTATATAGTCTAAGAAACATATATGCAAAGCATCCAAACAGTACCATTCGCCAATTTTTTGTTCTTCAAGTTTAAGTGAACTACGAGCCCCATTGTTAATCCTTTAAAGGAAATTATTTGTAAATTTCGACAAGTAGAACAATGAATGGAACAGGTAGACTGTTGAAATCAATGTATATATTGCTTCTATATAGTCTAAGAAACATATCTGCAAATCATCCAAACAGTACAATTCGCCAATTATTTGATCTTCAAGTTTAAGTGAACTACGAGCCCCATTGTTAATACTTTAACGGAAATTATTTGTAACTTGCGACAAGTAGAACAATGAATGGAACAGGTAGACGGTTGAAATCTTTGTATATATTGCTTCTATATAATCTAAGAAACATATATGCAAAGCATCTAAACGGTAACAATCGCCAATTTTTTGATCTTCAAGTTTAAGTGAACAGCGAGCCCCATTGAAAATCATGAAATGGAAATTATTTGTAAGTTTCTACAAGTAGAACAATGAATAGTACAGGTAGACGGGTGAAATCTTTCTATATATTGCTTCTAAATAGTCTAAGAAACATATATGAAAAGCATCCAAACAGTACAATTCGCCAATTTTTTGTTCTTCAAGTTTAAGTGAACAATGAGCCCCAATGGTTAATCCGTTATCGGAAATTATTTGTAACTTTCGACAAGTAGAACAATGAATGGAACAGGAGGACTGTTGAAATCTTTGTATATATTGCTTCTATATAGTCTAAGAAACATATATGCAAAGCATCCAAACAGTACCATTCGCCAATTTTTTGTTCTTCAAGTTTAAGTGAACTACGAGCCCCATTGTTAATCCTTTAAAGGAAATTATTTGTAAATTTCGACAAGTAGAACAATGAATGGAACAGGTAGACTGTTGAAATAATTGTATATATTGCTTCTATATAGTCTAAGAAACATATATGCAAAGCATCCAAACAGTACAATTCGCCAATTTTTTGTTCTTCAAGTTTAAGTGAACTACGAGACCCATTGTTAATCCTTTAAAGGAAATTATTTGTAAATTTCGACAAGTAGAACAATGAATGGATCAGGTAGGCGGTTGAAATCATTGTATATATTGCTTCTATATAGCCTACGAAACATATATGCAAAGCATCCAAACAGTACAATTCGCCAATTATTTGATCTTCAAGTTTAAGTGAACTACGAGCCCCATTGTTAATACTTTAACGGAAATTATTTGTAACTTGCGACAAGTAGAACAATGAATGGATCATGTAGACGGTTGAAATCATTGTATATATTGCTTCTATATAGTCTACGAAACATATATGCAAAGCATCCAAACAGTACCATTCGCCAATTTTTTGTTCTTCAAGTTTAAGTGAACTACGAGCCCCATTGTTAATCCTTTAAAGGAAATTATTTGTAACTTTCGACAAGTAGAACAATGAATGGAACAGGTAGACTGTTGAAATAATTGTATATATTGCTTCTACATAGTCTAAGAAACATATATGCAAAGCATCCAAACAGTACAATTCGCCAATTTTTTGTTCTTCAAGTTTAAGTAAACTACGATCCCCATTGTTAATCCCTTAACGTAAATTATTTGTGACTTTCGACAAGTAGAACAATGAATGGAACAGGTAGACGGTTGAAATCAATGTATATATTGCTTCTATATAGTCTAAGAAACATATATGCAAAGCATCCAAACAGTACCATTCGCCAATTTTTTGTTCTTCAAGTTTAAGTGAACTACGAGCCCCATTGTTAATCCTTTAAAGGAAATTATTTGTAAATTTCGACAAGTAGAACAATGAATGGAACAGGTAGACTGTTGAAATCATTGTATATATTGCTTCTATATAGTCTAAGAAACATATATGCAAAGCATCCAAACAGTACCATTCGCCAATTTTTTGTTCTTCAAGTTTAAGTGAACTACGAGACCCATTGTTAATCCTTTAAAGGAAATTATTTGTAAATTTCGACAAGTAGAACAATGAATGGATCAGGTAGGTGGTTGAAATCATTGTATATATTGCTTCTATATAGCCTACGAAACACATATGCAAAGCATCCAAATAGTACAATTCGACAATTTTTTGTTCTTCAAGTTTAAGTGAACAATGAGCCCCATTGTTAATCCTTTATCGGAAATTATTTGTAACTTTCGACAAGTAGAACAGTGAATGGAACAGGTAGACGGTTGAAATCTTTGTATATATTGCTTCTATATAGTATAAGAAACATATATGCAAAGCATCCAAACAGTACAATTCGCCAATTTTTTGTTCTTCAAGTTTAAGTGAACAATGAGCCCCAATGGTTAATCCGTTATCGGAAATTATTTGTAACTTTCGACAAGTAGAACAATGAATGGAACAGGAGGACTGTTGAAATCTTTGTATATATTGCTTCTATATAGTCTAAGAAACATATATGCAAAGCATCCAAACAGTACCATTCGCCAATTTTTTGTTCTTCAAGTTTAAGTGAACTACGAGCCCCATTGTTAATCCTTTAAAGGAAATTATTTGTAAATTTCGACAAGTAGAACAATGAATGGAACAGGTAGACTGTTGAAATAATTGTATATATTGCTTCTATATAGTCTAAGAAACATATATGCAAAGCATCCAAACAGTACAATTCGCCAATTTTTTGTTCTTCAAGTTTAAGTAAACTACGATCCCCATTGTTAATCCCTTAACGGAAATTATTTGTGACTTTCGACAAGTAGAACAATGAATGGAACAGGTAGACGGTTGAAATCAATGTATATATTGCTTCTATATAGTCTAAGAAACATATCTGCAAATCATCCAAACAGTACAATTCGCCAATTATTTGATCTTCAAGTTTAAGTGAACTACGAGCCCCATTGTTAATACTTTAACGGAAATTATTTGTAACTTGCGACAAGTAGAACAATGAATGGATCATGTAGACGGTTGAAATCATTGTATATATTGCTTCTATATAGTCTAAGAAACATATATGCAAAGCATCCAAACAGTACAATTCGCCAATTTTTTGTTCTTCAAGTTTAAGTAAACTACGATCCCCATTGTTAATCCCTTAACGGAAATTATTTGTGACTTTCGACAAGTAGAACAATGAATGGAACAGGTAGACGGTTGAAATCAATGTATATATTGCTTCTATATAGTCTAAGAAACATATCTGCAAATCATCCAAACAGTACAATTCGCCAATTATTTGATCTTCAAGTTTAAGTGAACTACGAGCCCCATTGTTAATACTTTAACGGAAATTATTTGTAACTTGCGACAAGTAGAACAATGAATGGATCATGTAGACGGTTGAAATCATTGTATATATTGCTTCTATATAGTCTACGAAACATATATGCAAAGCATCCAAACAGTACCATTCGCCAATTTTTTGTTCTTCAAGTTTAAGTGAACTACGAGCCCCATTGTTAATCCTTTAAAGGAAATTATTTGTAACTTTCGACAAGTAGAACAATGAATGGAACAGGTAGACTGTTGAAATCATTGTATATATTGCTTCTATATAGTCTAAGAAACATATATGCAAAGCATCCAAACAGTACAATTCGCCAATTTTTTGTTCTTCAAGTTTAAGTGAACAATGAGCCCCATTGTTAATCCTTTATCGGAAATTATTTGTAACTTTCGACAAGTAGAACAGTGAATGGAACAGGTAGACGGTTGAAATCTTTGTATATATTGCTTCAATATAGTATAAGAAACATATATGCAAAGCATCCAAACAGTACAATTCGCCAATTTTTTGTTCTTCAAGTTTAAGTGAACAATGAGCCCCAATGGTTAATCCGTTATCGGAAATTATTTGTAACTTTCGACAAGTAGAACAATGAATGGAACAGGAGGACTGTTGAAATCTTTGTATATATTGCTTCTATATAGTCTAAGAAACATATATGCAAATCATCCAAACAGTACCATTCGCCAATTTTTTGTTCTTCAAGTTTAAGTGAACAACGAGCCCCATTGATAATCATGAAACGGAAATTATTTGTAACTTTCTACAAGTAGAACAATGAATAGAACAGGTAGACGGGTGAAATCTTTCTATATATTGCTTCTAAATAGTCTAAGAAACATATATGCAAAGCATCCAAACAGTACAATTCGCCAATTTTTTGTTCTTCAAGTTTAAGTAAACTACGATCCCCATTGTTAATCCCTTAACGGAAATTAATTGTAACTTTCTACAAGTAGAACAATGATTGGAACACGCAGACGGTTGAAATCTTTGTATATATTGCTTCCATATAGTCTAAGAAACATATATGCAAAGCATCCAAACAGTACCATTCGCCAATTTTTTGTTCTTCAAGTTTAAGTGAACAATGAGCCCCATTGTTAATCCTTTATCGGAGATTATTTGTAACTTTCGTCAAGTAGAACATTGAATGGAACAGGTAGACGTTTGAAATCTTTGTATATATTGCTTCTATATAGTATAAGAAACATATATGCAAAGCATCCAAACAGTACAATTCGCCAATTTTTTGGTCTTCAAGTTTAAGTGAACTACGAGCCCCATTGTTAATCCTTTAAAGGAAATTATTTGTAAATTTCGGCAAGTAGAACAATGAATGGAACAGGTAGACGGTTGAAATCTTTGTATATATTGCTTCTATATAATCTAAGAAACTTATATGCAAAGCATCCAAACAGTACCATTCGCCAATTTTTTGTTCTTCAAGTTTAAGTGAACTACGAGCCCCATTGTTAATCCTTTAAAGGAAATTATTTGTAAATTTCGGCAAGTAGAACAATGAATGGAATTGTAGACGGTTGAAATCATTGTATATATTGCTTCTATATAGTCTAAGAAACATATATGCAAAGCATCCAAACAGTACCATTCGCCAATTTTTTGTTCTTCAAGTTTAAGTGAACAATGAGCCCCATTGTTAATCCTTTATCGGAAATTATTTGTAACTTTCGACAAGTAGAACAGTGAATGGATCATGTAGACGGTTGAAATCATTGTATATATTGCTTCTATATAGTCTACGAAACATATATGCAAAGCATCCAAGCAGTACCATTCGCCAATTTTTTGTTCTTCAAGTTTAAGTGAACTACGAGCCCCATTGTTAATCCTTTAAAGGAAATTATTTGTAACTTTCGACAAGTAGAACAATGAATGGAACAGGTAGACTGTTGAAATCATTGTATATATTGCTTCTATATAGTCTAAGAAACATATATGCAAAGCATCCAAACAGTACAATTCGCCAATTTTTTGTTCTTCAAGTTTAAGTGAACAATGAGCCCCATTGTTAATCCTTTATCGGAAATTATTTGTAACTTTCGACAAGTAGAACAGTGAATGGATCATGTAGACGGTTGAAATCATTGTATATATTGCTTCTATATAGTCTACGAAACATATATGCAAAGCATCCAAGCAGTACCATTCGCCAATTTTTTGTTCTTCAAGTTTAAGTGAACTACGAGCCCCATTGTTAATCCTTTAAAGGAAATTATTTGTAAATTTCGACAAGTAGAACAATGAATGGAACAGGTAGACTGTTGAAATCATTGTATATATTGCTTCCATATAGTCTAAGAAACATATATGCAAAGCATCCAAACAGTACCATACGCCAATTTTTTGTTCTTCAAGTTTAAGTGAACAATGAGCGCCATTGTTAATCCTTTATCGGGAATTATTTGTAATTTTCGACAAGTAGAACAATGAATGGAACAGGTAGACGGTTGAAATCTTAGTATATATTGCTTCCATATAGTCTAAGAAACATATATGCAAAGCATCCAAACAGTACCATTCGCCAATTTTTTGTTCTTCAAGTTTAAGTGAACTACGAGCCCCATTGTTAATCCTTTATCGGAGATTATTTGTAACTTTCGTCAAGTAGAACATTGAATGGAACAGGTAGACGTTTGAAATCTTTGTATATATTGCTTCTATATAGTATAAGAAACATATATGCAAAGCATCCAAACAGTACAATTCGCCAATTTTTTGGTCTTCAAGTTTAAGTGAACTACGAGCCCCATTGTTAATCCTTTAAAGGAAATTATTTGTAAATTTCGGCAAGTAGAACAATGAATGGAACAGGTAGACGGTTGAAATCTTTGTATATATTGCTTCTATATAATCTAAGAAACTTATATGCAAAGCATCCAAACAGTACCATTCGCCAATTTTTTGTTCTTCAAGTTTAAGTGAACTACGAGCTCCATTGTTAAGCCTTTAAAGGAAATTATTTGTAAATTTCGACAAGTAGAACAATGAATGGATCATGTAGACGGTTGGAATCATTGTATATATTGCTTCAATATAGTCTACGAAACATATATGCAAAGCATCCAAACAGTACAATTCGCCAATTTTTTGTTCTTCAAGTTTAAGTGAACTACGAGCCCCATTGTTAATCCTTTAAAGGAAATTATTTGTAAATTTCGGCAAGTAGAACAATGAATGGAATTGTAGACGGTTGAAATCATTGTATATATTGCTTCTATATAGTCTAAGAAACATATATGCAAAGCATCCAAACAGTACCATTCGCCAATTTTTTGTTCTTCAGGTTTAAGTGAACTACGAGCCCCATTGTTAATCCTTTAAAGGAAATTATTTGTAAATTTCGACAAGTAGAACAATGAATGGAACAGGTAGACTGTTGAAATAATTGTATATATTGCTTCTATATAGTCTAAGAAACATATATGCAAAGCATCCAAACAGTACAATTCGCCAATTTTTTGTTCTTCAAGTTTAAGTAAACTACGATCCCCATTGTTAATCCCTTAACGGAAATTATTTGTGACTTTCGACAAGTAGAACAATGAATGGAACAGGTAGACGGTTGAAATCAATGTATATATTGCTTCTATATAGTCTAAGAAACATATCTGCAAATCATCCAAACAGTACAATTCGCCAATTATTTGATCTTCAAGTTTAAGTGAACTACGAGCCCCATTGTTAATACTTTAACGGAAATTATTTGTAACTTGCGACAAGTAGAACAATGAATGGATCATGTAGACGGTTGAAATCATTGTATATATTGCTTCTATATAGTCTACGAAACATATATGCAAAGCATCCAAACAGTACCATTCGCCAATTTTTTGTTCTTCAAGTTTAAGTGAACTACGAGCCCCATTGTTAATCCTTTAAAGGAAATTATTTGTAACTTTCGACAAGTAGAACAATGAATGGAACAGGTAGACTGTTGAAATCATTGTATATATTGCTTCTATATAGTCTAAGAAACATATATGCAAAGCATCCAAACAGTACAATTCGCCAATTTTTTGTTCTTCAAGTTTAAGTGAACAATGAGCCCCATTGTTAATCCTTTATCGGAAATTATTTGTAACTTTCGACAAGTAGAACAGTGAATGGAACAGGTAGACGGTTGAAATCTTTGTATATATTGCTTCAATATAGTATAAGAAACATATATGCAAAGCATCCAAACAGTACAATTCGCCAATTTTTTGTTCTTCAAGTTTAAGTGAACAATGAGCCCCAATGGTTAATCCGTTATCGGAAATTATTTGTAACTTTCGACAAGTAGAACAATGAATGGAACAGGAGGACTGTTGAAATCTTTGTATATATTGCTTCTATATAGTCTAAGAAACATATATGCAAATCATCCAAACAGTACCATTCGCCAATTTTTTGTTCTTCAAGTTTAAGTGAACAACGAGCCCCATTGATAATCATGAAACGGAAATTATTTGTAACTTTCTACAAGTAGAACAATGAATAGAACAGGTAGACGGGTGAAATCTTTCTATATATTGCTTCTAAATAGTCTAAGAAACATATATGCAAAGCATCCAAACAGTACAATTCGCCAATTTTTTGTTCTTCAAGTTTAAGTAAACTACGATCCCCATTGTTAATCCCTTAACGGAAATTAATTGTAACTTTCTACAAGTAGAACAATGATTGGAACACGCAGACGGTTGAAATCTTTGTATATATTGCTTCCATATAGTCTAAGAAACATATATGCAAAGCATCCAAACAGTACCATTCGCCAATTTTTTGTTCTTCAAGTTTAAGTGAACAATGAGCCCCATTGTTAATCCTTTATCGGAGATTATTTGTAACTTTCGACAAGTAGAACATTGAATGGAACAGGTAGACGTTTGAAATCTTTGTATATATTGCTTCTATATAGTATAAGAAACATATATGCAAAGCATCCAAACAGTACAATTCGCCAATTTTTTGGTCTTCAAGTTTAAGTGAACTACGAGCCCCATTGTTAATCCTTTAAAGGAAATTATTTGTAAATTTCGGCAAGTAGAACAATGAATGGAACAGGTAGACGGTTGAAATCTTTGTATATATTGCTTCTATATAATCTAAGAAACATATATGCAAAGCATCCAAACAGTACCATTCGCCAATTTTTTGTTCTTCAAGTTTAAGTGAACTACGAGCTCCATTGTTAAACCTTTAAAGGAAATTATTTGTAAATTTCGACAAGTAGAACAATGAATGGATCATGTAGACGGTTGGAATCATTGTATATATTGCTTCAATATAGTCTACGAAACATATATGCAAAGCATCCAAACAGTACAATTCGCCAATTTTTTGTTCTTCAAGTTTAAGTGAACTACGAGCCCCATTGTTAATACTTTAACGGAAATTAATTGTAACTTTCTACAAGTAGAACAATGATTGGAACACGTAGACGGTTGAAATCTTTGTATATATTGCTTCCATATAGTCTAAGAAACATATATGCAAAGCATCCAAACAGTACCATTCGCCAATTTTTTGTTCTTCAAGTTTAAGTGAACCATGAGCCCCATTGTTAATCCTTTATCGGAAATTATTTGTAAATTTCGACAAGTAGAATAATGAATGGAACAGGTAGACTGTTGAAATCATTGTATATATTGCTTCTATATAGTCCAAGAAACATATATGCAAAGCGTCCAAACAGTACAATTCGCCAATTTATTGCTCTTCAAGTTTAAGTGAACTACGAGCCCAATTGTTAATCCTTTAAAGGAAATTATTTGTAAATTTCAACAAGTAGAACAATGAATGGAACAGGTAGACGGTTGAAATCATTGTATATATTGCTTCCATATAGTCTAAGAAACATATATGCAAAGCATCCAAACAGTACCATACGCCAATTTTTTGTTCTTCAAGTTTAAGTGAACAATGAGCGACATTGTTAATCCTTTATCGGGAATTATTTGTAATTTTCGACAAGTAGAACAATGAATGGAACAGGTAGACGGTTGAAATCTTAGTATATATTGCTTCCATATAGTCTAAGAAACATATATGCAAAGCATCCAAACAGTACCATTCGCCAATTTTTTGTTCTTCAAGTTTAAGTGAACTACGAGCCCCATTGTTAATCCTTCATCGGAAATTATTTGTAACTTTCGACAAGTAGAACAATGAATGGAACAGGTAGACGGTTGAAATCATTGTATATATTGCTTCTATATAGTATACGAAACATATATGCAAAGCATCCAAACAGTACAATTCGCCAATTTTTTGTTCTTCAAGTTTAAGTGAACAATGAGCCCCAATGGTTAATCCGTTATCGGAAATTATTTGTAACTTTCGACAAGTAGAACAATGAATGGAACAGGAGGACTGTTGAAATCTTTGTATATATTGCTTCTATATAGTCTAAGAAACATATATGCAAAGCATCCAAACAGTACCATTCGCCAATTTTTTGTTCTTCAAGTTTAAGTGAACTACGAGCCCCATTGTTAATCCTTTAAAGGAAATTATTTATAAATTTCGACAAGTAGAACAATGAATGGAACAGGTAGACTGCTGAAATAATTGTATATATTGCTTCTATATAGTCTAAGAAACATATATGCAAAGCATCCAAACAGTACAATTCGCCAATTTTTTGTTCTTCAAGTTTAAGTAAACTACGATCCCCATTGTTAATCCCTTAACGGAAATTATTTTTGACTTTCGACAAGTAGAACAATGAATGGAACAGGTAGACGGTTGAAATCAATGTATATATTGCTTCTATATAGTCTAAGAAACATATCTGCAAATCATCCAAACAGTACCATTCGCCAATTTTTTGTTCTTCAAGTTTAAGTGAACAATGAGCCCCATTGTTAATCCTTTATCGGAAATTATTTGTAAATTTCGACAAGTAGAACAATGAATAGAACAGGTAAACGGGTGAAATCTTTCTATATATTGCTTCTAAATAGTCTAAGAAACATATATGCAAAGCATCCAAACAGTACAATTCGCCAATTTTTTGTTCTTCAAGTTTAAGTGATCTACGAGCCCCATTGTTAATCCTTTATCGGAAATTATTTGTAATTTTCGACAAGTAGAACAATGAATGGAACAGGTAGACGGTTGAAATCTTTGTATATATTGCTTCTATGTAATCTAAGAAACATATATGCAAAGCATCTAAACGGTAACAATCGCCAATTTTTTGATCTTCAAGTTTAAGTGAACAGCGAGCCCCATTGATAATCATGAAATGGAAATTATTTGTAAGTTTCTACAAGTAGAACAATGAATAGTACAGGTAGACGGGTGAAATCTTTCTATATATTGCTTCTAAATAGTCTAAGAAACATATATGAAAAGCATCCAAACAGTACAATTCGCCAATTTTTTGTTCTTCAAGTTTAAGTGAACAATGAGCCCCAATGGTTAATCCGTTATCGGAAATTATTTGTAACTTTCGACAAGTAGAACAATGAATGGAACAGGAGGACTGTTGAAATCTTTGTATATATTGCTTCTATATAGTCTAAGAAACATATATGCAAAGCATCCAAACAGTACCATTCGCCAATTTTTTGTTCTTCAAGTTTAAGTGAACTACGAGCCCCATTGTTAATCCTTTAAAGGAAATTATTTGTAAATTTCGACAAGTAGAACAATGAATGGAACAGGTAGACTGTTGAAATAATTGTATATATTGCTTCTATATAGTCTAAGAAACATATATGCAAAGCATCCAAACAGTACAATTCGCCAATTTTTTGTTCTTCAAGTTTAAGTGAACTACGAGACCCATTGTTAATCCTTTAAAGGAAATTATTTGTAAATTTCGACAAGTAGAACAATGAATGGATCAGGTAGGCGGTTGAAATCATTGTATATATTGCTTCTATATAGCCTACGAAACATATATGCAAAGCATCCAAACAGTACAATTCGCCAATTATTTGATCTTCAAGTTTAAGTGAACTACGAGCCCCATTGTTAATACTTTAACGGAAATTATTTGTAACTTGCGACAAGTAGAACAATGAATGGATCATGTAGACGGTTGAAATCATTGTATATATTGCTTCTATATAGTCTACGAAACATATATGCAAAGCATCCAAGCAGTACCATTCGCCAATTTTTTGTTCTTCAAGTTTAAGTGAACTACGAGCCCCATTGTTAATCCTTTAAAGGAAATTATTTGTAAATTTCGACAAGTAGAACAATGAATGGAACAGGTAGACTGTTGAAATCATTGTATATATTGCTTCTATATAGTCTAAGAAACATATATGCAAAGCATCCAAACAGTACCATTCGCCAATTTTTTGTTGTTCAAGTTTAAGTGAACTACGAGACCCATTGTTAATCCTTTAAAGGAAATTATTTGTAAATTTCGACAAGTAGAACAATGAATGGATCAGGTAGGCGGTTGAAATCATTGTATATATTGCTTCTATATAGCCTACGAAACACATATGCAAAGCATCCAAATAGTACAATTCGACAATTTTTAGTTCTTCAAGTTTAAGTGAACAATGAGCCCCATTGTTAATCCTTTATCGGAAATTATTTGTAACTTTCGACAAGTAGAACAGTGAATGGAACAGGTAGACGGTTGAAATCTTTGTATATATTGCTTCAATATAGTATAAGAAACATATATGCAAAGCATCCAAACAGTACAATTCGCCAATTTTTTGTTCTTCAAGTTTAAGTGAACAATGAGCCCCAATGGTTAATCCGTTATCGGAAATTATTTGTAACTTTCGACAAGTAGAACAATGAATGGAACAGGAGGACTGTTGAAATCTTTGTATATATTGCTTCTATATAGTCTAAGAAACATATATGCAAATCATCCAAACAGTACCATTCGCCAATTTTTTGTTCTTCAAGTTTAAGTGAACAACGAGCCCCATTGATAATCATGAAACGGAAATTATTTGTAACTTTCTACAAGTAGAACAATGAATAGAACAGGTAGACGGGTGAAATCTTTCTATATATTGCTTCTAAATAGTCTAAGAAACATATATGCAAAGCATCCAAACAGTACAATTCGCCAATTTTTTGTTCTTCAAGTTTAAGTAAACTACGATCCCCATTGTTAATCCCTTAACGGAAATTAATTGTAACTTTCTACAAGTAGAACAATGATTGGAACACGCAGACGGTTGAAATCTTTGTATATATTGCTTCCATATAGTCTAAGAAACATATATGCAAAGCATCCAAACAGTACCATTCGCCAATTTTTTGTTCTTCAAGTTTAAGTGAACAATGAGCCCCATTGTTAATCCTTTATCGGAGATTATTTGTAACTTTCGACAAGTAGAACATTGAATGGAACAGGTAGACGTTTGAAATCTTTGTATATATTGCTTCTATATAGTATAAGAAACATATATGCAAAGCATCCAAACAGTACAATTCGCCAATTTTTTGGTCTTCAAGTTTAAGTGAACTACGAGCCCCATTGTTAATCCTTTAAAGGAAATTATTTGTAAATTTCGGCAAGTAGAACAATGAATGGAACAGGTAGACGGTTGAAATCTTTGTATATATTGCTTCTATATAATCTAAGAAACATATATGCAAAGCATCCAAACAGTACCATTCGCCAATTTTTTGTTCTTCAAGTTTAAGTGAACTACGAGCTCCATTGTTAAACCTTTAAAGGAAATTATTTGTAAATTTCGACAAGTAGAACAATGAATGGATCATGTAGACGGTTGGAATCATTGTATATATTGCTTCAATATAGTCTACGAAACATATATGCAAAGCATCCAAACAGTACAATTCGCCAATTTTTTGTTCTTCAAGTTTAAGTGAACTACGAGCCCCATTGTTAATACTTTAACGGAAATTAATTGTAACTTTCTACAAGTAGAACAATGATTGGAACACGTAGACGGTTGAAATCTTTGTATATATTGCTTCCATATAGTCTAAGAAACATATATGCAAAGCATCCAAACAGTACCATTCGCCAATTTTTTGTTCTTCAAGTTTAAGTGAACCATGAGCCCCATTGTTAATCCTTTATCGGAAATTATTTGTAAATTTCGACAAGTAGAATAATGAATGGAACAGGTAGACTGTTGAAATCATTGTATATATTGCTTCTATATAGTCCAAGAAACATATATGCAAAGCGTCCAAACAGTACAATTCGCCAATTTATTGCTCTTCAAGTTTAAGTGAACTACGAGCCCAATTGTTAATCCTTTAACGGAAATTATTTGTAAATTTCGACAAGGAGAACAATGAATGGAAAAGGTAGACGGTTGAAATCATTGTATATATTGCTTTTATATAGTATAAGAAACATATATACAAAGCTTCCAAACAGTCCCATTCGCCAATTTTTTGTTCTTCAAGTTTAAGTGAACTATGAGCCCCATTGTTAATCCTTTAAAGGAAATTATTTGTAAATTTCAACAAGTAGAACAATGAATGGAACAGGTAGACGGTTGAAATCATTGTATATATTGCTTCCATATAGTCTAAGAAACATATATGCAAAGCATCCAAACAGTACCATACGCCAATTTTTTGTTCTTCAAGTTTAAGTGAACAATGAGCGACATTGTTAATCCTTTATCGGGAATTATTTGTAATTTTCGACAAGTAGAACAATGAATGGAACAGGTAGACGGTTGAAATCTTAGTATATATTGCTTCCATATAGTCTAAGAAACATATATGCAAAGCATCCAAACAGTACCATTCGCCAATTTTTTGTTCTTCAAGTTTAAGTGAACTACGAGCCCCATTGTTAATCCTTCATCGGAAATTATTTGTAACTTTCGACAAGTAGAACAATGAATGGAACAGGTAGACGGTTGAAATCATTGTATATATTGCTTCTATATAGTATACGAAACATATATGCAAAGCATCCAAACAGTACAATTCGCCAATTTTTTGTTCTTCAAGTTTAAGTGAACAATGAGCCCCAATGGTTAATCCGTTATCGGAAATTATTTGTAACTTTCGACAAGTAGAACAATGAATGGAACAGGAGGACTGTTGAAATCTTTGTATATATTGCTTCTATATAGTCTAAGAAACATATATGCAAAGCATCCAAACAGTACCATTCGCCAATTTTTTGTTCTTCAAGTTTAAGTGAACTACGAGCCCCATTGTTAATCCTTTAAAGGAAATTATTTGTAAATTTCGACAAGTAGAACAATGAATGGAACAGGTAGACTGTTGAAATAATTGTATATATTGCTTCTATATAGTCTAAGAAACATATATGCAAAGCATCCAAACAGTACAATTCGCCAATTTTTTGTTCTTCAAGTTTAAGTGAACTACGAGACCCATTGTTAATCCTTTAAAGGAAATTATTTGTAAATTTCGACAAGTAGAACAATGAATGGATCAGGTAGGCGGTTGAAATCATTGTATATATTGCTTCTATATAGCCTACGAAACATATATGCAAAGCATCCAAACAGTACAATTCGCCAATTATTTGATCTTCAAGTTTAAGTGAACTACGAGCCCCATTGTTAATACTTTAACGGAAATTATTTGTAACTTGCGACAAGTAGAACAATGAATGGATCATGTAGACGGTTGAAATCATTGTATATATTGCTTCTATATAGTCTACGAAACATATATGCAAAGCATCCAAGCAGTACCATTCGCCAATTTTTTGTTCTTCAAGTTTAAGTGAACTACGAGCCCCATTGTTAATCCTTTAAAGGAAATTATTTGTAAATTTCGACAAGTAGAACAATGAATGGAACAGGTAGACTGTTGAAATCATTGTATATATTGCTTCTATATAGTCTAAGAAACATATATGCAAAGCATCCAAACAGTACCATTCGCCAATTTTTTGTTGTTCAAGTTTAAGTGAACTACGAGACCCATTGTTAATCCTTTAAAGGAAATTATTTGTAAATTTCGACAAGTAGCACAATGAATGGATCAGGTAGGCGGTTGAAATCATTGTATATATTGCTTCTATATAGCCTACGAAACACATATGCAAAGCATCCAAATAGTACAATTCGACAATTTTTTGTTCTTCAAGTTTAAGTGAACAATGAGCCCCATTGTTAATCCTTTATCGGAAATTATTTGTAACTTTCGACAAGTAGAACAGTGAATGGAACAGGTAGACGGTTGAAATCTTTGTATATATTGCTTCTATATAGTATAAGAAACATATATGCAAAGCATCCAAACAGTACAATTCGCCAATTTTTTGTTCTTCAAGTTTAAGTGAACAATGAGCCCCAATGGTTAATCCGTTATCGGAAATTATTTGTAACTTTCGACAAGTAGAACAATGAATGGAACAGGAGGACTGTTGAAATCTTTGTATATATTGCTTCTATATAGTCTAAGAAACATATATGCAAAGCATCCAAACAGTACCATTCGCCAATTTTTTGTTCTTCAAGTTTAAGTGAACTACGAGCCCCATTGTTAATCCTTTAAAGGAAATTATTTGTAAATTTCGACAAGTAGAACAATGAATGGAACAGGTAGACTGTTGAAATAATTGTATATATTGCTTCTATATAGTCTAAGAAACATATATGCAAAGCATCCAAACAGTACAATTCGCCAATTTTTTGTTCTTCAAGTTTAAGTAAACTACGATCCCCATTGTTAATCCCTTAACGGAAATTATTTGTGACTTTCGACAAGTAGAACAATGAATGGAACAGGTAGACGGTTGAAATCAATGAATATATTGCTTCTATATAGTCTAAGAAACATATCTGCAAATCATCCAAACAGTACAATTCGCCAATTATTTGATCTTCAAGTTTAAGTGAACTACGAGCCCCATTGTTAATACTTTAACGGAAATTATTTGTAACTTGCGACAAGTAGAACAATGAATGGATCATGTAGACGGTTGAAATCATTGTATATATTGCTTCTATATAGTCTACGAAACATATATGCAAAGCATCCAAACAGTACCATTCGCCAATTTTTTGTTCTTCAAGTTTAAGTGAACTACGAGCCCCATTGTTAATCCTTTAAATGAAATTATTTGTAACTTTCGACAAGTAGAACAATGAATGGAACAGGTAGACTGTTGAAATCATTGTATATATTGCTTCTATATAGTCTAAGAAACATATATGCAAAGCATCCAAACAGTACAATTCGCCAATTTTTTGTTCTTCAAGTTTAAGTAAACTACGATCCCCATTGTTAATCCCTTAACGGAAATTAATTGTAACTTTCTACAAGTAGAACATTGATTGGAACACGCAGACGGTTGAAATCTTTGTATATATTGCTTCCATATAGTCTAAGAAACATATATGCAAAGCATCCAAACAGTACCATTCGCCAATTTTTTGTTCTTCAAGTTTAAGTGAACAATGAGCCCCATTGTTAATCCTTTATCGGAGATTATTTGTAACTTTCGACAAGTAGAACATTGAATGGAACAGGTAGACGTTTGAAATCTTTGTATATATTGCTTCTATATAGTATAAGAAACATATATGCAAAGCATCCAAACAGTACAATTCGCCAATTTTTTGGTCTTCAAGTTTAAGTGAACTACGAGCCCCATTGTTAATCCTTTAAAGGAAATTATTTGTAAATTTCGGCAAGTAGAACAATGAATGGAACAGGTAGACGGTTGAAATCTTTGTATATATTGCTTCTATATAATCTAAGAAACATATATGCAAAGCATCCAAACAGTACCATTCGCCAATTTTTTGTTCTTCAAGTTTAAGTGAACTACGAGCTCCATTGTTAAACCTTTAAAGGAAATTATTTGTAAATTTCGACAAGT
Source organism: Cerceris ruficornis (assembly GCA_963989415.1). Classification (NCBI taxonomy): domain Eukaryota; kingdom Metazoa; phylum Arthropoda; class Insecta; order Hymenoptera; family Crabronidae; genus Cerceris; species Cerceris ruficornis. The sequence continues at coordinate 244,362 of CAXDIW010000276.1, read as the reverse complement.
AGAACAATGAATGGATCATGTAGACGGTTGGAATCATTGTATATATTGCTTCAATATAGTCTACGAAACATATATGCAAAGCATCCAAACAGTACAATTCGCCAATTTTTTGTTCTTCAAGTTTAAGTGAACTACGAGCCCCATTGTTAATACTTTAACGGAAATTAATTGTAACTTTCTACAAGTAGAACAATGATTGGAACACGTAGACGGTTGAAATCTTTGTATATATTGCTTCCATATAGTCTAAGAAACATATATGCAAAGCATCCAAACAGTACCATTCGCCAATTTTTTGTTCTTCAAGTTTAAGTGAACCATGAGCCCCATTGTTAATCCTTTATCGGAAATTATTTGTAAATTTCGACAAGTAGAATAATGAATGGAACAGGTAGACTGTTGAAATCATTGTATATATTGCTTCTATATAGTCCAAGAAACATATATGCAAAGCGTCCAAACAGTACAATTCGCCAATTTATTGCTCTTCAAGTTTAAGTGAACTACGAGCCCAATTGTTAATCCTTTAACGGAAATTATTTGTAAATTTCGACAAGGAGAACAATGAATGGAAAAGGTAGACGGTTGAAATCATTGTATATATTGCTTTTATATAGTATAAGAAACATATATACAAAGCTTCCAAACAGTCCCATTCGCCAATTTTTTGTTCTTCAAGTTTAAGTGAACTATGAGCCCCATTGTTAATCCTTTAAAGGAAATTATTTGTAAATTTCAACAAGTAGAACAATGAATGGAACAGGTAGACGGTTGAAATCATTGTATATATTGCTTCCATATAGTCTAAGAAACATATATGCAAAGCATCCAAGCAGTACCATACGCCAATTTTTTGTTCTTCAAGTTTAAGTGAACAATGAGCCCCATTGTTAATCCTTTATCGGGAATTATTTGTAATTTTCGACAAGTAGAACAATGAATGGAACAGGTAGACGGTTGAAATCTTAGTATATATTGCTTCCATATAGTCTAAGAAACATATATGCAAAGCATCCAAACAGTACCATTCGCCAATTTTTTGTTCTTCAAGTTTAAGTGAACTACGAGCCCCTTTGTTAATCCTTCATCGGAAATTATTTGTAACTTTCGACAAGTAGAACAATGAATGGAACAGGTAGACGGTTGAAATCATTGTATATATTGCTTCTATATAGTCTACGAAACATATATGCAAAGCATCCAAACAGTCCCATTCGCCAATTTTTTGTTCTTCAAGTTTAAGTGAACTATGAGCCCCATTGTTAATCCTTTAAAGGAAATTATTTGTAAATTTCAACAAGTAGAACAATGAATGGAACAGGTAGACGGTTGAAATCATTGTATATATTGCTTCCATATAGTCTAAGAAACATATATGCAAAGCATCCAAACAGTACCATACGCCAATTTTTTGTTCTTCAAGTTTAAGTGAACAATGAGCCCCATTGTTAATCCTTTATCGGGAATTATTTGTAATTTTCGACAAGTAGAACAATGAATGGAACAGGAGGACTGTTGAAATCTTTGTATATATTGCTTCTATATAGTCTAAGAAACATATATGCAAAGCATCCAAACAGTACCATTCGCCAATTTTTTGTTCTTCAAGTTTAAGTGAACTACGAGCCCCATTGTTAATCCTTTAAAGGAAATTATTTGTAAATTTCGACAAGTAGAACAATGAATGGAACAGGTAGACGGTTGAAATCATTGTATATATTGCTTCTATATAGTCTACGAAACATATATGCAAAGCATCCAAACAGTACAAATCGCCAATTTTTTGTTCTTCAAGTTTAAGTGAACTACGAGCCCCATTGTTAATCCTTTAACGGAAATTAATTGTAACTTTCTACAAGTAGAACAATGATTGGAACACGTACACGGTTGAAATCTTTGTATATATTGCTTCCATATAGTCTAAGCAACATGTACGCAAAGCATCCAAACAGTACCATTTGCCAATTTTTTGCTCTTCAAGTTTAAGTGAACAATGAGCCCCAATGGTTAATCCTTTATCGGAAATTATTTGTAATTTTCGACAAGTAGAACAATGAATAGAACAGGTAGACGGTTGAAGTCTTTGTATATGTTGCTTCTATATAGTCTAAGAAACCTATATTCAAAGCATCCAAACAGTACCATCCGCCAATTTTTTGTTCTTCAAGTTTAAGTGAACTACGAGCCCCATTGTTAATCCTTTAAAGGAAATTATTTGTAAATTTCGACAAGTAGAACATTGAATAGAACAGGTAGACGGTTGAAATCTTTGTATATATTGCTTCTATATAGTCTAAGAAACACATATGCAAAGCATCCAAACAGTACCATTCGCCAATTTTTTGTTCTTCAAGTTTATGTGAACTACGAGCCCCATTGTTAATCCTTTAAAGGAAATTATTTGTAAATTTCGACAAGTAGAACAATGAATGGAACAGGTAGACTGTTGAAATCTTTGTATATATTGCTTCTATATAGTCTAAGAAACACATATGCAAAGCATCCAAACAGTACCATTCGCCAATTTTTTGTTCTTCAAGTTTATGTGAACTACGAGCCCCATTGTTAATCCTTTAAAGGAAATTATTTGTAAATTTCGACAAGTAGAACAATGAATGGAACAGGTAGACTGTTGAAATCATTGTATATATTGCTTCTATATAGTCTAAGAAACATATATGCAAAGCATCCAAACAGTACCATTCGCCAATTTTTTGTTCTTCAAGTTTAAGTGAACTACGAGCCCCATTGTTAATCCTTTAATGGAAATTATTTATAAATTTCGACAAGTAGAACAATGAATGGAACAGGTAGACTGCTGAAATAATTGTATATATTGCTTCTATATAGTCTAAGAAACATATATGCAAAGCATCCAAACAGTACAATTCGCCAATTTTTTGTTCTTCAAGTTTAAGTAAACTACGATCCCCATTGTTAATCCCTTAACGGAAATTATTTGTGACTTTCGACAAGTAGAACAATGAATGGAACAGGTAGACGGTTGAAATCAATGTATATATTGCTTCTATATAGTCTAAGAAACATATCTGCAAATCATCCAAACAGTACAATTCGCCAATTATTTGATCTTCAAGTTTAAGTGAACTACGAGCCCCATTGTTAATACTTTAACGGAAATTATTTGTAACTTGCGACAAGTAGAACAATGAATGGATCATGTAGACGGTTGAAATCATTGTATATATTGCTTCTATATAGTCTACGAAACATATATGCAAAGCATCCAAACAGTACCATTCGCCAATTTTTTGTTCTTCAAGTTTAAGTGAACTACGAGCCCCATTGTTAATCCTTTAAAGGAAATTATTTGTAACTTTCGACAAGTAGAACAATGAATGGAACAGGTAGACTGTTGAAATCATTGTATATATTGCTTCTATATAGTCTAAGAAACATATATGCAAAGCATCCAAACAGTACAATTCGCCAATTTTTTGTTCTTCAAGTTTAAGTGAACAATGAGCCCCATTGTTAATCCTTTATCGGAAATTATTTGTAACTTTCGACAAGTAGAACAGTGAATGGAACAGGTAGACGGTTGAAATCTTTGTATATATTGCTTCAATATAGTATAAGAAACATATATGCAAAGCATCCAAACAGTACAATTCGCCAATTTTTTGTTCTTCAAGTTTAAGTGAACAATGAGCCCCAATGGTTAATCCGTTATCGGAAATTATTTGTAACTTTCGACAAGTAGAACAATGAATGGAACAGGAGGACTGTTGAAATCTTTGTATATATTGCTTCTATATAGTCTAAGAAACATATATGCAAATCATCCAAACAGTACCATTCGCCAATTTTTTGTTCTTCAAGTTTAAGTGAACAACGAGCCCCATTGATAATCATGAAACGGAAATTATTTGTAACTTTCTACAAGTAGAACAATGAATAGAACAGGTAGACGGGTGAAATCTTTCTATATATTGCTTCTAAATAGTCTAAGAAACATATATGCAAAGCATCCAAACAGTACAATTCGCCAATTTTTTGTTCTTCAAGTTTAAGTAAACTACGATCCCCATTGTTAATCCCTTAACGGAAATTAATTGTAACTTTCTACAAGTAGAACAATGATTGGAACACGCAGACGGTTGAAATCTTTGTATATATTGCTTCCATATAGTCTAAGAAACATATATGCAAAGCATCCAAACAGTACCATTCGCCAATTTTTTGTTCTTCAAGTTTAAGTGAACAATGAGCCCCATTGTTAATCCTTTATCGGAGATTATTTGTAACTTTCGACAAGTAGAACATTGAATGGAACAGGTAGACGTTTGAAATCTTTGTATATATTGCTTCTATATAGTATAAGAAACATATATGCAAAGCATCCAAACAGTACAATTCGCCAATTTTTTGGTCTTCAAGTTTAAGTGAACTACGAGCCCCATTGTTAATCCTTTAAAGGAAATTATTTGTAAATTTCGGCAAGTAGAACAATGAATGGAACAGGTAGACGGTTGAAATCTTTGTATATATTGCTTCTATATAATCTAAGAAACATATATGCAAAGCATCCAAACAGTACCATTCGCCAATTTTTTGTTCTTCAAGTTTAAGTGAACTACGAGCTCCATTGTTAAACCTTTAAAGGAAATTATTTGTAAATTTCGACAAGTAGAACAATGAATGGATCATGTAGACGGTTGGAATCATTGTATATATTGCTTCAATATAGTCTACGAAACATATATGCAAAGCATCCAAACAGTACAATTCGCCAATTTTTTGTTCTTCAAGTTTAAGTGAACTACGAGCCCCATTGTTAATACTTTAACGGAAATTAATTGTAACTTTCTACAAGTAGAACAATGATTGGAACACGTAGACGGTTGAAATCTTTGTATATATTGCTTCCATATAGTCTAAGAAACATATATGCAAAGCATCCAAACAGTACCATTCGCCAATTTTTTGTTCTTCAAGTTTAAGTGAACCATGAGCCCCATTGTTAATCCTTTATCGGAAATTATTTGTAAATTTCGACAAGTAGAATAATGAATGGAACAGGTAGACTGTTGAAATCATTGTATATATTGCTTCTATATAGTCCAAGAAACATATATGCAAAGCGTCCAAACAGTACAATTCGCCAATTTATTGCTCTTCAAGTTTAAGTGAACTACGAGCCCAATTGTTAATCCTTTAACGGAAATTATTTGTAAATTTCGACAAGGAGAACAATGAATGGAACAGGTAGACGGTTGAAATCATTGTATATATTGCTTCTATATAGTATACGAAACATATATGCAAAGCATCCAAACAGTACAATTCGCCAATTTTTTGTTCTTCAAGTTTAAGTGAACTACGAGCCCCATTGTTAATCCTTTAACGGAAATTAATTGTAACTTTCTACAAGTATAACAATGATTGGAACACGTACACGGTTGAAATCTTTGTATATATTGCTTCCATATAATCTAAGAAACATATATGCAAAGCATCCAAACAGTACCATTCGCCAATTTTTTGTTCTTCAAGTTTAAGTAAACTACGATCCCCATTGTTAATCCCTTAACGGAAATTATTTGTGACTTTCGACAAGTAGAACAATGAATGGAACAGGTAGACGGTTGAAATCTTAGTATATATTGCTTCCATATAGTCTAAGAAACATATATGCAAAGCATCCAAACAGTACCATTCGCCAATTTTTTGTTCTTCAAGTTTAAGTAAACTACGATCCCCATTGTTAATCCCTTAACGGAAATTATTTGTGACTTTCGACAAGTAGAAGAATGAATGGAACAGGTAGACGGTTGAAATCAATGTATATATTGCTTCTATATAGTCTAAGAAACATATCTGCAAATCATCCAAACAGTACCATTCGCCAATTTTTTGTTCTTCAAGTTTAAGTGAACAATGAGCCCCATTGTTAATCCTTTATCGGAAATTATTTGTAACTTTCGACAAGTAGAACAATGAATAGAACAGGTAAACGGGTGAAATCTTTCTATATATTGCTTCTAAATAGTCTAAGAAACATATATGAAAAGCATCCAAACAGTACAATTCGCCAATTTTTTGTTCTTCAAGTTTAAGTGAACAATGAGCCCCAATGGTTAATCCGTTATCGGAAATTATTTGTAACTTTCGACAAGTAGAACAATGAATGGAACAGGAGGACTGTTGAAATCTTTGTATATATTGCTTCTATATAGTCTAAGAAACATATATGCAAAGCATCCAAACAGTACCATTCGCCAATTTTTTGTTCTTCAAGTTTAAGTGAACTACGAGCCCCATTGTTAATCCTTTAAAGGAAATTATTTGTAAATTTCGACAAGTAGAACAATGAATGGAACAGGTAGACTGTTGAAATAATTGTATATATTGCTTCTATATAGTCTAAGAAACATATATGCAAAGCATCCAAACAGTACAATTCGCCAATTTTTTGTTCTTCAAGTTTAAGTGAACTACGAGACCCATTGTTAATCCTTTAAAGGAAATTATTTGTAAATTTCGACAAGTAGAACAATGAACGGATCAGGTAGGCGGTTGAAATCATTGTATATATTGCTTCTATATAGCCTACGAAACATATATGCAAAACATCCAAACAGTACAATTCGCCAATTATTTGATCTTCAAGTTTAAGTGAACTACGAGCCCCATTGTTAATACTTTAACGGAAATTATTTGTAACTTGCGACAAGTAGAACAATGAATGGATCATGTAGACGGTTGAAATCATTGTATATATTGCTTCTATATAGTCTACGAAACATATATGCAAAGCATCCGAACAGTACCATTCGCCAATTTTTTGTTCTTCAAGTTTAAGTGAACTACGAGCCCCATTGTTAATCCTTTATCGGAAATTATTTGTAAATTTCGACAAGTAGAACAATGAATGGTACAGGTAGACTGTTGAAATCATTGTATATATTGCTTCTATATAGTCCAAGAAACATATATGCAAAGCGTCCAAACAGTACAATTTGCCAATTTATTGCTCTTCAAGTTTGAGTGAACTACGAGCCCCATTGTTAATCCTTTATCGGAAATTATTTGTAAATTTCGACAAGTAGAACAATGAATGGTACAGGTAGACTGTTGAAATCATTGTATATATTGCTTCTATATAGTCTAAGAAACATATATGCAAAGCATCCAAACGGTAACATTCGCCAATTTTTTGTTCTTCAAGTTTAAGTGAACAACGAGCCCCATTGTTAAACCTTTAAAGGAAATTATTTGTAACTTCCGACAAGTAGAACAAGGAATGGAACAGGTAGACGGTTGAAATCATTGTATATATTTCTTCTATATAGTCTAAGAAACATATATGCAAAGCATTCAAACGGTAACATTCGCCAATTTTTTGTTCTTCAAGTTTAAGTGAACTACGAGCCCAATTGTTAATCCTTTAACGGAAATTATTTGTAAATTTCGACAAGGAGAACAATGAATGGAAAAGGTAGACGGTTGAAATCATTGTATATATTGCTTTTATATAGTATAAGAAACATATATGCAAAGCTTCCAAACAGTCCCATTCGCCAATTTTTTGTTCTTCAAGTTTAAGTGAACTATGAGCCCCATTGTTAATCCTTCAAAGGAAATTATTTGTAAATTTCAACAAGTAGAACAATGAATGGAACAGGTAGACGGTTGAAATCATTGTATATATTGCTTCCATATAGTCTAAGAAACATATATGCAAAGCATCCAAACTGTACCATACGCCAATTTTTTGTTCTTCAAGTTTAAGTGAACAATGAGCGCCATTGTTAATCCTTTATCGGGAATTATTTGTAATTTTCGACAAGTAGAACAATGAATGGAACAGGTAGACGGTTGAAATCTTAGTATATATTGCTTCCATATAGTCTAAGAAACATATATGCAAAGCATCCAAACAGTACCATTCGCCAATTTTTTGTTCTTCAAGTTTAAGTGAACTACGAGCCCCATTGTTAATCCTTCATCGGAAATTATTTGTAACTTTCGACAAGTAGAACAATGAATGGAACAGGTAGACGGTTGAAATCATTGTATATATTGCTTCTATATAGTATACGAAACATATATGCAAAGCATCCAAACAGTACAATTCGCCAATTTTTTGTTCTTCAAGTTTAAGTGAACTACGAGCCCCATTGTTAATCCTTTAACGGAAATTAATTGTAACTTTCTACAAGTATAACAATGATTGGAACACGTACACGGTTGAAATCTTTGTATATATTGCTTCCATATAATCTAAGAAACATATATGCAAAGCATCCAAACAGTACCATTCGCCAATTTTTTGTTCTTCAAGTTTAAGTAAACTACGATCCCCATTGTTAATCCCTTAACGGAAATTATTTGTGACTTTCGACAAGTAGAACAATGAATGGAACAGGTAGACGGTTGAAATCTTAGTATATATTGCTTCCATATAGTCTAAGAAACATATATGCAAAGCATCCAAACAGTACCATTCGCCAATTTTTTGTTCTTCAAGTTTAAGTAAACTACGATCCCCATTGTTAATCCCTTAACGGAAATTATTTGTGACTTTCGACAAGTAGAAGAATGAATGGAACAGGTAGACGGTTGAAATCAATGTATATATTGCTTCTATATAGTCTAAGAAACATATCTGCAAATCATCCAAACAGTACCATTCGCCAATTTTTTGTTCTTCAAGTTTAAGTGAACAATGAGCCCCATTGTTAATCCTTTATCGGAAATTATTTGTAACTTTCGACAAGTAGAACAATGAATAGAACAGGTAAACGGGTGAAATCTTTCTATATATTGCTTCTAAATAGTCTAAGAAACATATATGAAAAGCATCCAAACAGTACAATTCGCCAATTTTTTGTTCTTCAAGTTTAAGTGAACAATGAGCCCCAATGGTTAATCCGTTATCGGAAATTATTTGTAACTTTCGACAAGTAGAACAATGAATGGAACAGGAGGACTGTTGAAATCTTTGTATATATTGCTTCTATATAGTCTAAGAAACATATATGCAAAGCATCCAAACAGTACCATTCGCCAATTTTTTGTTCTTCAAGTTTAAGTGAACTACGAGCCCCATTGTTAATCCTTTAAAGGAAATTATTTGTAAATTTCGACAAGTAGAACAATGAATGGAACAGGTAGACTGTTGAAATAATTGTATATATTGCTTCTATATAGTCTAAGAAACATATATGCAAAGCATCCAAACAGTACAATTCGCCAATTTTTTGTTCTTCAAGTTTAAGTGAACTACGAGACCCATTGTTAATCCTTTAAAGGAAATTATTTGTAAATTTCGACAAGTAGAACAATGAACGGATCAGGTAGGCGGTTGAAATCATTGTATATATTGCTTCTATATAGCCTACGAAACATATATGCAAAACATCCAAACAGTACAATTCGCCAATTATTTGATCTTCAAGTTTAAGTGAACTACGAGCCCCATTGTTAATACTTTAACGGAAATTATTTGTAACTTGCGACAAGTAGAACAATGAATGGATCATGTAGACGGTTGAAATCATTGTATATATTGCTTCTATATAGTCTACGAAACATATATGCAAAGCATCCGAACAGTACCATTCGCCAATTTTTTGTTCTTCAAGTTTAAGTGAACTACGAGCCCCATTGTTAATCCTTTAAAGGAAATTATTTGTAACTTTCGACAAGTAGAACAATGAATGGAACAGGTAGACTGTTGAAATAATTGTATATATTGCTTCTACATAGTCTAAGAAACATATATGCAAAGCATCCAAACAGTACAATTCGCCAATTTTTTGTTCTTCAAGTTTAAGTAAACTACGATCCCCATTGTTAATCCCTTAACGTAAATTATTTGTGACTTTCGACAAGTAGAACAATGAATGGAACAGGTAGACGGGTGAAATCAATGTATATATTGCTTCTATATAGTCTAAGAAACATATATGCAAAGCATCCAAACAGTACCATTCGCCAATTTTTTGTTCTTCAAGTTTAAGTGAACTACGAGCCCCATTGTTAATCCTTTAAAGGAAATTATTTGTAAATTTCGACAAGTAGAACAATGAATGGAACAGGTAGACTGTTGAAATCATTGTATATATTGCTTCTATATAGTCTAAGAAACATATATGCAAAGCATCCAAACAGTACAATTCGCCAATTTTTTGTTCTTCAAGTTTAAGTGAACTACGAGACCCATTGTTAATCCTTTAAAGGAAATTATTTGTAAATTTCGACAAGTAGAACAATGAACGGATCAGGTAGGCGGTTGAAATCATTGTATATATTGCTTCTATATAGCCTACGAAACATATATGCAAAACATCCAAACAGTACAATTCGCCAATTATTTGATCTTCAAGTTTAAGTGAACTACGAGCCCCATTGTTAATACTTTAACGGAAATTATTTGTAACTTGCGACAAGTAGAACAATGAATGGATCATGTAGACGGTTGAAATCATTGTATATATTGCTTCTATATAGTCTACGAAACATATATGCAAAGCATCCAAACAGTACCATTCGCCAATTTTTTGTTCTTCAAGTTTAAGTGAACTACGAGCCCCATTGTTAATCCTTTAAAGGAAATTATTTGTAACTTTCGACAAGTAGAACAATGAATGGAACAGGTAGACTGTTGAAATAATTGTATATATTGCTTCTACATAGTCTAAGAAACATATATGCAAAGCATCCAAACAGTACAATTCGCCAATTTTTTGTTCTTCAAGTTTAAGTAAACTACGATCCCCATTGTTAATCCCTTAACGTAAATTATTTGTGACTTTCGACAAGTAGAACAATGAATGGAACAGGTAGACGGGTGAAATCAATGTATATATTGCTTCTATATAGTCTAAGAAACATATATGCAAAGCATCCAAACAGTACCATTCGCCAATTTTTTGTTCTTCAAGTTTAAGTGAACTACGAGCCCCATTGTTAATCCTTTAAAGGAAATTATTTGTAAATTTCGACAAGTAGAACAATGAATGGAACAGGTAGACTGTTGAAATCATTGTATATATTGCTTCTATATAGTCTAAGAAACATATATGCAAAGCATCCAAACAGTACCATTCGCCAATTTTTTGTTCTTCAAGTTTAAGTGAACTACGAGACCCATTGTTAATCCTTTAAAGGAAATTATTTGTAAATTTCGACAAGTAGAACAATGAATGGATCAGGTAGGCGGTTGAAATCATTGTATATATTGCTTCTATATAGCCTACGAAACACATATGCAAAGCATCCAAATAGTACAATTCGACAATTTTTTGTTCTTCAAGTTTAAGTGAACAATGAGCCCCATTGTTAATCCTTTATCGGAGATTATTTGTAACTTTCGACAAGTAGAACATTGAATGGAACAGGTAGACGTTTGAAATCTTTGTATATATTGCTTCTATATAGTATAAGAAACATATATGCAAAGCATCCAAACAGTACAATTCGCCAATTTTTTGGTCTTCAAGTTTAAGTGAACTACGAGCCCCATTGTTAATCCTTTAAAGGAAATTATTTGTAAATTTCGGCAAGTAGAACAATGAATGGAACAGGTAGACGGTTGAAATCTTTGTATATATTGCTTCTATATAATCTAAGAAACATATATGCAAAGCATCCAAACAGTACCATTCGCCAATTTTTTGTTCTTCAAGTTTAAGTGAACTACGAGCTCCATTGTTAAACCTTTAAAGGAAAGTATTTGTAAATTTCGACAAGTAGAACAATGAATGGATCATGTAGACGGTTGGAATCATTGTATATATTGCTTCAATATAGTCTACGAAACATATATGCAAAGCATCCAAACAGTACAATTCGCCAATTTTTTGTTCTTCAAGTTTAAGTGAACTACGAGCCCCATTGTTAATACTTTAACGGAAATTAATTGTAACTTTCTACAAGTAGAACAATGATTGGAACACGTAGACGGTTGAAATCTTTGTATATATTGCTTCCATATAGTCTAAGAAACATATATGCAAAGCATCCAAACAGTACCATTCGCCAATTTTTTGTTCTTCAAGTTTAAGTGAACCATGAGCCCCATTGTTAATCCTTTATCGGAAATTATTTGTAAATTTCGACAAGTAGAATAATGAATGGAACAGGTAGACTGTTGAAATCATTGTATATATTGCTTCTATATAGTCCAAGAAACATATATGCAAAGCGTCCAAACAGTACAATTCGCCAATTTATTGCTCTTCAAGTTTAATTGAACTACGAGCCCAATTGTTAATCCTTTAACGGAAATTATTTGTAAATTTCGACAAGGAGAACAATGAATGGAAAAGGTAGACGGTTGAAATCATTGTATATATTGCTTTTATATAGTATAAGAAACATATATACAAAGCTTCCAAACAGTCCCATTCGCCAATTTTTTGTTCTTCAAGTTTAAGTGAACTATGAGCCCCATTGTTAATCCTTTAAAGGAAATTATTTGTAAATTTCAACAAGTAGAACAATGAATGGAACAGGTAGACGGTTGAAATCATTGTATATATTGCTTCCATATAGTCTAAGAAACATATATGCAAATCATCCAAACAGTACCATACGCCAATTTTTTGTTCTTCAAGTTTAAGTGAACAATGAGCCCCATTGTTAATACTTTAACGGAAATTAATTGTAACTTTCTACAAGTAGAACAATGATTGGAACACGTAGACGGTTGAAATCTTTGGATATATTGCTTCCATATAGTCTAAGAAACATATATGCAAAGCATCCAAACAGTACCATTCGCCAATTTTTTGTTCTTCAAGTTTAAGTGAACCATGAGCCCCATTGTTAATCCTTTATCGGAAATTATTTGTAAATTTCGACAAGTAGAATAATGAATGGAACAGGTAGACTGTTGAAATCATTGTATATATTGCTTCTATATAGTCCAAGAAACATATATGCAAAGCGTCCAAACAGTACAATTTGCCAATTTATTGCTCTTCAAGTTTGAGTGAACTACGAGCCCCATTGTTAATCCTTTATCGGAAATTATTTGTAAATTTCGACAAGTAGAACAATGAATGGTACAGGTAGACTGTTGAAATCATTGTATATATTGCTTCTATATAGTCTAAGAAACATATATGCAAAGCATCCAAACGGTAACATTCGCCAATTTTTTGTTCTTCAAGTTTAAGTGAACAACGAGCCCCATTGTTAAACCTTTAAAGGAAATTATTTGTAACTTCCGACAAGTAGAACAAGGAATGGAACAGGTAGACGGTTGAAATCATTGTATATATTTCTTCTATATAGTCTAAGAAACATATATGCAAAGCATTCAAACGGTAACATTCGCCAATTTTTTGTTCTTCAAGTTTAAGTGAACTACGAGACCCATTGTTAATCCTTTAAAGGAAATTATTTGTAAATTTCGACAAGTAGAACAATGAATGGATCAGGTAGGCGGTTGAAATCATTGTATATATTGCTTCTATATAGCCTACGAAACACATATGCAAAGCATCCAAATAGTACAATTCGACAATTTTTTGTTCTTCAAGTTTAAGTGAACAATGAGCCCCATTGTTAATCCTTTATCGGAAATTATTTGTAACTTTCGACAAGTAGAACAGTGAATGGAACAGGTAGACGGTTGAAATCTTTGTATATATTGCTTCTATATAGTATAAGAAACATATATGCAAAGCATCCAAACAGTACAATTCGCCAATTTTTTGTTCTTCAAGTTTAAGTGAACAATGAGCCCCAATGGTTAATCCGTTATCGGAAATTATTTGTAACTTTCGACAAGTAGAACAATGAATGGAACAGGAGGACTGTTGAAATCTTTGTATATATTGCTTCTATATAGTCTAAGAAACATATATGCAAAGCATCCAAACAGTACCATTCGCCAATTTTTTGTTCTTCAAGTTTAAGTGAACTACGAGCCCCATTGTTAATCCTTTAAAGGAAATTATTTGTAAATTTCGACAAGTAGAACAATGAATGGAACAGGTAGACTGTTGAAATAATTGTATATATTGCTTCTATATAGTCTAAGAAACATATATGCAAAGCATCCAAACAGTACAATTCGCCAATTTTTTGTTCTTCAAGTTTAAGTAAACTACGATCCCCATTGTTAATCCCTTAACGGAAATTATTTGTGACTTTCGACAAGTAGAACAATGAATGGAACAGGTAGACGGTTGAAATCAATGTATATATTGCTTCTATATAGTCTAAGAAACATATCTGCAAATCATCCAAACAGTACAATTCGCCAATTATTTGATCTTCAAGTTTAAGTGAACTACGAGCCCCATTGTTAATACTTTAACGGAAATTATTTGTAACTTGCGACAAGTAGAACAATGAATGGATCATGTAGACGGTTGAAATCATTGTATATATTGCTTCTATATAGTCTACGAAACATATATGCAAAGCATCCAAACAGTACCATTCGCCAATTTTTTGTTCTTCAAGTTTAAGTGAACTACGAGCCCCATTGTTAATCCTTTAAAGGAAATTATTTGTAACTTTCGACAAGTAGAACAATGAATGGAACAGGTAGACTGTTGAAATCATTGTATATATTGCTTCTATATAGTCTAAGAAACATATATGCAAAGCATCCAAACAGTACAATTCGCCAATTTTTTGTTCTTCAAGTTTAAGTGAACAATGTGCCCCATTGTTAATCCTTTATCGGAAATTATTTGTAACTTTCGACAAGTAGAACAGTGAATGGAACAGGTAGACGGTTGAAATCTTTGTATATATTGCTTCAATATAGTATAAGAAACATATATGCAAAGCATCCAAACAGTACCATTCGCCAATTTTTTTTCTTCAAGTTTAAGTGAACAATGAGCCCCATTGTTAATCCTTTATCGGAGATTATTTGTAACTTTCGACAAGTAGAACATTGAATGGAACAGGTAGACGTTTGAAATCTTTGTATATATTGCTTCTATATAGTATAAGAAACATATATGCAAAGCATCCAAACAGTACAATTCGCCAATTTTTTGGTCTTCAAGTTTAAGTGAACTACGAGCCCCATTGTTAATCCTTTAAAGGAAATTATTTGTAAATTTCGGCAAGTAGAACAATGAATGGAACAGGTAGACGGTTGAAATCTTTGTATATATTGCTTCTATATAATCTAAGAAACATATATGCAAAGCATCCAAACAGTACCATTCGCCAATTTTTTGTTCTTCAAGTTTAAGTGAACTACGAGCTCCATTGTTAAACCTTTAAAGGAAATTATTTGTAAATTTCGACAAGTAGAACAATGAATGGATCATGTAGACGGTTGGAATCATTGTATATATTGCTTCAATATAGTCTACGAAACATATATGCAAAGCATCCAAACAGTACAATTCGCCAATTTTTTGTTCTTCAAGTTTAAGTGAACTACGAGCCCCATTGTTAATACTTTAACGGAAATTAATTGTAACTTTCTACAAGTAGAACAATGATTGGAACACGTAGACGGTTGAAATCTTTGTATATATTGCTTCCATATAGTCTAAGAAACATATATGCAAAGCATCCAAACAGTACCATTCGCCAATTTTTTGTTCTTCAAGTTTAAGTGAACCATGAGCCCCATTGTTAATCCTTTATCGGAAATTATTTGTAATTTTCGACAAGTAGAACAATGAATGGAACATGTAAACGGTTGATATCTTTGTATATATTGCTTCTATATAACCTAAGAAACATATATGCAAAGCATCCACACAGTACAATTCGCCAATTTATTGTTCTTCAAGTTTAAGTGAACAACGAGCCCCATTGTTAATCCTTTAAAGGAAATTATTTGTAAATTTCGACAAGCAGAACAATGATTGGAACACGTAGACGGTTGAAATCTTTGAATATATTGCTTCTATATAGTCTAAGAAAGTTATATGCAAAGCATCCAAACAGTACAATTTGCCAATTTTTTGTTCTTCAAGGTTAAGTGAACAATGAGCCCCAATGGTTAATCCTTTATCGGAAATTATTTGTAACTTTCGACAAGTAGAACAATGAATGGAACAGGTAGACGGTTGAAATATTTGTATATATTGCTTCCGTATAGTCTAAGAAACATATATGCAAAGCATCCAAACAGTACAATTCGCCAATTTTTTGTTCTTCAAGTTTAAGTGAACAATGAGCCCCATTGTTAATCCTTTATCGGAAATTATTTGTAACTTTCGACAAGTAGAACAATGAATGGAACAGGTGGACTGTTGAAATCTTTGTATATATTGCTTCTATATAGTCTAAGAATCATATATGCAAAGCATCCAAACAGTACCAGTTGCCAATTTTTTGTTCTTCAAGTTTAAGTGAACAAAGAGGCGCATTGATAATCATGAAACGGAAATTATTTGTAACTTTCGACAAGAAGAACAATAAATAGAACAGGTAGACGGTTGAAATATTTGTATATATTGCTTCCGTATAGTCTAAGAAGCATATATGCAAAGCATCCAAACAGTACCATTCGCCAATTTTTTGTTCTTCAAGGTTAAGTGAACAACGAGCCCCATTGTTAATCCTTTAAAGGAAATTATTTGTAAATTTCGACAAGTAGAACAATGATTGGAACACGTAGACGGTTGAAATATTATTATATATTGCTTCCATATAGTCTAAGAAACATATGTGCAAAGCATCCAAACAGTACCATTCGCTAATTTTTTGTTCTTCAAGTTTAAGTGAACAACGAGCCCCATGGATAATCATGAAACGGAAATTATTTGTAAGTTTCGACATGTAGAACAATGAATGGAACACGTAGACGGTTGAAATATTATTATATATTGCTTCCATATAGTCTAAGAAACATATATGCAAAGCATCCAAACAGTACCATTCGCCAATTTTTTGTTCTTCAAGTTTAAGTGAACAACGAGCCCCATGGATAATCATGAAACGGAAATTATTTGTAACTTTCGACATGTAGAACAATGAATGGAACAGGTAGACGGTTGAAATCATTATATATATTGCTTCTATATAGTCTAACAAACATATATGCATAGCATCCACACAGTACAATTCGCCAATTTATTGTTCTTCAAGTTTAAGTGAACAACGAGCCCCATTGTTAATCCTTTATCGGAAATTATTTGTAACTTTCGACAAGTAGAACAATGAATGGAACAGGTATACGGTTGAAATCTTTGTATATATTGCTTCAATATAGTCTAAGAAACATATATGCAAAGCATCCAAACAGTACCATTCGCCAATTTGTTGTTCTTCAAGTTGAAGTGAATAACGAGCCCCATTGATAATCATGAAATGGAAATTATTTGTAACTTTCTACAAGTAGAACAATGAATAGTAAAGGTAGACGGGTGAAATCTTTCTATATATTGCTTCTATATAGTCTGAGAAACATATATGCAAAGCATCCAAACAGTACAATTCGCCAATTTTTTGTTCTTCAAGTTTAAGTGAACAACGAGCCCCATGGATAATCATGAAACGGAAATTATTTGTAACTTTCGACATGTAGAACAATGAATGGAACAGGTAGACGGTTGAAATCATTATATATATTGCTTCTATATAGTCTAAGAAACATATATGCATAGCATCCACACAGTACAATTCGCCAATTTATTGTTCTTCAAGTTTAAGTGAACAACGAGCCCCATTGTTAATCCTTTAAAGGAAATTATTTGTAAATTTCGACAAGTAGAACAATGATTGGAACACGTAGACGGTTGAAATATTATTATATATTGCTTCCATATAGTCTAAGAAACATATATGCAAAGCATCCAAACAGTACAATTCGCCAATTTTTTGTTCTTCAAGTTTAAGTGAACAATGAGCCCCATTGTTACTCCTTTATCGGAAATTATTTGTAACTTTCGACAAGTAGAACAATGAATGGAACAGGTAGACGGTTGAAATATTTGTATATATTGCTTCCGTATAGTCTAAGAAACATATATGCAGAGCATCCAAACAGTACCATTCGTCAATTTTTTGTTCTTCAATTTTAAGTGAACAATAAGCAGCATTATTAATCCTTTATCGGAAATTATTTGTAACTTTCGACAAGTAGAACAGTGAATGGAACAGGTAGACGGTTGAAATCTTTGTATATATTGCTTCTATATAGTATAAGAAACATATATGCAAAGCATCCAAACAGTACAATTCGCCAATTTTTTGTTCTTCAAGTTTAAGTGAACAATGAGCCCCAATGGTTAATCCGTTATCGGAAATTATTTGTAACTTTCGACAAGTAGAACAATGAATGGAACAGGTAGACGGTTGAAATCTTTGTATATATTGCTTCTATATAGTCTAAGAAACATATATACAAAGCATCCAAACAGTACAATTCGCCAATTTATTGTTCTTCAAGTTTAAGTGAACAACGAGCCCCATTGTTAATCCTTTAAAGGAAATTATTTGTAAATTTCGACAAGTAGAACAATGATTGGAACACGTAGACGGTTGAAATCTTTGTATATATTGCTTCCATATAGTCTAAGAAACATGTACACAAAGCATCCAAACAGTACCATTCGCCAATTTTTTGTTCTTCAAGTTTAAGTGAACTGCGAGACCCATTGTTAATCCTGCAAAGGAAATTATTTGTAAATTTCGACAAGTAGAACAATGAATGCAACAGGTAGACGGTTGAAATCATTGTATATATTGCTTCTATATAGTCTAAGAAACATATATGCAAAGCATCCAAACAGTACCATTCGCCAATTTTTTGTTCGTCAAGTTTAAGTGAACAACGAGCCCCATTGTTAATCCTTTAAAGGAAATTATTTGTAAATTTCGACAAGTAGAACAATGAATGGAACAGGTAGACTGTTGAAATCATTGTATATATTGCTTCTATATAGTCTAAGAAACATATATGCATAGCGTCCAAACAGTATAATTCGCCAATTTTTTGCTCTTCAGGTTTAAGTGAACTACGAGCCCCATTGTTAATACTTTAACGGAAATTATTTGTAACTTGCGACAAGTAGAACAATGAATGGAACAGGTAAACGGATGAAATCAATGTATATATTGCTTCTATATAGTCTAAGAAACATATATGCAAAGCATCCAAACAGTACCATTCGCCAATTTTTTGATCGTCAAGTTTAAGTGAACAACGAGCCCCATTGTTAATCCTTTAAAGGAAATTATTTGTAAATTTCGACAAGTAGAACATTGAATGAAACAGGTAGACGGTTGAAATCTTTGTATATATTGCTTCTATATAGTATAAGAAACATATATGCAAAGCATCCAAACAGTACAATTCGCCAATTTTTTGTTCTTCAAGTTTAAGTGAACAATGAGCCCCAATGCTTAATCCGTTATCGGAAATTATTTGTAACTTCCGACAAGTACAACAATGAATGGAACAGGTAGACGGTTGAAATCTTTGTATATATTGCTTCTATATAGTCTAAGAAACATATATGCAAAGCATCCAAACAGTACCATTCGCCAATTTTTTGTTCTTCAAGTTTAAGTGAACTACGAGCCCCATTGTTAATCCTTTAAAGGAAATTATTTGTAAATTTCGACAAGTAGAACAATGAATGGAACAGGTAGACGGTTGAAATCTTTGTATATATTGCTTCTATATAGTCTAAGAAACATATATGCAAAGCATCCAAGCAGTACAATTCGCCAATTATTTGTTCTTCAAGTTTAAGTGAACAATGAGCCCCATTGTTATCCTTTAAAGGAAATTATTTGTAAATTTCGACAAGTAGAACAATGAATGGATCATGTAGACGGTTGGAATCATTGTATATATTGCTTCTATATAGTCTAAGAAACATATATGCAAAGCATCCAAACAGTACCATTCGCCAATTTTTTGTTCGTCAAGTTTAAGTGAACAACGAGCCCCATTGTTAATCCTTTAAAGGAAATTATTTGTAAATTTCGACAAGTAGAACAATGAATGGAACAGGTAGACTGTTGAAATCATTGTATATATTGCTTCTATATAGTCTAAGAAACATATATGCATAGCGTCCAAACAGTATAATTCGCCAATTTTTTGCTCTTCAAGTTTAAGTGAACTACGAGCCCCATTGTTAATACTTTAACGGAAATTATTTGTAACTTGCGACAAGTAGAACAATGAATGGAACAGGTAAACGGATGAAATCAATGTATATATTGCTTCTATATAGTCTAAGAAACATATATGCAAAGCATCCAAACAGTACCATTCGCCAATTTTTTGATCGTCAAGTTTAAGTGAACAACGAGCCCCATTGTTAATCCTTTAAAGGAAATTATTTGTAAATTTCGACAAGTAGAACATTGAATGAAACAGGTAGACGGTTGAAATCTTTGTATATATTGCTTCTATATAGTATAAGAAACATATATGCAAAGCATCCAAACAGTACAATTCGCCAATTTTTTGTTCTTCAAGTTTAAGTGAACTACGAGCCCCATTGTTAATCCTTTAAAGGAAATTATTTGTAAATTTCGACAAGTAGAACAATGAATGGAACAGGTAGACGGTTGAAATCTTTGTATATATTGCTTCTATATAGTCTAAGAAACATATATGCAAAGCATCCAAGCAGTACAATTCGCCAATTATTTGTTCTTCAAGTTTAAGTGAACAATGAGCCCCATTGTTATCCTTTAAAGGAAATTATTTGTAAATTTCGACAAGTAGAACAATGAATGGATCATGTAGACGGTTGGAATCATTGTATATATTGCTTCAATATAGTCTACGAAACATATATGCAAAGCATCCAAACAGTAAAATTCGCCAATTTTTTGTTCTTCAAGTTTAAGTGAACTACGAGCCCCATTGTTAATCCTTTAAAGGAAATTATTTCTAAATTTCGACAAGTAGAACAATGAATGGATCATGTAGACGGTTGAAATCATTGTATATATTGCTTCTATATAGTCTACGAAACATATATGCAAAGCATCCAAACAGTACCATTCGCCAATTTTTTGTTCTTCAAGTTTAAGTGAACTACGAGCCCCATTGTTAATCCTTTAAAGGAAATTATTTGTAACTTTCGACAAGTAGAACAATGAATGGAACAGGTAGACGGTTGAAATCTTTGTATATATTGCTTCTATATAATCTAAGAAACATATATGCAAAGCATCCAAACAGTACCATTCGCCAATTTTTTGTTCTTCAAGTTTAAGTGAACTACGAGTCCCATTGTTATCCTTTAAAGGAAATTATTTGTAAATTTCGACAAGTAGAACAATGAATGGATCATGTAGACGGTTGGAATCATTGTATATATTGCTTCAATATAGTCTACGAAACATATATGCAAAGCATCCAAACAGTAAAATTCGCCAATTTTTTGTTCTTCAAGTTTAAGTGAACTACGAGCCCCATTGTTAATCCTTTAAAGGAAATTATTTCTAAATTTCGACAAGTAGAACAATGAATGGATCATGTAGACGGTTGGAATCATTGTATATATTGCTTCAATATAGTCTACGAAACATATATGCAAAGCATCCAAACAGTAAAATTCGCCAATTTTTTGTTCTTCAAGTTTAAGTGAACTACGAGCCCCATTGTTAATCCTTTAACGGAAATTAATTGTAACTTTCTACAAGTAGAACAATGATTGGAACACGTAGACTGTTGAAATCATTGTATATATAGCTTCTATATAGTCTAAGAAACATATATGCAAAGCATCCAAACAGTACAATTCGCCAATTTTTTGTTCTTCAACTTTAAGTAAACTACGATCCCCATTGTTAATCCCTTAACGGAAATTATTTGAAACTGTCGACAAGTAGAACAATGAATGGAACAGGTAGACGGTTGAAATCATTGTATATATTGCTTCTATATAGTCTAAGAAACATATATGCAAAGCATCCAAACAGTACAATTCGCCAATTTTTTGTTCTTCAACTTTAAGTAAACTACGATCCCCATTGTTAATCCTTTAACGGAAATTATTTGAAACTGTCGACAAGTAGAACAATGAATGGAACAGGTAGACGGTTGAAATCATTGTATATATTGCTTCTATATAGTCTAAGAAACATATATGCAAAGCATCCAAACAGTACAATTCGCCAATTTTTTGTTCTTCAAGTTTAAGTGAACAATGAGCCCCAATGGTTAATCCGTTATCGGAAATTATTTGTAACTTTCGACAAGTAGAACAATGAATGGAACAGGAGGACTGTTGAAATCTTTGTATATATTGCTTCTATATAGTCTAAGAAACATATATGCAAAGCATCCAAACAGTACCATTCGCCAATTTTTTGTTCTTCAAGTTTAAGTGAGCTACGAGCCCCATTGTTAATCCTTTAAAGGAAATTATTTGTAAATTTCGACAAGTAGAACAATGAATGGAACAGGTAGACTGTTGAAATCATTGTATATATTGCTTCTATATAGTCTAAGAAACATATATGCATAGCGTCCAAACAGTACAATTCGCCAACTTTTTGCTCTTCAAGTTTAAGTGAACTACGAGCCCCATTGTTAATCCTTTAAAGGAAATTATTTGTCAATTTCGGCAAGTAGAGCAATGAATGGAATAGGTAGACGGTTGAAATCATTGTATATATTGCTTCTATATAGTCTAAGAAACATATCTGCAAATCATCCAAACAGTACAATTCGCCAATTATTTGATCTTCAAGTTTAAGTGAACTACGAGCCCCATTGTTAATACTTTAACGGAAATTATTTGTAACTTGCGACAAGTAGAACAATGAATGGATCATGTAGACGGTTGAAATCATTGTATATATTGCTTCTATATAGTCTACGAAACATATATGCAAAGCATCCAAACAGTACCATTCGCCAATTTTTTGTTCTTCAAGTTTAAGTGAACTACGAGCCCCATTGTAAATCCTTTAAAGGAAATTATTTGTAACTTTCGACAAGTAGAACAATGAATGGAACAGGTAGACTGTTGAAATCATTGTATATATTGCTTCTATATAGTCTAAGAAACATATATGCAAAGCATCCAAACAGTACAATTCGCCAATTTTTTGCTCTTCAAGTTTAAGTGAACTACGAGCCCCATTGTTAATCCTTTAAAGGAAATTATTTGTAAATAGCGGCAAGTAGAACAATGAATGGAATAGGTAGACGGTTGAAATCATTGTATATATTGCTTCTATATAGTCTAAGAAACATATCTGCAAATCATCCAAACAGTACAATTCGCCAATTATTTGATCTTCAAGTTTAAGTGAACTACGAGCCCCATTGTTAATACTTTAACGGAAATTATTTGTAACTTGCGACAAGTAGAACAATGAATGGAACAGGTAGACGGATGAAATCAATGTATATATTGCTTCTATATAGTCTAAGAAACATATATGCAAAGCATCCAAACAGTACCATTCGCCAATTTTTTGTTCTTCAAGTTTATGTGAACTACGAGCCCCATTGTTAATCCTTTAAAGGAAATTATTTGTAAATTTCGACAAGTAGAACAATGAATGGAACAGGTAGACTGTTGAAATCATTGTATATATTGCTCCTATATAGTCTAAGAAACATATATGCAAAGCATCCAAACAGTACAATTCGCCAATTTTTTGTTCTTCAAGTTTAAGTAAACTACGATCCCCATTGTTAATCCCTTAACGGAAATTATTTGTGACTTTCGACAAGTAGAACAATGAATTGAACAGGTAGACGGTTAAAATCAATGTATATATTGCTTCTATATAGTCTATGAAACATATATGCAAAGCATCCAAACAGTACCATTCGCCAATTTTTTGTTCTTCAAGTTTAAGTGAACTACGAGACCCATTGTTAATCCTTTAAAGGAAATTATTTGTAAATTTCGACAAGTAGAACAATGAATGGATCAGGTAGGCGGTTGAAATCATTGTATATATTGCTTCTATATAGCCTACGAAACACATATGCAAAGCATCCAAACAGTACAATTCGCCAATTTTTTATTCTTCAAGTTTAAGTGAACAATGAGCCCCAATGGTTAATCCGTGATCGGAAATTATTTGTAACTTTCGACATGTAGAACAATGAATGGAACAGGAGGACTGTTGAAATCTTTGTATATATTGCTTCTATATAGTCTAAGAAACACATATGCAAAGCATCCAAACAGTACCATTCGCCAATTTTTTGTTCTTCAAGTTTATGTGAACTACGAGCCCCATTGTTAATCCTTTAAAGGAAATTATTTGTAAATTTCGACAAGTAGAACAATGAATGGAACAGGTAGACTGTTGAAATCATTGTATATATTGCTTCTATATAGTCTAAGAAACATATATGCAAAGCATCCATACAGTACAATTCGCCAATTTTTTGTTCTTCAAGTTTAAGTAAACTACGATCCCCATTGTTAATCCCTTAACGGAAATTATTTGTAACTTTCGACAAGTAGAACAATGAATTGAACAGGTAGACGGTTAAAATCAATGTATACATTGCTTCTATATAGTCTAAGAAACATATATGCAAAGCATCCAAACAGTACCATTCGCCAATTTTTTGTTCTTCAAGTTTAAGTGAACTACGAGACCCATTGTTAATCCTTTAAAGGAAATTATTTGTAAATTTCGACAAGTAGAACAATGAATGGAATAGGTAGACTGTTGAAATCATTGTATATATTGCTTCTATATAGTCTAAGAAACATATATGCATAGCGTCCAAACAGTACAATTTGCCAATTTTTTGCTCTTCAAGTTTAAGTGAACTACGAGCCCCATTGTTAATCCTTTAAAGGAAATTATTTGTAAATTTCGGCAAGTAGAACAATGAATGGAATAGGTAGACGGTTGAAATCATTGTATATATTGCTTCTATATAGTCTAAGAAACATATCTGCAAATCATCCAAACAGTACAATTCGCCAATTTTTTGTTCTTCAAGTTTAAGTGATCTACGAGCCCCATTGTTAAACCTTTATCGGAAATTATTTGTAATTTTCGACAAGTAGAACAATGAATGGATCAGGTAGGCGGTTGAAATCATTGTATATATTGCTTCTATATAGCCTACGAAACACATATGCAAAGCATCCTAACAGTACAATTCGCCAATTTTTTGTTCTTCAAGTTTAAGTGAGCAATGAGCCCCATTGTTAATCCTTTATCGGAAATTATTTGTAACTTTCGACAAGTAGAACTATGAGTGGAACAGGTAGACGGTTGAAATCAATGTATATATTGCTTCTATATAGTCTAAGAACCATATATGCAAATCATCCAAACAGTACCATTCGCCAATTTTTTGTTCTTCAAGTTTAAGTGAACAATGAGCCCCATTGTTAATCCTTTATCGGAAATTATTTGTAACTTTCGACAAGTAGAACAATGAATAGAACAGGTAGACGGGTGAAATCTTTCTATATATTGCTTCTAAATAGTCTAAGAAACATATATGCAAAGCATCCAAACAGTACAATTAGCCAATTTTTTGTTCTTCAAGTTTAAGTGATCTACGAGCCCCATTGTTAATCCTTTATCGGAAATTATTTGTAATTTTCGACAAGTAGAACAATGAATGGAACAGTTAGACGGTTGAAATCTTTGTATATATTGCTTCAATATAGTCTACGAAACATATATGCAAAGCATCTAAACAGTACAATTCGCCAATTTTTTGTTCTTCAAGTTTAAGTGAACTACGAGCCCCATTGTTAATCCTTTAACGGAAATTAATTGTAACTTTCTACAAGTAGAACAATGATTGGAACACGTAGACTGTTGAAATCATTGTATATATTGCTTCTATATAGTCTAAGAAACATATATGCAAAGCACCCAAACAGTACAATTCGCCAATTTTTTGTTCTTCAAGTTTAAGTAAACTACGATCCCCATTGTTAATCCCTTAACGAAAATTATTTGATACTGTCGACAAGTAGAACAATGAATGGAACAGGTAGACGGTTGAAATCATTGTATATATTGCTTCTATATAGTCTAAGAAACATATATACAAAGCATCCAAACAGTACAATTCGCCAATTTTTTGTTCTTCAAGTTTAAGTGAACAATGAGCCCCAATGGTTAATCCGTTATCGGAAATTATTTGTAACTTTCGACAAGTAGAACAATGAATGGAACAGGAGGACTGTTGAAATCTTTGTATATATTGCTTCTATATAGTCTAAGAAACATATATGCAAAGCAGCCAAACAGTACCATTCGCCAATTTTTTGTTCTTCAAGTTTAAGTGAACTACGAGCCCCATTGTTAATCCTTTAAAGGAAATTATTTGTAAATTTCGACAAGTAGAACAATGAATGGAACAGGTAGACTGTTGAAATAATTGTATATATTGCTTCTATATAGTCTAAGAAACATATATGCATAGCGTCCAAACAGTACAATTCGCCAATTTTTTGCTCTTCAAGTTTAAGTGAACTACGAGCCCCATTGTTAATCCTTTAAAGGAAATTATTTGTAAATTTCGGCAAGTAGAACAATGAATGGAATAGGTAGACGGTTGAAATCATTGTATATATTGCTTCTATATAGTCTAAGAAACATATCTGCAAATCATCCAAACAGTACAATTCGCCAATTTTTTGTTCTTCAAGTTTAAGTGAACTACGAGCCCCATTGTTAATCCTTTATCGGAAATTATTTGTAACTTTCGACAAGTAGAATAATGAATGGAACTGGTAGACGGTTGAAATCTTTTTATATATTGCTTCTATATAGTCTAAGAAACATATATGCAAAGCATCCAAACAGTACAATTCGCCAATTTTTTGTTCTTCAAGTTTAAGTGAACTACGAGCCCCATTGTTAATCCTTTATCGGAAATTATTTGTAACTTTCGACAAGTAGAACAATGAATGGAACTGGTAGACGGTTGAAATCTTTTTATATATTGCTTCTATATAGTCTAAGAAACATATATGCAAAGCATCCAAACAGTACAATTCGCCAATTTTTTGTTCTTCAAGTTTAAGTGAGCAATGAGCCCCATTGTTAATCCTTTATCGGAAATTATTTGTAACTTTCGACAAGTAGAACTATGAGTGGAACAGGTAGACGGTTGAAATCAATGTATATATTGCTTCTATATAGTCTAAGAACCATATATGCAAATCATCCAAACAGTACCATTCGCCAATTTTTTGTTCTTCAAGTTTAAGTGAACAATGAGCCCCATTGTTAATCCTTTATCGGAAATTATTTGTAACTTGCGACAAGTAGAACAATGAATGGATCATGTAGACGGTTGAAATCATTGTATATATTGCTTCTATATAGTCTACGAAACATATATGCAAAGCATCCAAACAGTACCATTCGCCAATTTTTTGTTCTTCAAGTTTAAGTGAACTACGAGCCCCATTGTAAATCCTTTAAAGGAAATTATTTGTAACTTTCGACAAGTAGAACAATGAATGGAACAGGTAGACTGTTGAAATCATTGTATATATTGCTTCTATATAGTCTAAGAAACATATATGCAAAGCATCCAAACAGTACAATTCGCCAATTTTTTGTTCTTCAAGTTTAAGTAAACTACGATCCCCATTGTTAATCCCTTAACGGAAATTATTTGTGACTTTCGACAAGTAGAACAATGAATTGAACAGGTAGACGGTTAAAATCAATGTATATATTGTTTCTATATAGTCTAAGAAACATATATGCAAAGCATCCAAACAGTACCATTCGCCAATTTTTTGTTCTTCAAGTTTAAGTGAACTACGAGACCCATTGTTAATCCTTTAAAGGAAATTATTTGTAAATTTCGACAAGTAGAACAATGAATGGATCAGGTAGGCGGTTGAAATCATTGTATATATTGCTTCTATATAGCCTACGAAACACATATGCAAAGCATCCAAACAGTACAATTCGCCAATTTTTTATTCTTCAAGTTTAAGTGAACAATGAGCCCCAATGGTTAATCCGTTATCGGAAATTATTTGTAACTTTCGACAAGTAGAACAATGAATGGAACAGGAGGACTGTTGAAATCTTTGTATATATTGCTTCTATATAGTCTAAGAAACATATATGCATAGCGTCCAAACAGTACAATTCGCCAATTTTTTGCTCTTCAAGTTTAAGTGAACTACGAGCCCCATTGTTAATCCTTTAAAGGAAATTATTTGTAAATTTCGGCAAGTAGAACAATGAATGGAATTGTAGACGGTTGAAATCATTGTATATATTGCTTCTATATAGTCTAAGAAACATATCTGCAAATCATCCAAACAGTACAATTCGCCAATTATTTGATCTTCAAGTTTAAGTGAACTACGAGCCCCATTGTTAATACTTTAACGGAAATTATTTGTAACTTGCGACAAGTAGAACAATGAATGGATCATGTAGAAGGTTGAAATCATTGTATATATTGCTTCTATATAGTCTACGAAACATATATGCAAAGCATCCAAAAAGTACCATTCGCCAATTTTTTGCTCTTCAAGTTTAAGTGAACTACGAGCCCCATTGTTAATCCTTTAAAGGAAATTATTTGTAACTTTCGACAAGTAGAACAATGAATGGAACAGGTAGACTGTTGAAATCATTGTATATATTGCTTCTATATAGTCTAAGAAACAAATATGCAAAGCATCCAAACAGTACAATTCGCCAATTTTTTGTTCTTCAAGTTTAAGTGAACAATGAGCCCCATTGTTAATCCTTTATCGGAAATTATTTGTAACTTTCGACAAGTAGAACAGTGAATGGAACAGGTAGACGGTTGAAATCTTTGTATATATTGCTTCTATATAGTATAAGAAACATATATGCAAAGCATCCAAACAGTACAATTCGCCAATTTTTTGTTCTTCAAGTTTAAGTGAACAATGAGCCCCAATGGTTAATCCGTTATCGGAAATTATTTGTAACTTTCGACAAGTAGAACAGTGAATGGAACAGGTAGACGGTTGAAATCTTTGTATATATTGCTTCTATATAGTATAAGAAACATATATGCAAAGCATCCAAACAGTACCATTCGCCAATTTTTTGTTCTTCAAGTTTAAGTGAACTACGAGCCCCATTGTTAATCCTTTAAAGGAAATTATTTGTAAATTTCGACAAGTAGAACAATGAATGGAACAGGTAGACTGTTGAAATCATTGTATATATTGCTTCTATATAGTCTAAGAAACATATATGCATAGCGTCCAAACAGTACAATTCGCCAATTTTTTGCTCTTCAAGTTTAAATGAACTACGAGCCCCATTGTTAATCCTTTAAAGGAAATTATTTGTAAATTTCGGCAAGTAGAGCAATGAATGGAATAGGTAGACGGTTGAAATCATTGTATATATTGCTTCTATATAGTCTAAGAAACATATCTGCAAATCATCCAAACAGTACAATTCGCCAATTATTTGATCTTCAAGTTTAAGTGAACTACGAGCCCCATTGTTAATACTTTAACGGAAATTATTTGTAACTTGCGACAAGTAGAACAATGAATGGATCATGTAGACGGTTTAAATCATTGTATATATTGCTTCTATATAGTCTACGAAACATATATGCAAAGCATCCAAACAGTACCATTCGCCAATTTTTTGTTCTTCAAGTTTAAGTGAACTACGAGCCCCATTGTAAATCCTTTAAAGGAAATTATTTGTAACTTTCGACAAGTAGAACAATGAATGGAACAGGTAGACGGTTGAAATCATTGTATATATTGCTTCTATATAGTCTAAGAAACATATATACAAAGCATCCAAACAGTACAATTCGCCAATTTTTTGTTCTTCAAGTTTAAGTGAACAATGAGCCCCAATGGTTAATCCGTTATCGGAAATTATTTGTAACTTTCGACAAGTAGAACAATGAATGGAACAGGAGGACTGTTGAAATCTTTGTATATATTGCTTCTATATAGTCTAAGAAACATATATGCAAAGCAGCCAAACAGTACCATTCGCCAATTTTTTGTTCTTCAAGTTTAAGTGAACTACGAGCCCCATTGTTAATCCTTTAAAGGAAATTATTTGTAAATTTCGACAAGTAGAACAATGAATGGAACAGGTAGACTGTTGAAATAATTGTATATATTGCTTCTATATAGTCTAAGAAACATATATGCATAGCGTCCAAACAGTACAATTCGCCAATTTTTTGCTCTTCAAGTTTAAGTGAACTACGAGCCCCATTGTTAATCCTTTAAAGGAAATTATTTGTAAATTTCGGCAAGTAGAACAATGAATGGAATAGGTAGACGGTTGAAATCATTGTATATATTGCTTCTATATAGTCTAAGAAACATATCTGCAAATCATCCAAACAGTACAATTCGCCAATTTTTTGTTCTTCAAGTTTAAGTGAACTACGAGCCCCATTGTTAATCCTTTATCGGAAATTATTTGTAACTTTCGACAAGTAGAATAATGAATGGAACTGGTAGACGGTTGAAATCTTTTTATATATTGCTTCTATATAGTCTAAGAAACATATATGCAAAGCATCCAAACAGTACAATTCGCCAATTTTTTGTTCTTCAAGTTTAAGTGAACTACGAGCCCCATTGTTAATCCTTTATCGGAAATTATTTGTAACTTTCGACAAGTAGAACAATGAATGGAACTGGTAGACGGTTGAAATCTTTTTATATATTGCTTCTATATAGTCTAAGAAACATATATGCAAAGCATCCAAACAGTACAATTCGCCAATTTTTTGTTCTTCAAGTTTAAGTGAGCAATGAGCCCCATTGTTAATCCTTTATCGGAAATTATTTGTAACTTTCGACAAGTAGAACTATGAGTGGAACAGGTAGACGGTTGAAATCAATGTATATATTGCTTCTATATAGTCTAAGAACCATATATGCAAATCATCCAAACAGTACCATTCGCCAATTTTTTGTTCTTCAAGTTTAAGTGAACAATGAGCCCCATTGTTAATCCTTTATCGGAAATTATTTGTAACTTGCGACAAGTAGAACAATGAATGGATCATGTAGACGGTTGAAATCATTGTATATATTGCTTCTATATAGTCTACGAAACATATATGCAAAGCATCCAAACAGTACCATTCGCCAATTTTTTGTTCTTCAAGTTTAAGTGAACTACGAGCCCCATTGTAAATCCTTTAAAGGAAATTATTTGTAACTTTCGACAAGTAGAACAATGAATGGAACAGGTAGACTGTTGAAATCATTGTATATATTGCTTCTATATAGTCTAAGAAACATATATGCAAAGCATCCAAACAGTACAATTCGCCAATTTTTTGTTCTTCAAGTTTAAGTGAACAATGAGCCCCATTGTTAATCCTTTATCGGAAATTATTTGTAACTTTCGACAAGTAGAACAGTGAATGGAACAGGTAGACGGTTGAAATCTTTGTATATATTGCTTCTATATAGTATAAGAAACATATATGCAAAGCATCCAAACAGTACAATTCGCCAATTTTTTGTTCTTCAAGTTTAAGTAAACTACGATCCCCATTGTTAATCCCTTAACGGAAATTATTTGTGACTTTCGACAAGTAGAACAATGAATTGAACAGGTAGACGGTTAAAATCAATGTATATATTGTTTCTATATAGTCTAAGAAACATATATGCAAAGCATCCAAACAGTACCATTCGCCAATTTTTTGTTCTTCAAGTTTAAGTGAACTACGAGACCCATTGTTAATCCTTTAAAGGAAATTATTTGTAAATTTCGACAAGTAGAACAATGAATGGATCAGGTAGGCGGTTGAAATCATTGTATATATTGCTTCTATATAGCCTACGAAACACATATGCAAAGCATCCAAACAGTACAATTCGCCAATTTTTTATTCTTCAAGTTTAAGTGAACAATGAGCCCCAATGGTTAATCCGTTATCGGAAATTATTTGTAACTTTCGACAAGTAGAACAATGAATGGAACAGGAGGACTGTTGAAATCTTTGTATATATTGCTTCTATATAGTCTAAGAAACATATATGCATAGCGTCCAAACAGTACAATTCGCCAATTTTTTGCTCTTCAAGTTTAAGTGAACTACGAGCCCCATTGTTAATCCTTTAAAGGAAATTATTTGTAAATTTCGGCAAGTAGAACAATGAATGGAATTGTAGACGGTTGAAATCATTGTATATATTGCTTCTATATAGTCTAAGAAACATATCTGCAAATCATCCAAACAGTACAATTCGCCAATTATTTGATCTTCAAGTTTAAGTGAACTACGAGCCCCATTGTTAATACTTTAACGGAAATTATTTGTAACTTGCGACAAGTAGAACAATGAATGGATCATGTAGAAGGTTGAAATCATTGTATATATTGCTTCTATATAGTCTACGAAACATATATGCAAAGCATCCAAAAAGTACCATTCGCCAATTTTTTGCTCTTCAAGTTTAAGTGAACTACGAGCCCCATTGTTAATCCTTTAAAGGAAATTATTTGTAACTTTCGACAAGTAGAACAATGAATGGAACAGGTAGACGGTTGAAATCTTTGTATATATTGCTTCTATATAGTATAAGAAACATATATGCAAAGCATCCAAACAGTACAATTCGCCAATTTTTTGTTCTTCAAGTTTAAGTGAACAATGAGCCCCAATGGTTAATCCGTTATCGGAAATTATTTGTAACTTTCGACAAGTAGAACAGTGAATGGAACAGGTAGACGGTTGAAATCTTTGTATATATTGCTTCTATATAGTATAAGAAACATATATGCAAAGCATCCAAACAGTACCATTCGCCAATTTTTTGTTCTTCAAGTTTAAGTGAACTACGAGCCCCATTGTTAATCCTTTAAAGGAAATTATTTGTAAATTTCGACAAGTAGAACAATGAATGGAACAGGTAGACTGTTGAAATCATTGTATATATTGCTTCTATATAGTCTAAGAAACATATATGCATAGCGTCCAAACAGTACAATTCGCCAATTTTTTGCTCTTCAAGTTTAAATGAACTACGAGCCCCATTGTTAATCCTTTAAAGGAAATTATTTGTAAATTTCGGCAAGTAGAGCAATGAATGGAATAGGTAGACGGTTGAAATCATTGTATATATTGCTTCTATATAGTCTAAGAAACATATCTGCAAATCATCCAAACAGTACAATTCGCCAATTATTTGATCTTCAAGTTTAAGTGAACTACGAGCCCCATTGTTAATACTTTAACGGAAATTATTTGTAACTTGCGACAAGTAGAACAATGAATGGATCATGTAGACGGTTTAAATCATTGTATATATTGCTTCTATATAGTCTACGAAACATATATGCAAAGCATCCAAACAGTACCATTCGCCAATTTTTTGTTCTTCAAGTTTAAGTGAACTACGAGCCCCATTGTAAATCCTTTAAAGGAAATTATTTGTAACTTTCGACAAGTAGAACAATGAATGGAACAGGTAGACTGTTGAAATCATTGTATATATTGCTTCTATATAGTCTAAGAAACATATATGCAAAGCATCCAAACAGTACAATTCGCCAATTTTTTGTTCTTCAAGTTTAAGTGAACAATGAGCCCCATTGTTAATCCTTTATCGGAAATTATTTGTAACTTTCGACAAGTAGAACAGTGAATGGAACAGGTAGACGGTTGAAATCTTTGTATATATTGCTTCTATATAGTATAAGAAACATATATGCAAAGCATCCAAACAGTACAATTCGCCAATTTTTTGTTCTTCAAGTTTAAGTAAACTACGATCCCCATTGTTAATCCCTTAACGGAAATTATTTGTGACTTTCGACAAGTAGAACAATGAATTGAACAGGTAGACGGTTAAAATCAATGTATATATTGCTTCTATATAGTCTAAGAAACATATATGCAAAGCATCCAAACAGTACCATTCGCCAATTTTTTGTTCTTCAAGTTTAAGTGAACTACGAGACCCATTGTTAATCCTTTAAAGGAAATTATTTGTAAATTTCGACAAGTAGAACAATGAATGGATCAGGTAGGCGGTTGAAATCATTGTATATATTGCTTCTATATAGCCTACGAAACACATATGCAAAGCATCCAAACAGTACAATTCGCCAATTTTTTATTCTTCAAGTTTAAGTGAACAATGAGCCCCAATGGTTAATCCGTTATCGGAAATTATTTGTAACTTTCGACAAGTAGAACAATGAATGGAACAGGAGGACTGTTGAAATCTTTGTATATATTGCTTCTATATAGTCTAAGAAACACATATGCAAAGCATCCAAACAGTACCATTCGCCAATTTTTTAATCTTCAAGTTTAAGTGAACTACGAGCCCCATTGTTAATCCTTTAAAGGAAATTATTTGTAAATTTCGACAAGTAGAACAATGAATGGAACAGGTAGACTGTTGAAATCATTGTATATATTGCTTCTATATAGTCTAAGAAACATATATGCATAGCGTCCAAACAGTACAATTCGCCAATTTTTTGCTCTTCAAGTTTAAATGAACTACGAGCCCCATTGTTAATCCTTTAAAGGAAATTATTTGTAAATTTCGGCAAGTAGAGCAATGAATGGAATAGGTAGACGGTTGAAATCATTGTATATATTGCTTCTATATAGTCTAAGAAACATATCTGCAAATCATCCAAACAGTACAATTCGCCAATTATTTGATCTTCAAGTTTAAGTGAACTACGAGCCCCATTGTTAATACTTTAACGGAAATTATTTGTAACTTGCGACAAGTAGAACAATGAATGGATCATGTAGACGGTTGAAATCATTGTATATATTGCTTCTATATAGTCTACGAAACATATATGCAAAGCATCCAAACAGTACCATTCGCCAATTTTTTGTTCTTCAAGTTTAAGTGAACTACGAGCCCCATTGTAAATCCTTTAAAGGAAATTATTTGTAACTTTCGACAAGTAGAACAATGAATGGAACAGGTAGACTGTTGAAATCATTGTATATATTGCTTCTATATAGTCTAAGAAACATATATGCAAAGAATCCAAACAGTACAATTCGCCAATTTTTTGTTCTTCAAGTTTAAGTGAACTACGAGCCCCATTGTTAATCCTTTATCGGAAATTATTTGTAACTTTCGACAAGTAGAACAATGAATGGAACTGGTAGACGGTTGAAATCTTTTTATATATTGCTTCTATATAGTCTAAGAAACATATATGCAAAGCATCCAAACAGTACACTTCGCCAATTTTTTGTTCTTCAAGTTTAAGTGAGCAATGAGCCCCATTGTTAATCCTTTATCGGAAATTATTTGTAACTTTCGACAAGTAGAACTATGAGTGGAACAGGTAGACGGTTGAAATCAATGTATATATTGCTTCTATATAGTCTAAGAAACATATATGCAAATCATCCAAACAGTACCATTCGCCAATTTTTTGTTCTTCAAGTTTAAGTGAACAATGAGCCCCATTGTTAATCCTTTATCGGAAATTATTTGTAACTTTCGACAAGTAGAACAATGAATAGAACAGGTAAACGGGTGAAATCTTTCTATATATTGCTTCTAAATAGTCTAAGAAACATATATGCAAAGCATCCAAACAGTACAATTCGCCAATTTTTTGTTCTTCAAGTTTAAGTGATCTACGAGCCCCATTGTTAATCCTTTATCGGAAATTATTTGTAATTTTCGACAAGTAGAACAATGAATGGAACAGGTAGACGGTTGAAATCTTTGTATATATTGCTTCTATATAATCTAAGAAACATATATGCAAAGCATCTAAACGGTAACAATCGCCAATTTTTTGATCTTCAAGTTTAAGTGAACAGCGAGCCCCATTGATAATCATGAAATGGAAATTATTTGTAAGTTTCTACAAGTAGAACAATGAATAGTACAGGTAGACGGGTGAAATCTTTCTATATATTGCTTCTAAATAGTCTAAGAAACATATATGAAAAGCATCCAAACAGTACAATTCGCCAATTTTTTGTTCTTCAAGTTTAAGTGAACAATGAGCCCCAATGGTTAATCCGTTATCGGAAATTATTTGTAACTTTCGACAAGTAGAACAATGAATGGAACAGGAGGACTGTTGAAATCTTTGTATATATTGCTTCTATATAGTCTAAGAAACATATATGCAAAGCATCCAAACAGTACCATTCGCCAATTTTTTGTTCTTCAAGTTTAAGTGAACTACGAGCCCCATTGTTAATCCTTTAAAGGAAATTATTTGTAAATTTCGACAAGTAGAACAATGAATGGAACAGGTAGACTGTTGAAATAATTGTATATATTGCTTCTATATAGTCTAAGAAACATATATGCAAAGCATCCAAACAGTACAATTCGCCAATTTTTTGTTCTTCAAGTTTAAGTAAACTACGATCCCCATTGTTAATCCCTTAACGGAAATTATTTGTGACTTTCGACAAGTAGAACAATGAATGGAACAGGTAGACGGTTGAAATCAATGTATATATTGCTTCTATATAGTCTAAGAAACATATCTGCAAATCATCCAAACAGTACAATTCGCCAATTATTTGATCTTCAAGTTTAAGTGAACTACGAGCCCCATTGTTAATACTTTAACGGAAATTATTTGTAACTTGCGACAAGTAGAACAATGAATGGATCATGTAGACGGTTGAAATCATTGTATATATTGCTTCTATATAGTCTACGAAACATATATGCAAAGCATCCAAACAGTACCATTCGCCAATTTTTTGTTCTTCAAGTTTAAGTGAACTACGAGCCCCATTGTTAATCCTTTAAAGGAAATTATTTGTAACTTTCGACAAGTAGAACAATGAATGGAACAGGTAGACTGTTGAAATAATTGTATATATTGCTTCTACATAGTCTAAGAAACATATATGCAAAGCATCCAAACAGTACAATTCGCCAATTTTTTGTTCTTCAAGTTTAAGTGAACTACGAGCCCCATTGTTAATCCTTTATCGGAAATTATTTGTAACTTTCGACAAGTAGAACAATGAATGGAACTGGTAGACGGTTGAAATCTTTTTATATATTGCTTCTATATAGTCTAAGAAACATATATGCAAAGCATCCAAACAGTACACTTCGCCAATTTTTTGTTCTTCAAGTTTAAGTGAGCAATGAGCCCCATTGTTAATCCTTTATCGGAAATTATTTGTAACTTTCGACAAGTAGAACTATGAGTGGAACAGGTAGACGGTTGAAATCAATGTATATATTGCTTCTATATAGTCTAAGAAACATATATGCAAATCATCCAAACAGTACCATTCGCCAATTTTTTGTTCTTCAAGTTTAAGTGAACTACGAGACCCATTGTTAATCCTTTAAAGGAAATTATTTGTAAATTTCGACAAGTAGAACAATGAATGGATCAGGTAGGCGGTTGAAATCATTGTATATATTGCTTCTATATAGCCTACGAAACACATATGCAAAGCATCCAAACAGTACAATTCGCCAATTTTTCATTCTTCAAGTTTAAGTGAACAATGAGCCCCAATGGTTAATCCGTTATCGGAAATTATTTGTAACTTTCGACAAGTAGAACAATGAATGGAACAGGAGGACTGTTGAAATCTTTGTATATATTGCTTCTATATAGTCTAAGAAACACATATGCAAAGCATCCAAACAGTACCATTCGCCAATTTTTTGTTCTTCAAGTTTATGTGAACTACGAGCCCCATTGTTAATCCTTTAAAGGAAATTATTTGTAAATTTCGACAAGTAGAACAATGAATGGAACAGGTAGACTGTTGAAATCATTGTATATATTGCTTCTATATAGTCTAAGAAACATATATGCAAAGCATCCAAACAGTACAATTCGCCAATTTTTTGTTCTTCAAGTTTAAGTAAACTACGATCCCCATTGTTAGTCCCTTAACGGAAATTATTTGTGACTTTCGACAAGTAGAACAATGAATTGAACAGGTAGACGGTTAAAATCAATGTATATATTGCTTCTATATAGTCTAAGAAACATATATGCATAGCGTCCAAACAGTACAATTCGCCAATTTTTTGCTCTTCAAGTTTAAGTGAACTACGAGCCCCATTGTTAATCCTTTAAAGGAAATTATTTGTAATTTTCGACAAGTAGAACAATGAATGGAACAGGTAGACGGTTGAAATCTTTGTATATATTGCTTCTATATAATCTAAGAAACATATATGCAAAGCATCTAAACGGTAACAATAGCCAATTTTTTGATCTTCAAGTTTAAGTGAACAGCGAGCCCCATTGATAATCATGAAATGGAAATTATTTGTAAGTTTCTACAAGTAGAACAATGAATAGTACAGGTAGACGGGTGAAATCTTTCTATATATTGCTTCTAAATAGTCTAAGAAACATATATGAAAAGCATCCAAACAGTACAATTCGCCAATTTTTTGTTCTTCAAGTTTAAGTGAACAATGAGCCCCAATGGTTAATCCGTTATCGGAAATTATTTGTAACTTTCGACAAGTAGAACAATGAATGGAACAGGTAGACTGTTGAAATAATTGTATATATTGCTTCTACATAGTCTAAGAAACATATATGCAAAGCATCCAAACAGTACAATTCGCCAATTTTTTGTTCTTCAAGTTTAAGTGAACTACGAGCCCCATTGTTAATCCTTTATCGGAAATTATTTGTAACTTTCGACAAGTAGAACAATGAATGGAGCTGGTAGACGGTTGAAATCTTTTTATATATTGCTTCTATATAGTCTAAGAAACATATATGCAAAGCATCCAAACAGTACACTTCGCCAATTTTTTGTTCTTCAAGTTTAAGTGAGCAATGAGCCCCATTGTTAATCCTTTATCGGAAATTATTTGTAACTTTCGACAAGTAGAACTATGAGTGGAACAGGTAAACGGTTGAAATCAATGTATATATTGCTTCTATATAGTCTAAGAAACATATATGCAAATCATCCAAACAGTACCATTCGCCAATTTTTTGTTCTTCAAGTTTAAGTGAACTACGAGACCCATTGTTAATCCTTTAAAGGAAATTATTTGTAAATTTCGACAAGTAGAACAATGAATGGATCAGGTAGGCGGTTGAAATCATTGTATATATTGCTTCTATATAGCCTACGAAACACATATGCAAAGCATCCAAACAGTACAATTCGCCAATTTTTTATTCTTCAAGTTTAAGTGAACAATGAGCCCCAATGGTTAATCCGTTATCGGAAATTATTTGTAACTTTCGACAAGTAGAACAATGAATGGAACAGGAGGACTGTTGAAATCTTTGTATATATTGCTTCTATATAGTCTAAGAAACACATATGCAAAGCATCCAAACAGTACCATTCGCCAATTTTTTGTTCTTCAAGTTTATATGAACTACGAGCCCCATTGTTAATCCTTTAAAGGAAATTATTTGTAAATTTCGACAAGTAGAACAATGAATTGAACAGGTAGACGGTTAAAATCAATGTATATATTGCTTCTATATAGTCTAAGAAACATATATGCATAGCGTCCAAACAGTACAATTCGCCAATTTTTTGCTCTTCAAGTTTAAGTGAACTACGAGCCCCATTGTTAATCCTTTAAAGGAAATTATTTGTAAATTTCGGCAAGAAGAACAATGAATGGAATAGGTAGACGGTTGAAATCATTGTATATATTGCTTCTATATAGTCTAAGAAACATATCTGCAAATCATCCAAACAGTACAATTCGCCAATTTTTTGTTCTTCAAGTTTAAGTGAACTACGAGCCCCATTGTTAATCCTTTATCGGAAATTATTTGTAACTTTCGACAAGTAGAACAATGAATGGAACTGGTAGACGGTTGAAATCTTTTTATATATTGCTTCTATATAGTCTAAGAAACATATATGCAAAGCATCCAAACAGTACAATTCGCCAATTTTTTGTTCTTCAAGTTTAAGTGAACTACGAGCCCCATTGTTAATCCTTTATCGGAAATTATTTGTAACTTTCGACAAGTAGAACAATGAATGGAACTGGTAGACGGTTGAAATCTTTTTATATATTGCTTCTATATAGTCTAAGAAACATATATGCAAAGCATCCAAACAGTACACTTCGCCAATTTTTTGTTCTTCAAGTTTAAGTGAGCAATGAGCCCCATTGTTAATCCTTTATCGGAAATTATTTGTAACTTTCGACAAGTAGAACTATGAGTGGAACAGGTAGACGGTTGAAATCAATGTATAAATTGCTTCTATATAGTCTAAGAAACATATATGCAAATCATCCAAACAGTACCATTCGCCAATTTTTTGTTCTTCAAGTTTAAGTGAACAATGAGCCCCATTGTTAATCCTTTATCGGAAATTATTTGTAACTTTCGACAAGTAGAACAATGAATAGAACAGGTAAACGGGTGAAATCTTTCTATATATTGCTTCTAAATAGTCTAAGAAACATATATGCAAAGCATCCAAACAGTACAATTCGCCAATTTTTTGTTCTTCAAGTTTAAGTGATCTACGAGCCCCATTGTTAATCCTTTATCGGAAATTATTTGTAATTTTCGACAAGTAGAACAATGAATGGAACAGGTAGACGGTTGAAATCTTTGTATATATTGCTTCTATATAATCTAAGAAACATATATGCAAAGCATCTAAACGGTAACAATCGCCAATTTTTTGATCTTCAAGTTTAAGTGAACAGCGAGCCCCATTGATAATCATGAAATGGAAATTATTTGTAAGTTTCTACAAGTAGAACAATGAATAGTACAGGTAGACGGGTGAAATCTTTCTATATATTGCTTCTAAATAGTCTAAGAAACATATATGAAAAGCATCCAAACAGTACAATTCGCCAATTTTTTGTTCTTCAAGTTTAAGTGAACAATGAGCCCCAATGGTTAATCCGTTATCGGAAATTATTTGTAACTTTCGACAAGTAGAACAATGAATGGAACAGGAGGACTGTTGAAATCTTTGTATATATTGCTTCTATATAGTCTAAGAAACATATATGCAAAGCATCCAAACAGTACCATTCGCCAATTTTTTGTTCTTCAAGTTTAAGTGAACTACGAGCCCCATTGTTAATCCTTTAAAGGAAATTATTTGTAAATTTCGACAAGTAGAACAATGAATGGAACAGGTAGACTGTTGAAATAATTGTATATATTGCTTCTATATAGTCTAAGAAACATATATGCAAAGCATCCAAACAGTACAATTCGCCAATTTTTTGTTCTTCAAGTTTAAGTAAACTACGATCCCCATTGTTAATCCCTTAACGGAAATTATTTGTGACTTTCGACAAGTAGAACAATGAATGGAACAGGTAGACGGTTGAAATCAATGTATATATTGCTTCTATATAGTCTAAGAAACATATCTGCAAATCATCCAAACAGTACAATTCGCCAATTATTTGATCTTCAAGTTTAAGTGAACTACGAGCCCCATTGTTAATACTTTAACGGAAATTATTTGTAACTTGCGACAAGTAGAACAATGAATGGATCATGTAGACGGTTGAAATCATTGTATATATTGCTTCTATATAGTCTACGAAACATATATGCAAAGCATCCAAACAGTACCATTCGCCAATTTTTTGTTCTTCAAGTTTAAGTGAACTACGAGCCCCATTGTTAATCCTTTAAAGGAAATTATTTGTAACTTTCGACAAGTAGAACAATGAATGGAACAGGTAGACTGTTGAAATAATTGTATATATTGCTTCTACATAGTCTAAGAAACATATATGCAAAGCATCCAAACAGTACAATTCGCCAATTTTTTGTTCTTCAAGTTTAAGTGAACTACGAGCCCCATTGTTAATCCTTTATCGGAAATTATTTGTAACTTTCGACAAGTAGAACAATGAATGGAACCGGTAGACGGTTGAAATCTTTTTATATATTGCTTCTATATAGTCTAAGAAACATATATGCAAAGCATCCAAACAGTACACTTCGCCAATTTTTTGTTCTTCAAGTTTAAGTGAGCAATGAGCCCCATTGTTAATCCTTTATCGGAAATTATTTGTAATTTTCGACAAGTAGAACTATGAGTGGAACAGGTAGACGGTTGAAATCAATGTATATATTGCTTCTATATAGTCTAAGAAACATATATGCAAATCATCCAAACAGTACCATTCGCCAATTTTTTGTTCTTCAAGTTTAAGTGAACTACGAGACCCATTGTTAATCCTTTAAAGGAAATTATTTGTAAATTTCGACAAGTAGAACAATGAATGGATCAGGTAGGCGGTTGAAATCATTGTATATATTGCTTCTATATAGCCTACGAAACACATATGCAAAGCATCCAAACAGTACAATTCGCCAATTTTTTATTCTTCAAGTTTAAGTGAACAATGAGCCCCAATGGTTAATCCGTTATCGGAAATTATTTGTAATTTTCGACAAGTAGAACAATGAATGGAACAGGTAGACGGTTGAAATCTTTGAATATATTGCTTCTATATAATCTAAGAAACATATATGCAAAGCATCTAAACGGTAACAATCGCCAATTTTTTGATCTTCAAGTTTAAGTGAACAGCGAGCCCCATTGATAATCATGAAATGGAAATTATTTGTAAGTTTCTACAAGTAGAACAATGAATAGTACAGGTAGACGGGTGAAATCTTTCTATATATTGCTTCTAAATAGTCTAAGAAACATATATGAAAAGCATCCAAACAGTACAATTCGCCAATTTTTTGTTCTTCAAGTTTAAGTGAACAATGAGCCCCAATGGTTAATCCGTTATCGGAAATTATTTGTAACTTTCGACAAGTAGAACAATAAATGGAACAGGAGGACTGTTGAAATCTTTGTATATATTGCTTCTATATAGTCTAAGAAACATATATGCAAAGCATCCAAACAGTACCATTCGCCAATTTTTTGTTCTTCAAGTTTAAGTGAACTACGAGCCCCATTGTTAATCCTTTAAAGGAAATTATTTGTAAATTTCGACAAGTAGAACCATGAATGGAACATGTAGACTGTTGAAATAATTGTATATATTGCTTCTATATAGTCTAAGAAACATATATGCAAAGCATCCAAACAGTACAATTCGCCAATTTTTTGTTCTTCAAGTTTAAGTAAACTACGATCCCCATTGTTAATCCCTTAACGGAAATTATTTGTGACTTTCGACAAGTAGAACAATGAATGGAACAGGTAGACGGTTGAAATCAATGTATATATTGCTTCTATATAGTCTAAGAAACATATATGCAAATCATCCAAACAGTACCATTCGCCAATTTTTTGTTCTTCAAGTTTAAGTGAACTACGAGACCCATTGTTAATCCTTTAAAGGAAATTATTTGTAAATTTCGACAAGTAGAACAATGAATGGATCAGGTAGGCGGTTGAAATCATTGTATATATTGCTTCTATATAGCCTACGAAACACATATGCAAAGCATCCAAACAGTACCATTCGCCAATTTTTTATTCTTCAAGTTTAAGTGAACAATGAGCCCCAATGGTTAATCCGTTATCGGAAATTATTTGTAATTTTCGACAAGTAGAACAATGAATGGAACAGGTAGACGGTTGAAATCTTTGAATATATTGCTTCTATATAATCTAAGAAACATATATGCAAAGCATCTAAACGGTAACAATCGCCAATTTTTTGATCTTCAAGTTTAAGTGAACAGCGAGCCCCATTGATAATCATGAAATGGAAATTATTTGTAAGTTTCTACAAGTAGAACAATGAATAGTACAGGTAGACGGGTGAAATCTTTCTATATATTGCTTCTAAATAGTCTAAGAAACATATATGAAAAGCATCCAAACAGTACAATTCGCCAATTTTTTGTTCTTCAAGTTTAAGTGAACAATGAGCCCCAATGGTTAATCCGTTATCGGAAATTATTTGTAACTTTCGACAAGTAGAACAATAAATGGAACAGGAGGACTGTTGAAATCTTTGTATATATTGCTTCTATATAGTCTAAGAAACATATATGCAAAGCATCCAAACAGTACCATTCGCCAATTTTTTGTTCTTCAAGTTTAAGTGAACTACGAGCCCCATTGTTAATCCTTTAAAGGAAATTATTTGTAAATTTCGACAA
This sequence comes from Cerceris ruficornis, assembly GCA_963989415.1. Lineage (NCBI taxonomy): Eukaryota > Metazoa > Arthropoda > Insecta > Hymenoptera > Crabronidae > Cerceris > Cerceris ruficornis. Next base: position 200,448 of record CAXDIW010000276.1, on the reverse strand, counting down.
GTAGAACCATGAATGGAACATGTAGACTGTTGAAATAATTGTATATATTGCTTCTATATAGTCTAAGAAACATATATGCAAAGCATCCAAACAGTACAATTCGCCAATTTTTTGTTCTTCAAGTTTAAGTAAACTACGATCCCCATTGTTAATCCCTTAACGGAAATTATTTGTGACTTTCGACAAGTAGAACAATGAATGGAACAGGTAGACGGTTGAAATCAATGTATATATTGCTTCTATATAGTCTAAGAAACATATCTGCAAATCATCCAAACAGTACAATTCGCCAATTATTTGATCTTCAAGTTTAAGTGAACTACGAGCCCCATTGTTAATACTTTAACGGAAATTATTTGTAACTTGCGACAAGTAGAACAATGAATGGATCATGTAGACGGTTGAAATCATTGTATATATTGCTTCTATATAGTCTACGAAACATATATGCAAAGCATCCAAACAGTACCATTCGCCAATTTTTTGTTCTTCAAGTTTAAGTGAACTACGAGCCCCATTGTTAATCCTTTAAAGGAAACTATTTGTAACTTTCGACAAGTAGAACAATGAATGGAACAGGTACACTGTTGAAATAATTGTATATATTGCTTCTACATAGTCTAAGAAACATATATGCAAAGCATCCAAACAGTACCATTCGCCAATTTTTTGTTGTTCAAGTTTAAGTGAACTACGAGCCCCATTGTTAATCCTTTAAAGGAAATTATTTGTAAATTTCGACAAGTAGAACAATGAATGGAACAGGTAGACTGTTGAAATCATTGTATATATTGCTTCTATATAGTCTAAGAAACATATATGCAAAGCATCCAAACAGTACCATTCGCCAATTTTTTGTTCTTCAAGTTTAAGTGAACTACGAGACCCATTGTTAATCCTTTAAAGGAAATTATTTGTAAATTTCGACAAGTAGAACAATGAATGGATCAGGTAGGCGGTTGAAATCATTGTATATATTGCTTCTATATAGCCTACGAAACACATATGCAAAGCATCCAAATAGTACAATTCGACAATTTTTTGTTCTTCAAGTTTAAGTGAACAATGAGCCCCATTGTTAATCCTTTATCGGAAATTATTTGTAACTTTCGACAAGTAGAACAGTGAAAGGAACAGGTAGACGGTTGAAATCTTTGTATATATTGCTTCTATATAGTATAAGAAACATATATGCAAAGCATCCAAACAGTACAATTCGCCAATTTTTTGTTCTTCAAGTTTAAGTGAACAATGAGCCCCAATGGTTAATCCGTTATCGGAAATTATTTGTAACTTTCGACAAGTAGAACAATGAATGGAACAGGAGGACTGTTGAAATCTTTGTATATATTGCTTCTATATAGTCTAAGAAACATATATGCAAAGCATCCAAACAGTACCATTCGCCCATTTTTTGTTCTTCAAGTTTAAGTGAACAATGAGCCCCATTGTTAATCCTTTAAAGGAAATTATTTGTAAATTTCGACAAGTAGAACAATGAATGGAACAGGTAGACTGTTGAAATCTTTGTATATATTGCTTCTATATAGTCTAAGAAACACATATGCAAAGCATCCAAACAGTACCATTCGCCAATTTTTTGTTCTTCAAGTTTAAGTGAACAATGAGCCCCAATGGTTAATCCTTTATCGGAAATTATTTGTAATTTTCGACAAGTAGAACAATGAATGGAACAGGTAGACGGTTGAAATCTTTGTATATATTGCTTCTATATAATCTAAGAAACATATATGCAAAGCATCTAAACGGTAACAATCGCCAATTTTTTGATCTTCAAGTTTAAGTGAACAGCGAGCCCCATTGATAATCATGAAATGGAAATTATTTGTAAGTTTCTACAAGTAGAACAATGAATAGTACAGGTAGACGGGTGAAATCTTTCTATATATTGCTTCTAAATAGTCTAAGAAACATATATGAAAAGCATCCAAACAGTACAATTCGCCAATTTTTTGTTCTTCAAGTTTAAGTGAACAATGAGCCCCAATGGTTAATCCGTTATCGGAAATTATTTGTAACTTTCGACAAGTAGAACAATGAATGGAACAGGAGGACTGTTGAAATCTTTGTATATATTGCTTCTATATAGTCTAAGAAACATATATGCAAAGCATCCAAACAGTACCATTCGCCAATTTTTTGTTCTTCAAGTTTAAGTGAACTACGAGCCCCATTGTTAATCCTTTAAAGGAAATTATTTATAAATTTCGACAAGTAGAACAATGAATGGAACAGGTAGACTGCTGAAATAATTGTATATATTGCTTCTATATAGTCTAAGAAACATATATGCAAAGCATCCAAACAGTACAATTCGCCAATTTTTTGTTCTTCAAGTTTAAGTAAACTACGATCCCCATTGTTAATCCCTTAACGGAAATTATTTGTGACTTTCGACAAGTAGAACAATGAATGGAACAGGTAGACGGTTGAAATCAATGTATATATTGCTTCTATATAGTCTAAGAAACATATCTGCAAATCATCCAAACAGTACCATTCGCCAATTTTTTGTTCTTCAAGTTTAAGTGAACAATGAGCCCCATTGTTAATCCTTTATCGGAAATTATTTGTAACTTTCGACAAGTAGAACAATGAATAGAACAGGTAAACGGGTGAAATCTTTCTATATATTGCTTCTAAATAGTCTAAGAAACATATATGCAAAGCATCCAAACAGTACAATTCGCCAATTTTTTGTTCTTCAAGTTTAAGTGATCTACGAGCCCCATTGTTAATCCTTTATCGGAAATTATTTGTAATTTTCGACAAGTAGAACAATGAATGGAACAGGTAGACGGTTGAAATCTTTGTATATATTGCTTCTATATAATCTAAGAAACATATATGCAAAGCATCTAAACGGTAACAATCGCCAATTTTTTGATCTTCAAGTTTAAGTGAACAGCGAGCCCCATTGATAATCATGAAATGGAAATTATTTGTAAGTTTCTACAAGTAGAACAATGAATAGTACAGGTAGACGGGTGAAATCTTTCTATATATTGCTTCTAAATAGTCTAAGAAACATATATGAAAAGCATCCAAACAGTACCATTCGCCAATTTTTTGTTCTTCAAGTTTAAGTGAACTACGAGCCCCATTGTTAATCCTTTAAAGGAAATTATTTGTAACTTTCGACAAGTAGAACAATGAATGGAACAGGTAGACTGTTGAAATAATTGTATATATTGCTTCTACATAGTCTAAGAAACATATATGCAAAGCATCCAAACAGTACAATTCGCCAATTTTTTGTTCTTCAAGTTTAAGTAAACTACGATCCCCATTGTTAATCCCTTAACGTAAATTATTTGTGACTTTCGACAAGTAGAACAATGAATGGAACAGGTAGGCGGTTGAAATCAATGTATATATTGCTTCTATATAGTCTAAGAAACATATATGCAAAGCATCCAAACAGTACCATTCGCCAATTTTTTGTTCTTCAAGTTTAAGTGAACTACGAGCCCCATTGTTAATCCTTTAAAGGAAATTATTTGTAAATTTCGACAAGTAGAACAATGAATGGAACAGGTAGACTGTTGAAATCATTGTATATATTGCTTCTATATAGTCTAAGAAACATATATGCAAAGCATCCAAACAGTACCATTCGCCAATTTTTTGTTCTTCAAGTTTAAGTGAACTACGAGACCCATTGTTAATCCTTTAAAGGAAATTGTTTGTAAATTTCGACAAGTAGAACAATGAATGGATCAGGTAGGCGGTTGAAATCATTGTATATATTGCTTCTATATAGCCTACGAAACACATATGCAAAGCATCCAAATAGTACAATTCGACAATTTTTTGTTCTTCAAGTTTAAGTGAACAATGAGCCCCATTGTTAATCCTTTATCGGAAATTATTTGTAACTTTCGACAAGTAGAACAGTGAATGGAACAGGTAGACGGTTGAAATCTTTGTATATATTGCTTCTATATAGTATAAGAAACATATATGCAAAGCATCCAAACAGTACAATTCGCCAATTTTTTGTTCTTCAAGTTTAAGTGAACAATGAGCCCCAATGGTTAATCCGTTATCGGAAATTATTTGTAACTTTCGACAAGTAGAACAATGAATGGAACAGGAGGACTGTTGAAATCTTTGTATATATTGCTTCTACATAGTCTAAGAAACATATATGCAAAGCATCCAAACAGTACCATTCGCCAATTTTTTGTTCTTCAAGTTTAAGTGAACTACGAGCCCCATTGTTAATCCTTTAAAGGAAATTATTTGTAAATTTCGACAAGTAGAACAATGAATGGAACAGGTAGACTGTTGAAATAATTGTATATATTGCTTCTATATAGTCTAAGAAACACATATGCAAAGCATCCAAACAGTACAATTCGCCAATTTTTTGTTCTTCAAGTTTAAGTAAACTACGATCCCCATTGTTAATCCCTTAACGGAAATTATTTGTGACTTTCGACAAGTAGAACAATGAATGGAACAGGTAGACGGTTGAAATCAATGTATATATTGCTTCTATATAGTCTAAGAAACATATCTGCAAATCATCCAAACAGTACAATTCGCCAATTATTTGATCTTCAAGTTTAAGTGAACTACGAGCCCCATTGTTAATACTTTAACGGAAATTATTTGTAACTTGCGACAAGTAGAACAATGAATGGAACAGGTAGACGGTTGAAATCTTTGTATATATTGCTTCTATATAATCTAAGAAACATATATGCAAAGCATCTAAACGGTAACAATCGCCAATTTTTTGATCTTCAAGTTTAAGTGAACAGCGAGCCCCATTGATAATCATGAAATGGAAATTATTTGTAAGTTTCTACAAGTAGAACAATGAATAGTACAGGTAGACGGGTGAAATCTTTCTATATATTGCTTCTAAATAGTCTAAGAAACATATATGAAAAGCATCCAAACAGTACAATTCGCCAATTTTTTGTTCTTCAAGTTTAAGTGAACAATGAGCCCCAATGGTTAATCCGTTATCGGAAATTATTTGTAACTTTCGACAAGTAGAACAATGAATGGAACAGGAGGACTGTTGAAATCTTTGTATATATTGCTTCTATATAGTCTAAGAAACATATATGCAAAGCATCCAAACAGTACCATTCGCCAATTTTTTGTTCTTCAAGTTTAAGTGAACTACGAGCCCCATTGTTAATCCTTTAAAGGAAATTATTTGTAAATTTCGACAAGTAGAACAATGAATGGAACAGGTAGACTGTTGAAATAATTGTATATATTGCTTCTATATAGTCTAAGAAACATATATGCAAAGCATCCAAACAGTACAATTCGCCAATTTTTTGTTCTTCAAGTTTAAGTGAACTACGAGACCCATTGTTAATCCTTTAAAGGAAATTATTTGTAAATTTCGACAAGTAGAACAATGAATGGATCAGGTAGGCGGTTGAAATCATTGTATATATTGCTTCTATATAGCCTACGAAACATATATGCAAAGCATCCAAACAGTACAATTCGCCAATTATTTGATCTTCAAGTTTAAGTGAACTACGAGCCCCATTGTTAATACTTTAACGGAAATTATTTGTAACTTGCGACAAGTAGAACAATGAATGGATCATGTAGACGGTTGAAATCATTGTATATATTGCTTCTATATAGTCTACGAAACATATATGCAAAGCATCCAAACAGTACCATTCGCCAATTTTTTGTTCTTCAAGTTTAAGTGAACTACGAGCCCCATTGTTAATCCTTTAAAGGAAATTATTTGTAACTTTCGACAAGTAGAACAATGAATGGAACAGGTAGACTGTTGAAATAATTGTATATATTGCTTCTACATAGTCTAAGAAACATATATGCAAAGCATCCAAACAGTACAATTCGCCAATTTTTTGTTCTTCAAGTTTAAGTAAACTACGATCCCCATTGTTAATCCCTTAACGTAAATTATTTGTGACTTTCGACAAGTAGAACAATGAATGGAACAGGTAGACGGTTGAAATCAATGTATATATTGCTTCTATATAGTCTAAGAAACATATATGCAAAGCATCCAAACAGTACCATTCGCCAATTTTTTGTTCTTCAAGTTTAAGTGAACTACGAGCCCCATTGTTAATCCTTTAAAGGAAATTATTTGTAAATTTCGACAAGTAGAACAATGAATGGAACAGGTAGACTGTTGAAATCATTGTATATATTGCTTCTATATAGTCTAAGAAACATATATGCAAAGCATCCAAACAGTACCATTCGCCAATTTTTTGTTCTTCAAGTTTAAGTGAACTACGAGACCCATTGTTAATCCTTTAAAGGAAATTATTTGTAAATTTCGACAAGTAGAACAATGAATGGATCAGGTAGGTGGTTGAAATCATTGTATATATTGCTTCTATATAGCCTACGAAACACATATGCAAAGCATCCAAATAGTACAATTCGACAATTTTTTGTTCTTCAAGTTTAAGTGAACAATGAGCCCCATTGTTAATCCTTTATCGGAAATTATTTGTAACTTTCGACAAGTAGAACAGTGAATGGAACAGGTAGACGGTTGAAATCAATGTATATATTGCTTCTATATAGTCTAAGAAACATATATGCAAAGCATCCAAACAGTACCATTCGCCAATTTTTTGTTCTTCAAGTTTAAGTGAACTACGAGCCCCATTGTTAATCCTTTAAAGGAAATTATTTGTAAATTTCGACAAGTAGAACAATGAATGGAACAGGTAGACTGTTGAAATCTTTGTATATATTGCTTCTATATAGTATAAGAAACATATATGCAAAGCATCCAAACAGTACAATTCGCCAATTTTTTGTTCTTCAAGTTTAAGTGAACAATGAGCCCCAATGGTTAATCCGTTATCGGAAATTATTTGTAACTTTCGACAAGTAGAACAATGAATGGAACAGGAGGACTGTTGAAATCTTTGTATATATTGCTTCTATATAGTCTAAGAAACATATATGCAAAGCATCCAAACAGTACCATTCGCCAATTTTTTGTTCTTCAAGTTTAAGTGAACTACGAGCCCCATTGTTAATCCTTTAAAGGAAATTATTTGTAAATTTCGACAAGTAGAACAATGAATGGAACAGGTAGACTGTTGAAATAATTGTATATATTGCTTCTATATAGTCTAAGAAACATATATGCAAAGCATCCAAACAGTACAATTCGCCAATTTTTTGTTCTTCAAGTTTAAGTAAACTACGATCCCCATTGTTAATCCCTTAACGGAAATTATTTGTGACTTTCGACAAGTAGAACAATGAATGGAACAGGTAGACGGTTGACATCAATGTATATATTGCTTCTATATAGTCTAAGAAACATATCTGCAAATCATCCAAACAGTACAATTCGCCAATTATTTGATCTTCAAGTTTAAGTGAACTACGAGCCCCATTGTTAATACTTTAACGGAAATTATTTGTAACTTGCGACAAGTAGAACAATGAATGGATCATGTAGACGGTTGAAATCATTGTATATATTGCTTCTATATAGTCTAAGAAACATATATGCAAAGCATCCAAACAGTACAATTCGCCAATTTTTTGTTCTTCAAGTTTAAGTAAACTACGATCCCCATTGTTAATCCCTTAACGGAAATTATTTGTGACTTTCGACAAGTAGAACAATGAATGGAACAGGTAGACGGTTGAAATCAATGTATATATTGCTTCTATATAGTCTAAGAAACATATCTGCAAATCATCCAAACAGTACAATTCGCCAATTATTTGATCTTCAAGTTTAAGTGAACTACGAGCCCCATTGTTAATACTTTAACGGAAATTATTTGTAACTTGCGACAAGTAGAACAATGAATGGATCATGTAGACGGTTGAAATCATTGTATATATTGCTTCTATATAGTCTACGAAACATATATGCAAAGCATCCAAACAGTACCATTCGCCAATTTTTTGTTCTTCAAGTTTAAGTGAACTACGAGCCCCATTGTTAATCCTTTAAAGGAAATTATTTGTAACTTTCGACAAGTAGAACAATGAATGGAACAGGTAGACTGTTGAAATCATTGTATATATTGCTTCTATATAGTCTAAGAAACATATATGCAAAGCATCCAAACAGTACAATTCGCCAATTTTTTGTTCTTCAAGTTTAAGTGAACAATGAGCCCCATTGTTAATCCTTTATCGGAAATTATTTGTAACTTTCGACAAGTAGAACAGTGAATGGAACAGGTAGACGGTTGAAATCTTTGTATATATTGCTTCAATATAGTATAAGAAACATATATGCAAAGCATCCAAACAGTACAATTCGCCAATTTTTTGTTCTTCAAGTTTAAGTGAACAATGAGCCCCAATGGTTAATCCGTTATCGGAAATTATTTGTAACTTTCGACAAGTAGAACAATGAATGGAACAGGAGGACTGTTGAAATCTTTGTATATATTGCTTCTATATAGTCTAAGAAACATATATGCAAATCATCCAAACAGTACCATTCGCCAATTTTTTGTTCTTCAAGTTTAAGTGAACAACGAGCCCCATTGATAATCATGAAACGGAAATTATTTGTAACTTTCTACAAGTAGAACAATGAATAGAACAGGTAGACGGGTGAAATCTTTCTATATATTGCTTCTAAATAGTCTAAGAAACATATATGCAAAGCATCCAAACAGTACAATTCGCCAATTTTTTGTTCTTCAAGTTTAAGTAAACTACGATCCCCATTGTTAATCCCTTAACGGAAATTAATTGTAACTTTCTACAAGTAGAACAATGATTGGAACACGCAGACGGTTGAAATCTTTGTATATATTGCTTCCATATAGTCTAAGAAACATATATGCAAAGCATCCAAACAGTACCATTCGCCAATTTTTTGTTCTTCAAGTTTAAGTGAACAATGAGCCCCATTGTTAATCCTTTATCGGAGATTATTTGTAACTTTCGTCAAGTAGAACATTGAATGGAACAGGTAGACGTTTGAAATCTTTGTATATATTGCTTCTATATAGTATAAGAAACATATATGCAAAGCATCCAAACAGTACAATTCGCCAATTTTTTGGTCTTCAAGTTTAAGTGAACTACGAGCCCCATTGTTAATCCTTTAAAGGAAATTATTTGTAAATTTCGGCAAGTAGAACAATGAATGGAACAGGTAGACGGTTGAAATCTTTGTATATATTGCTTCTATATAATCTAAGAAACTTATATGCAAAGCATCCAAACAGTACCATTCGCCAATTTTTTGTTCTTCAAGTTTAAGTGAACTACGAGCTCCATTGTTAAGCCTTTAAAGGAAATTATTTGTAAATTTCGACAAGTAGAACAATGAATGGATCATGTAGACGGTTGGAATCATTGTATATATTGCTTCAATATAGTCTACGAAACATATATGCAAAGCATCCAAACAGTACAATTCGCCAATTTTTTGTTCTTCAAGTTTAAGTGAACTACGAGCCCCATTGTTAATCCTTTAAAGGAAATTATTTGTAAATTTCGGCAAGTAGAACAATGAATGGAATTGTAGACGGTTGAAATCATTGTATATATTGCTTCTATATAGTCTAAGAAACATATATGCAAAGCATCCAAACAGTACCATTCGCCAATTTTTTGTTCTTCAGGTTTAAGTGAACTACGAGCCCCATTGTTAATCCTTTAAAGGAAATTATTTGTAAATTTCGACAAGTAGAACAATGAATGGAACAGGTAGACTGTTGAAATAATTGTATATATTGCTTCTATATAGTCTAAGAAACATATATGCAAAGCATCCAAACAGTACAATTCGCCAATTTTTTGTTCTTCAAGTTTAAGTAAACTACGATCCCCATTGTTAATCCCTTAACGGAAATTATTTGTGACTTTCGACAAGTAGAACAATGAATGGAACAGGTAGACGGTTGAAATCAATGTATATATTGCTTCTATATAGTCTAAGAAACATATCTGCAAATCATCCAAACAGTACAATTCGCCAATTATTTGATCTTCAAGTTTAAGTGAACTACGAGCCCCATTGTTAATACTTTAACGGAAATTATTTGTAACTTGCGACAAGTAGAACAATGAATGGATCATGTAGACGGTTGAAATCATTGTATATATTGCTTCTATATAGTCTACGAAACATATATGCAAAGCATCCAAACAGTACCATTCGCCAATTTTTTGTTCTTCAAGTTTAAGTGAACTACGAGCCCCATTGTTAATCCTTTAAAGGAAATTATTTGTAACTTTCGACAAGTAGAACAATGAATGGAACAGGTAGACTGTTGAAATCATTGTATATATTGCTTCAATATAGTCTACGAAACATATATGCAAAGCATCCAAACAGTACAATTCGCCAATTTTTTGTTCTTCAAGTTTAAGTGAACCACGAGCCCCATTGTTAATCCTTTAAAGGAAATTATTTGTAAATTTCGGCAAGTAGAACAATGAATGGAATTGTAGACGGTTGAAATCATTGTATATATTGCTTCTATATAGTCTAAGAAACATATATGCAAAGCATCCAAACAGTACCATTCGCCAATTTTTTGTTCTTCAGGTTTAAGTGAACTACGAGCCCCATTGTTAATCCTTTAAAGGAAATTATTTGTAAATTTCGACAAGTAGAACAATGAATGGAACAGGTAGACTGTTGAAATAATTGTATATATTGCTTCTATATAGTCTAAGAAACATATATGCAAAGCATCCAAACAGTACAATTCGCCAATTTTTTGTTCTTCAAGTTTAAGTAAACTACGATCCCCATTGTTAATCCCTTAACGGAAATTATTTGTGACTTTCGACAAGTAGAACAATGAATGGAACAGGTAGACGGTTGAAATCAATGTATATATTGCTTCTATATAGTCTAAGAAACATATCTGCAAATCATCCAAACAGTACAATTCGCCAATTATTTGATCTTCAAGTTTAAGTGAACTACGAGCCCCATTGTTAATACTTTAACGGAAATTATTTGTAACTTGCGACAAGTAGAACAATGAATGGATCATGTAGACGGTTGAAATCATTGTATATATTGCTTCTATATAGTCTACGAAACATATATGCAAAGCATCCAAACAGTACCATTCGCCAATTTTTTGTTCTTCAAGTTTAAGTGAACTACGAGCCCCATTGTTAATCCTTTAAAGGAAATTATTTGTAACTTTCGACAAGTAGAACAATGAATGGAACAGGTAGACTGTTGAAATCATTGTATATATTGCTTCTATATAGTCTAAGAAACATATATGCAAAGCATCCAAACAGTACAATTCGCCAATTTTTTGTTCTTCAAGTTTAAGTGAACAATGAGCCCCATTGTTAATCCTTTATCGGAAATTATTTGTAACTTTCGACAAGTAGAACAGTGAATGGATCATGTAGACGGTTGAAATCATTGTATATATTGCTTCTATATAGTCTACGAAACATATATGCAAAGCATCCAAGCAGTACCATTCGCCAATTTTTTGTTCTTCAAGTTTAAGTGAACTACGAGCCCCATTGTTAATCCTTTAAAGGAAATTATTTGTAACTTTCGACAAGTAGAACAATGAATGGAACAGGTAGACTGTTGAAATCATTGTATATATTGCTTCTATATAGTCTAAGAAACATATATGCAAAGCATCCAAACAGTACAATTCGCCAATTTTTTGTTCTTCAAGTTTAAGTGAACAATGAGCCCCATTGTTAATCCTTTATCGGAAATTATTTGTAACTTTCGACAAGTAGAACAGTGAATGGATCATGTAGACGGTTGAAATCATTGTATATATTGCTTCTATATAGTCTACGAAACATATATGCAAAGCATCCAAGCAGTACCATTCGCCAATTTTTTGTTCTTCAAGTTTAAGTGAACTACGAGCCCCATTGTTAATCCTTTAAAGGAAATTATTTGTAAATTTCGACAAGTAGAACAATGAATGGAACAGGTAGACTGTTGAAATCATTGTATATATTGCTTCCATATAGTCTAAGAAACATATATGCAAAGCATCCAAACAGTACCATACGCCAATTTTTTGTTCTTCAAGTTTAAGTGAACAATGAGCGCCATTGTTAATCCTTTATCGGGAATTATTTGTAATTTTCGACAAGTAGAACAATGAATGGAACAGGTAGACGGTTGAAATCTTAGTATATATTGCTTCCATATAGTCTAAGAAACATATATGCAAAGCATCCAAACAGTACCATTCGCCAATTTTTTGTTCTTCAAGTTTAAGTGAACTACGAGCCCCATTGTTAATACTTTATCGGAGATTATTTGTAACTTTCGTCAAGTAGAACATTGAATGGAACAGGTAGACGTTTGAAATCTTTGTATATATTGCTTCTATATAGTATAAGAAACATATATGCAAAGCATCCAAACAGTACAATTCGCCAATTTTTTGGTCTTCAAGTTTAAGTGAACTACGAGCCCCATTGTTAATCCTTTAAATTAAATTATTTGTAAATTTCGGCAAGTAGAACAATGAATGGAACAGGTAGACGGTTGAAATCTTTGTATATATTGCTTCTATATAATCTAAGAAACTTATATGCAAAGCATCCAAACAGTACCATTCGCCAATTTTTTGTTCTTCAAGTTTAAGTGAACTACGAGCTCCATTGTTAAGCCTTTAAAGGAAATTATTTGTAAATTTCGACAAGTAGAACAATGAATGGATCATGTAGACGGTTGGAATCATTGTATATATTGCTTCAATATAGTCTACGAAACATATATGCAAAGCATCCAAACAGTACAATTCGCCAATTTTTTGTTCTTCAAGTTTAAGTGAACTACGAGCCCCATTGTTAATCCTTTAAAGGAAATTATTTGCAAATTTCGGCAAGTAGAACAATGAATGGAATTGTAGACGGTTGAAATCATTGTATATATTGCTTCTATATAGTCTAAGAAACATATATGCAAAGCATCCAAACAGTACCATTCGCCAATTTTTTGTTCTTCAGGTTTAAGTGAACTACGAGCCCCATTGTTAATCCTTTAAAGGAAATTATTTGTAAATTTCGACAAGTAGAACAATGAATGGAACAGGTAGACTGTTGAAATAATTGTATATATTGCTTCTATATAGTCTAAGAAACATATATGCAAAGCATCCAAACAGTACAATTCGCCAATTTTTTGTTCTTCAAGTTTAAGTAAACTACGATCCCCATTGTTAATCCCTTAACGGAAATTATTTGTGACTTTCGACAAGTAGAACAATGAATGGAACAGGTAGACGGTTGAAATCAATGTATATATTGCTTCTATATAGTCTAAGAAACATATCTGCAAATCATCCAAACAGTACAATTCGCCAATTATTTGATCTTCAAGTTTAAGTGAACTACGAGCCCCATTGTTAATACTTTAACGGAAATTATTTGTAACTTGCGACAAGTAGAACAATGAATGGATCATGTAGACGGTTGAAATCATTGTATATATTGCTTCTATATAGTCTACGAAACATATATGCAAAGCATCCAAACAGTACCATTCGCCAATTTTTTGTTCTTCAAGTTTAAGTGAACTACGAGCCCCATTGTTAATCCTTTAAAGGAAATTATTTGTAACTTTCGACAAGTAGAACAATGAATGGAACAGGTAGACTGTTGAAATCATTGTATATATTGCTTCTATATAGTCTAAGAAACATATATGCAAAGCATCCAAACAGTACAATTCGCCAATTTTTTGTTCTTCAAGTTTAAGTGAACAATGAGCCCCATTGTTAATCCTTTATCGGAAATTATTTGTAACTTTCGACAAGTAGAACAGTGAATGGAACAGGTAGACGGTTGAAATCTTTGTATATATTGCTTCAATATAGTATAAGAAACATATATGCAAAGCATCCAAACAGTACAATTCGCCAATTTTTTGTTCTTCAAGTTTAAGTGAACAATGAGCCCCAATGGTTAATCCGTTATCGGAAATTATTTGTAACTTTCGACAAGTAGAACAATGAATGGAACAGGAGGACTGTTGAAATCTTTGTATATATTGCTTCTATATAGTCTAAGAAACATATATGCAAATCATCCAAACAGTACCATTCGCCAATTTTTTGTTCTTCAAGTTTAAGTGAACAACGAGCCCCATTGATAATCATGAAACGGAAATTATTTGTAACTTTCTACAAGTAGAACAATGAATAGAACAGGTAGACGGGTGAAATCTTTCTATATATTGCTTCTAAATAGTCTAAGAAACATATATGCAAAGCATCCAAACAGTACAATTCGCCAATTTTTTGTTCTTCAAGTTTAAGTAAACTACGATCCCCATTGTTAATCCCTTAACGGAAATTAATTGTAACTTTCTACAAGTAGAACAATGATTGGAACACGCAGACGGTTGAAATCTTTGTATATATTGCTTCCATATAGTCTAAGAAACATATATGCAAAGCATCCAAACAGTACCATTCGCCAATTTTTTGTTCTTCAAGTTTAAGTGAACAATGAGCCCCATTGTTAATCCTTTATCGGAGATTATTTGTAACTTTCGACAAGTAGAACATTGAATGGAACAGGTAGACGTTTGAAATCTTTGTATATATTAATTCTATATAGTATAAGAAACATATATGCAAAGCATCCAAACAGTACAATTCGCCAATTTTTTGGTCTTCAAGTTTAAGTGAACTACGAGCCCCATTGTTAATCCTTTAAAGGAAATTATTTGTAAATTTCGGCAAGTAGAACAATGAATGGAACAGGTAGACGGTTGAAATCTTTGTATATATTGCTTCTATATAATCTAAGAAACATATATGCAAAGCATCCAAACAGTACCATTCGCCAATTTTTTGTTCTTCAAGTTTAAGTGAACTACGAGCTCCATTGTTAAACCTTTAAAGGAAATTATTTGTAAATTTCGACAAGTAGAACAATGAATGGATCATGTAGACGGTTGGAATCATTGTATATATTGCTTCAATATAGTCTACGAAACATATATGCAAAGCATCCAAACAGTACAATTCGCCAATTTTTTGTTCTTCAAGTTTAAGTGAACTACGAGCCCCATTGTTAATACTTTAACGGAAATTAATTGTAACTTTCTACAAGTAGAACAATGATTGGAACACGTAGACGGTTGAAATCTTTGTATATATTGCTTCCATATAGTCTAAGAAACATATATGCAAAGCATCCAAACAGTACCATTCGCCAATTTTTTGTTCTTCAAGTTTAAGTGAACCATGAGCCCCATTGTTAATCCTTTATCGGAAATTATTTGTAAATTTCGACAAGTAGAATAATGAATGGAACAGGTAGACTGTTGAAATCATTGTATATATTGCTTCTATATAGTCCAAGAAACATATATGCAAAGCGTCCAAACAGTACAATTCGCCAATTTATTGCTCTTCAAGTTTAAGTGAACTACGAGCCCAATTGTTAATCCTTTAACGGAAATTATTTGTAAATTTCGACAAGGAGAACAATGAATGGAAAAGGTAGACGGTTGAAATCATTGTATATATTGCTTTTATATAGTATAAGAAACATATATACAAAGCTTCCAAACAGTCCCATTCGCCAATTTTTTGTTCTTCAAGTTTAAGTGAACTATGAGCCCCATTGTTAATCCTTTAAAGGAAATTATTTGTAAATTTCAACAAGTAGAACAATGAATGGAACAGGTAGACGGTTGAAATCATTGTATATATTGCTTCCATATAGTCTAAGAAACATATATGCAAAGCATCCAAACAGTACCATACGCCAATTTTTTGTTCTTCAAGTTTAAGTGAACAATGAGCGACATTGTTAATCCTTTATCGGGAATTATTTGTAATTTTCGACAAGTAGAACAATGAATGGAACAGGTAGACGGTTGAAATCTTAGTATATATTGCTTCCATATAGTCTAAGAAACATATATGCAAAGCATCCAAACAGTACCATTCGCCAATTTTTTGTTCTTCAAGTTTAAGTGAACTACGAGCCCCATTGTTAATCCTTCATCGGAAATTATTTGTAACTTTCGACAAGTAGAACAATGAATGGAACAGGTAGACGGTTGAAATCATTGTATATATTGCTTCTATATAGTATACGAAACATATATGCAAAGCATCCAAACAGTACAATTCGCCAATTTTTTGTTCTTCAAGTTTAAGTGAACAATGAGCCCCAATGGTTAATCCGTTATCGGAAATTATTTGTAACTTTCGACAAGTAGAACAATGAATGGAACAGGAGGACTGTTGAAATCTTTGTATATATTGCTTCTATATAGTCTAAGAAACATATATGCAAAGCATCCAAACAGTACCATTCGCCAATTTTTTGTTCTTCAAGTTTAAGTGAACTACGAGCCCCATTGTTAATCCTTTAAAGGAAATTATTTATAAATTTCGACAAGTAGAACAATGAATGGAACAGGTAGACTGCTGAAATAATTGTATATATTGCTTCTATATAGTCTAAGAAACATATATGCAAAGCATCCAACCAGTACAATTCGCCAATTTTTTGTTCTTCAAGTTTAAGTAAACTACGATCCCCATTGTTAATCCCTTAACGGAAATTATTTGTGACTTTCGACAAGTAGAACAATGAATGGAACAGGTAGACGGTTGAAATCAATGTATATATTGCTTCTATATAGTCTAAGAAACATATCTGCAAATCATCCAAACAGTACCATTCGCCAATTTTTTGTTCTTCAAGTTTAAGTGAACAATGAGCCCCATTGTTAATCCTTTATCGGAAATTATTTGTAACTTTCGACAAGTAGAACAATGAATGGAACAGGAGGACTGTTGAAATCTTTGTATATATTGCTTCTATATAGTCTAAGAAACATATATGCAAAGCATCCAAACAGTACCATTCGCCAATTTTTTGTTCTTCAAGTTTAAGTGAACTACGAGCCCCATTGTTAATCCTTTAAAGGAAATTATTTGTAAATTTCGACAAGTGGAACAATGAATGGAACAGGTAGACTGTTGAAATAATTGTATATATTGCTTCTATATAGTCTAAGAAACATATATGCAAAGCATCCAAACAGTACAATTCGCCAATTTTTTGTTCTTCAAGTTTAAGTAAACTACGATCCCCATTGTTAATCCCTTAACGGAAATTATTTGTGACTTTCGACAAGTAGAACAATGAATGGAACAGGTAGACGGTTGAAATCAATGAATATATTGCTTCTATATAGTCTAAGAAACATATCTGCAAATCATCCAAACAGTACAATTCGCCAATTATTTGATCTTCAAGTTTAAGTGAACTACGAGCCCCATTGTTAATACTTTAACGGAAATTATTTGTAACTTGCGACAAGTAGAACAATGAATGGATCATGTAGACGGTTGAAATCATTGTATATATTGCTTCTATATAGTCTACGAAACATATATGCAAAGCATCCAAACAGTACCATTCGCCAATTTTTTGTTCTTCAAGTTTAAGTGAACTACGAGCCCCATTGTTAATCCTTTAAAGGAAATTATTTGTAACTTTCGACAAGTAGAACAATGAATGGAACAGGTAGACTGTTGAAATCATTGTATATATTGCTTCTATATAGTCTAAGAAACATATATGCAAAGCATCCAAACAGTACAATTCGCCAATTTTTTGTTCTTCAAGTTTAAGTAAACTACGATCCCCATTGTTAATCCCTTAACGGAAATTAATTGTAACTTTCTACAAGTAGAACAATGATTGGAACACGCAGACGGTTGAAATCTTTGTATATATTGCTTCCATATAGTCTAAGAAACATATATGCAAAGCATCCAAACAGTACCATTCGCCAATTTTTTGTTCTTCAAGTTTAAGTGAACAATGAGCCCCATTGTTAATCCTTTATCGGAGATTATTTGTAACTTTCGACAAGTAGAACATTGAATGGAACAGGTAGACGTTTGAAATCTTTGTATATATTGCTTCTATATAGTATAAGAAACATATATGCAAAGCATCCAAACAGTACAATTCGCCAATTTTTTGGTCTTCAAGTTTAAGTGAACTACGAGCCCCATTGTTAATCCTTTAAAGGAAATTATTTGTAAATTTCGGCAAGTAGAACAATGAATGGAACAGGTAGACGGTTGAAATCTTTGTATATATTGCTTCTATATAATCTAAGAAACATATATGCAAAGCATCCAAACAGTACCATTCGCCAATTTTTTGTTCTTCAAGTTTAAGTGAACTACGAGCTCCATTGTTAAACCTTTAAAGGAAATTATTTGTAAATTTCGACAAGTAGAACAATGAATGGATCATGTAGACGGTTGGAATCATTGTATATATTGCTTCAATATAGTCTACGAAACATATATGCAAAGCATCCAAACAGTACAATTCGCCAATTTTTTGTTCTTCAAGTTTAAGTGAACTACGAGCCCCATTGTTAATACTTTAACGGAAATTAATTGTAACTTTCTACAAGTAGAACAATGATTGGAACACGTAGACGGTTGAAATCTTTGTATATATTGCTTCCATATAGTCTAAGAAACATATATGCAAAGCATCCAAACAGTACCATTCGCCAATTTTTTGTTCTTCAAGTTTAAGTGAACCATGAGCCCCATTGTTAATCCTTTATCGGAAATTATTTGTAAATTTCGACAAGTAGAATAATGAATGGAACAGGTAGACTGTTGAAATCATTGTATATATTGCTTCTATATAGTCCAAGAAACATATATGCAAAGCGTCCAAACAGTACAATTCGCCAATTTATTGCTCTTCAAGTTTAAGTGAACTACGAGCCCAATTGTTAATCCTTTAACGGAAATTATTTGTAAATTTCGACAAGGAGAACAATGAATGGAAAAGGTAGACGGTTGAAATCATTGTATATATTGCTTTTATATAGTATAAGAAACATATATACAAAGCTTCCAAACAGTCCCATTCGCCAATTTTTTGTTCTTCAAGTTTAAGTGAACTATGAGCCCCATTGTTAATCCTTTAAAGGAAATTATTTGTAAATTTCAACAAGTAGAACAATGAATGGAACAGGTAGACGGTTGAAATCATTGTATATATTGCTTCCATATAGTCTAAGAAACATATATGCAAAGCATCCAAGCAGTACCATACGCCAATTTTTTGTTCTTCAAGTTTAAGTGAACAATGAGCCCCATTGTTAATCCTTTATCGGGAATTATTTGTAATTTTCGACAAGTAGAACAATGAATGGAACAGGTAGACGGTTGAAATCTTAGTATATATTGCTTCCATATAGTCTAAGAAACATATATGCAAAGCATCCAAACAGTACCATTCGCCAATTTTTTGTTCTTCAAGTTTAAGTGAACTACGAGCCCCTTTGTTAATCCTTCATCGGAAATTATTTGTAACTTTCGACAAGTAGAACAATGAATGGAACAGGTAGACGGTTGAAATCATTGTATATATTGCTTCTATATAGTCTACGAAACATATATGCAAAGCATCCAAACAGTCCCATTCGCCAATTTTTTGTTCTTCAAGTTTAAGTGAACTATGAGCCCCATTGTTAATCCTTTAAAGGAAATTATTTGTAAATTTCAACAAGTAGAACAATGAATGGAACAGGTAGACGGTTGAAATCATTGTATATATTGCTTCCATATAGTCTAAGAAACATATATGCAAAGCATCCAAACAGTACCATACGCCAATTTTTTGTTCTTCAAGTTTAAGTGAACAATGAGCCCCATTGTTAATCCTTTATCGGGAATTATTTGTAATTTTCGACAAGTAGAACAATGAATGGAACAGGTAGACGGTTGAAATCTTAGTATATATTGCTTCCATATAGTCTAAGAAACATATATGCAAAGCATCCAAACAGTACCATTCGCCAATTTTTTGTTCTTCAAGTTTAAGTGAACTACGAGCCCCTTTGTTAATCCTTCATCGGAAATTATTTGTAACTTTCGACAAGTAGAACAATGAATGGAACAGGTAGACGGTTGAAATCATTGTATATATTGCTTCTATATAGTCTACGAAACATATATGCAAAGCATCCAAACAGTACAAATCGCCAATTTTTTGTTCTTCAAGTTTAAGTGAACTACGAGCCCCATTGTTAATCCTTTAACGGAAATTAATTGTAACTTTCTACAAGTAGAACAATGATTGGAACACGTACACGGTTGAAATCTTTGTATATATTGCTTCCATATAGTCTAAGAAACATATATGCAAAGCATCCAAACAGTACCATTCGCCAATTTTTTGTTCTTCAAGTTTAAGTGAACTACGAGCCCCTTTGTTAATCCTTCATCGGAAATTATTTGTAACTTTCGACAAGTAGAACAATGAATAGAACAGGTAGACGGTTGAAGTCTTTGTATATGTTGCTTCTATATAGTCTAAGAAACCTATATTCAAAGCATCCAAACAGTACCATCCGCCAATTTTTTGTTCTTCAAGTTTAAGTGAACTACGAGCCCCATTGTTAATCCTTTAAAGGAAATTATTTGTAAATTTCGACAAGTAGAACATTGAATAGAACAGGTAGACGGTTGAAATCTTTGTATATATTGCTTCTATATAGTCTAAGAAACACATATGCAAAGCATCCAAACAGTACCATTCGCCAATTTTTTGTTCTTCAAGTTTATGTGAACTACGAGCCCCATTGTTAATCCTTTAAAGGAAATTATTTGTAAATTTCGACAAGTAGAACAATGAATGGAACAGGTAGACTGTTGAAATCTTTGTATATATTGCTTCTATATAGTCTAAGAAACACATATGCAAAGCATCCAAACAGTACCATTCGCCAATTTTTTGTTCTTCAAGTTTATGTGAACTACGAGCCCCATTGTTAATCCTTTAAAGGAAATTATTTGTAAATTTCGACAAGTAGAACAATGAATGGAACAGGTAGACTGTTGAAATCATTGTATATATTGCTTCTATATAGTCTAAGAAACATATATGCAAAGCATCCAAACAGTACCATTCGCCAATTTTTTGTTCTTCAAGTTTAAGTGAACTACGAGCCCCATTGTTAATCCTTTAATGGAAATTATTTATAAATTTCGACAAGTAGAACAATGAATGGAACAGGTAGACTGCTGAAATAATTGTATATATTGCTTCTATATAGTCTAAGAAACATATATGCAAAGCATCCAAACAGTACAATTCGCCAATTTTTTGTTCTTCAAGTTTAAGTAAACTACGATCCCCATTGTTAATCCCTTAACGGAAATTATTTGTGACTTTCGACAAGTAGAAGAATGAATGGAACAGGTAGACGGTTGAAATCAATGTATATATTGCTTCTATATAGTCTAAGAAACATATCTGCAAATCATCCAAACAGTACCATTCGCCAATTTTTTGTTCTTCAAGTTTAAGTGAACAATGAGCCCCATTGTTAATCCTTTATCGGAAATTATTTGTAACTTTCGACAAGTAGAACAATGAATAGAACAGGTAAACGGGTGAAATCTTTCTATATATTGCTTCTAAATAGTCTAAGAAACATATATGAAAAGCATCCAAACAGTACAATTCGCCAATTTTTTGTTCTTCAAGTTTAAGTGAACAATGAGCCCCAATGGTTAATCCGTTATCGGAAATTATTTGTAACTTTCGACAAGTAGAACAATGAATGGAACAGGAGGACTGTTGAAATATTTGTATATATTGCTTCTATATAGTCTAAGAAACATATATGCAAAGCATCCAAACAGTACCATTCGCCAATTTTTTGTTCTTCAAGTTTAAGTGAACTACGAGCCCCATTGTTAATCCTTTAAAGGAAATTATTTGTAAATTTCGACAAGTAGAACAATGAATGGAACAGGTAGACTGTTGAAATAATTGTATATATTGCTTCTATATAGTCTAAGAAACATATATGCAAAGCATCCAAACAGTACAATTCGCCAATTTTTTGTTCTTCAAGTT
Source organism: Cerceris ruficornis (assembly GCA_963989415.1). Classification (NCBI taxonomy): domain Eukaryota; kingdom Metazoa; phylum Arthropoda; class Insecta; order Hymenoptera; family Crabronidae; genus Cerceris; species Cerceris ruficornis. Next base: position 178,554 of record CAXDIW010000276.1, on the reverse strand, counting down.
TAAGTGAACTACGAGACCCATTGTTAATCCTTTAAAGGAAATTATTTGTAAATTTCGACAAGTAGAACAATGAACGGATCAGGTAGGCGGTTGAAATCATTGTATATATTGCTTCTATATAGCCTACGAAACATATATGCAAAGCATCCAAACAGTACAATTCGCCAATTATTTGATCTTCAAGTTTAAGTGAACTACGAGCCCCATTGTTAATACTTTAACGGAAATTATTTGTAACTTGCGACAAGTAGAACAATGAATGGATCATGTAGACGGTTGAAATCTTAGTATATATTGCTTCCATATAGTCTAAGAAACATATATGCAAAGCATCCAAACAGTACCATTCGCCAATTTTTTGTTCTTCAAGTTTAAGTGAACTACGAGCCCCTTTGTTAATCCTTCATCGGAAATTATTTGTAACTTTCGACAAGTAGAACAATGAATGGAACAGGTAGACGGTTGAAATCATTGTATATATTGCTTCTATATAGTCTACGAAACATATATGCAAAGCATCCAAACAGTACAAATCGCCAATTTTTTGTTCTTCAAGTTTAAGTGAACTACGAGCCCCATTGTTAATCCTTTAACGGAAATTAATTGTAACTTTCTACAAGTAGAACAATGATTGGAACACGTACACGGTTGAAATCTTTGTATATATTGCTTCCATATAGTCTAAGCAACATGTACGCAAAGCATCCAAACAGTACCATTTGCCAATTTTTTGCTCTTCAAGTTTAAGTGAACAATGAGCCCCAATGGTTAATCCTTTATCGGAAATTATTTGTAATTTTCGACAAGTAGAACAATGAATAGAACAGGTAGACAGTTGAAGTCTTTGTATATGTTGCTTCTATATAGTCTAAGAAACCTATATTCAAAGCATCCAAACAGTACCATCCGCCAATTTTTTGTTCTTCAAGTTTAAGTGAACTACGAGCCCCATTGTTAATACTTTAACGGAAATTAATTGTAACTTTCTACAAGTAGAACAATGATTGGAACACGTAGACGGTTGAAATCTTTGGATATATTGCTTCCATATAGTCTAAGAAACATATATGCAAAGCATCCAAACAGTACCATTCGCCAATTTTTTGTTCTTCAAGTTTAAGTGAACCATGAGCCCCATTGTTAATCCTTTATCGGAAATTATTTGTAAATTTCGACAAGTAGAATAATGAATGGTACAGGTAGACTGTTGAAATCATTGTATATATTGCTTCTATATAGTCCAAGAAACATATATGCAAAGCGTCCAAACAGTACAATTTGCCAATTTATTGCTCTTCAAGTTTGAGTGAACTACGAGCCCCATTGTTAATCCTTTATCGGAAATTATTTGTAAATTTCGACAAGTAGAACAATGAATGGTACAGGTAGACTGTTGAAATCATTGTATATATTGCTTCTATATAGTCTAAGAAACATATATGCAAAGCATCCAAACGGTAACATTCGCCAATTTTTTGTTCTTCAAGTTTAAGTGAACAACGAGCCCCATTGTTAAACCTTTAAAGGAAATTATTTGTAACTTCCGACAAGTAGAACAAGGAATGGAACAGGTAGACGGTTGAAATCATTGTATATATTTCTTCTATATAGTCTAAGAAACATATATGCAAAGCATTCAAACGGTAACATTCGCCAATTTTTTGTTCTTCAAGTTTAAGTGAACTACGAGCCCAATTGTTAATCCTTTAACGGAAATTATTTGTAAATTTCGACAAGGAGAACAATGAATGGAAAAGGTAGACGGTTGAAATCATTGTATATATTGCTTTTATATAGTATAAGAAACATATATGCAAAGCTTCCAAACAGTCCCATTCGCCAATTTTTTGTTCTTCAAGTTTAAGTGAACTATGAGCCCCATTGTTAATCCTTCAAAGGAAATTATTTGTAAATTTCAACAAGTAGAACAATGAATGGAACAGGTAGACGGTTGAAATCATTGTATATATTGCTTCCATATAGTCTAAGAAACATATATGCAAAGCATCCAAACTGTACCATACGCCAATTTTTTGTTCTTCAAGTTTAAGTGAACAATGAGCGCCATTGTTAATCCTTTATCGGGAATTATTTGTAATTTTCGACAAGTAGAACAATGAATGGAACAGGTAGACGGTTGAAATCTTAGTATATATTGCTTCCATATAGTCTAAGAAACATATATGCAAAGCATCCAAACAGTACCATTCGCCAATTTTTTGTTCTTCAAGTTTAAGTGAACTACGAGCCCCATTGTTAATCCTTCATCGGAAATTATTTGTAACTTTCGACAAGTAGAACAATGAATGGAACAGGTAGATGGTTGAAATCATTGTATATATTGCTTCTATATAGTATACGAAACATATATGCAAAGCATCCAAACAGTACAATTCGCCAATTTTTTGTTCTTCAAGTTTAAGTGAACTACGAGCCCCATTGTTAATCCTTTAACGGAAATTAATTGTAACTTTCTACAAGTATAACAATGATTGGAACACGTACACGGTTGAAATCTTTGTATATATTGCTTCCATATAATCTAAGAAACATATATGCAAAGCATCCAAACAGTACCATTCGCCAATTTTTTGTTCTTCAAGTTTAAGTGAACTACGAGCCCCATTGTTAATCCTTTAATGGAAATTATTTATAAATTTCGACAAGTAGAACAATGAATGGAACAGGTAGACTGCTGAAATAATTGTATATATTGCTTCTATATAGTCTAAGAAACATATATGCAAAGCATCCAAACAGTACAATTCGCCAATTTTTTGTTCTTCAAGTTTAAGTAAACTACGATCCCCATTGTTAATCCCTTAACGGAAATTATTTGTGACTTTCGACAAGTAGAAGAATGAATGGAACAGGTAGACGGTTGAAATCAATGTATATATTGCTTCTATATAGTCTAAGAAACATATCTGCAAATCATCCAAACAGTACCATTCGCCAATTTTTTGTTCTTCAAGTTTAAGTGAACAATGAGCCCCATTGTTAATCCTTTATCGGAAATTATTTGTAACTTTCGACAAGTAGAACAATGAATAGAACAGGTAAACGGGTGAAATCTTTCTATATATTGCTTCTAAATAGTCTAAGAAACATATATGAAAAGCATCCAAACAGTACAATTCGCCAATTTTTTGTTCTTCAAGTTTAAGTGAACAATGAGCCCCAATGGTTAATCCGTTATCGGAAATTATTTGTAACTTTCGACAAGTAGAACAATGAATGGAACAGGAGGACTGTTGAAATATTTGTATATATTGCTTCTATATAGTCTAAGAAACATATATGCAAAGCATCCAAACAGTACCATTCGCCAATTTTTTGTTCTTCAAGTTTAAGTGAACTACGAGCCCCATTGTTAATCCTTTAAAGGAAATTATTTGTAAATTTCGACAAGTAGAACAATGAATGGAACAGGTAGACTGTTGAAATAATTGTATATATTGCTTCTATATAGTCTAAGAAACATATATGCAAAGCATCCAAACAGTACAATTCGCCAATTTTTTGTTCTTCAAGTTTAAGTGAACTACGAGACCCATTGTTAATCCTTTAAAGGAAATTATTTGTAAATTTCGACAAGTAGAACAATGAACGGATCAGGTAGGCGGTTGAAATCATTGTATATATTGCTTCTATATAGCCTACGAAACATATATGCAAAGCATCCAAACAGTACAATTCGCCAATTATTTGATCTTCAAGTTTAAGTGAACTACGAGCCCCATTGTTAATACTTTAACGGAAATTATTTGTAACTTGCGACAAGTAGAACAATGAATGGATCATGTAGACGGTTGAAATCTTAGTATATATTGCTTCCATATAGTCTAAGAAACATATATGCAAAGCATCCAAACAGTACCATTCGCCAATTTTTTGTTCTTCAAGTTTAAGTGAACTACGAGCCCCTTTGTTAATCCTTCATCGGAAATTATTTGTAACTTTCGACAAGTAGAACAATGAATGGAACAGGTAGACGGTTGAAATCATTGTATATATTGCTTCTATATAGTCTACGAAACATATATGCAAAGCATCCAAACAGTACAAATCGCCAATTTTTTGTTCTTCAAGTTTAAGTGAACTACGAGCCCCATTGTTAATCCTTTAACGGAAATTAATTGTAACTTTCTACAAGTAGAACAATGATTGGAACACGTACACGGTTGAAATCTTTGTATATATTGCTTCCATATAGTCTAAGCAACATGTACGCAAAGCATCCAAACAGTACCATTTGCCAATTTTTTGCTCTTCAAGTTTAAGTGAACAATGAGCCCCAATGGTTAATCCTTTATCGGAAATTATTTGTAATTTTCGACAAGTAGAACAATGAATAGAACAGGTAGACAGTTGAAGTCTTTGTATATGTTGCTTCTATATAGTCTAAGAAACCTATATTCAAAGCATCCAAACAGTACCATCCGCCAATTTTTTGTTCTTCAAGTTTAAGTGAACTACGAGCCCCATTGTTAATACTTTAACGGAAATTAATTGTAACTTTCTACAAGTAGAACAATGATTGGAACACGTAGACGGTTGAAATCTTTGGATATATTGCTTCCATATAGTCTAAGAAACATATATGCAAAGCATCCAAACAGTACCATTCGCCAATTTTTTGTTCTTCAAGTTTAAGTGAACCATGAGCCCCATTGTTAATCCTTTATCGGAAATTATTTGTAAATTTCGACAAGTAGAATAATGAATGGTACAGGTAGACTGTTGAAATCATTGTATATATTGCTTCTATATAGTCCAAGAAACATATATGCAAAGCGTCCAAACAGTACAATTTGCCAATTTATTGCTCTTCAAGTTTGAGTGAACTACGAGCCCCATTGTTAATCCTTTATCGGAAATTATTTGTAAATTTCGACAAGTAGAACAATGAATGGTACAGGTAGACTGTTGAAATCATTGTATATATTGCTTCTATATAGTCTAAGAAACATATATGCAAAGCATCCAAACGGTAACATTCGCCAATTTTTTGTTCTTCAAGTTTAAGTGAACAACGAGCCCCATTGTTAAACCTTTAAAGGAAATTATTTGTAACTTCCGACAAGTAGAACAAGGAATGGAACAGGTAGACGGTTGAAATCATTGTATATATTTCTTCTATATAGTCTAAGAAACATATATGCAAAGCATTCAAACGGTAACATTCGCCAATTTTTTGTTCTTCAAGTTTAAGTGAACTACGAGCCCAATTGTTAATCCTTTAACGGAAATTATTTGTAAATTTCGACAAGGAGAACAATGAATGGAAAAGGTAGACGGTTGAAATCATTGTATATATTGCTTTTATATAGTATAAGAAACATATATGCAAAGCTTCCAAACAGTCCCATTCGCCAATTTTTTGTTCTTCAAGTTTAAGTGAACTATGAGCCCCATTGTTAATCCTTCAAAGGAAATTATTTGTAAATTTCAACAAGTAGAACAATGAATGGAACAGGTAGACGGTTGAAATCATTGTATATATTGCTTCCATATAGTCTAAGAAACATATATGCAAAGCATCCAAACTGTACCATACGCCAATTTTTTGTTCTTCAAGTTTAAGTGAACAATGAGCGCCATTGTTAATCCTTTATCGGGAATTATTTGTAATTTTCGACAAGTAGAACAATGAATGGAACAGGTAGACGGTTGAAATCTTAGTATATATTGCTTCCATATAGTCTAAGAAACATATATGCAAAGCATCCAAACAGTACCATTCGCCAATTTTTTGTTCTTCAAGTTTAAGTGAACTACGAGCCCCATTGTTAATCCTTCATCGGAAATTATTTGTAACTTTCGACAAGTAGAACAATGAATGGAACAGGTAGATGGTTGAAATCATTGTATATATTGCTTCTATATAGTATACGAAACATATATGCAAAGCATCCAAACAGTACAATTCGCCAATTTTTTGTTCTTCAAGTTTAAGTGAACTACGAGCCCCATTGTTAATCCTTTAACGGAAATTAATTGTAACTTTCTACAAGTATAACAATGATTGGAACACGTACACGGTTGAAATCTTTGTATATATTGCTTCCATATAATCTAAGAAACATATATGCAAAGCATCCAAACAGTACCATTCGCCAATTTTTTGTTCTTCAAGTTTAAGTAAACTACGATCCCCATTGTTAATCCCTTAACGGAAATTATTTGTGACTTTCGACAAGTAGAACAATGAATGGAACAGGTAGACGGTTGAAATCTTAGTATATATTGCTTCCATATAGTCTAAGAAACATATATGCAAAGCATCCAAACAGTACCATTCGCCAATTTTTTGTTCTTCAAGTTTAAGTAAACTACGATCCCCATTGTTAATCCCTTAACGGAAATTATTTGTGACTTTCGACAAGTAGAAGAATGAATGGAACAGGTAGACGGTTGAAATCAATGTATATATTGCTTCTATATAGTCTAAGAAACATATCTGCAAATCATCCAAACAGTACCATTCGCCAATTTTTTGTTCTTCAAGTTTAAGTGAACAATGAGCCCCATTGTTAATCCTTTATCGGAAATTATTTGTAAATTTCGACAAGTAGAACAATGAATAGAACAGGTAAACGGGTGAAATCTTTCTATATATTGCTTCTAAATAGTCTAAGAAACATATATGAAAAGCATCCAAACAGTACAATTCGCCAATTTTTTGTTCTTCAAGTTTAAGTGAACAATGAGCCCCAATGGTTAATCCGTTATCGGAAATTATTTGTAACTTTCGACAAGTAGAACAATGAATGGAACAGGAGGACTGTTGAAATCTTTGTATATATTGCTTCTATATAGTCTAAGAAACATATATGCAAAGCATCCAAACAGTACCATTCGCCAATTTTTTGTTCTTCAAGTTTAAGTGAACTACGAGCCCCATTGTTAATCCTTTAAAGGAAATTATTTGTAAATTTCGACAAGTAGAACAATGAATGGAACAGGTAGACTGTTGAAATAATTGTATATATTGCTTCTATATAGTCTAAGAAACATATATGCAAAGCATCCAAACAGTACAATTCGCCAATTTTTTGTTCTTCAAGTTTAAGTGAACTACGAGACCCATTGTTAATCCTTTAAAGGAAATTATTTGTAAATTTCGACAAGTAGAACAATGAACGGATCAGGTAGGCGGTTGAAATCATTGTATATATTGCTTCTATATAGCCTACGAAACATATATGCAAAACATCCAAACAGTACAATTCGCCAATTATTTGATCTTCAAGTTTAAGTGAACTACGAGCCCCATTGTTAATACTTTAACGGAAATTATTTGTAACTTGCGACAAGTAGAACAATGAATGGATCATGTAGACGGTTGAAATCATTGTATATATTGCTTCTATATAGTCTACGAAACATATATGCAAAGCATCCAAACAGTACCATTCACCAATTTTTTGTTCTTCAAGTTTAAGTGAACTACGAGCCCCATTGTTAATCCTTTAAAGGAAATTATTTGTAACTTTCGACAAGTAGAACAATGAATGGAACAGGTAGACTGTTGAAATAATTGTATATATTGCTTCTACATAGTCTAAGAAACATATATGCAAAGCATCCAAACAGTACAATTCGCCAATTTTTTGTTCTTCAAGTTTAAGTAAACTACGATCCCCATTGTTAATCCCTTAACGTAAATTATTTGTGACTTTCGACAAGTAGAACAATGAATGGAACAGGTAGACGGGTGAAATCAATGTATATATTGCTTCTATATAGTCTAAGAAACATATATGCAAAGCATCCAAACAGTACCATTCGCCAATTTTTTGTTCTTCAAGTTTAAGTGAACTACGAGCCCCATTGTTAATCCTTTAAAGGAAATTATTTGTAAATTTCGACAAGTAGAACAATGAATGGAACAGGTAGACTGTTGAAATCATTGTATATATTGCTTCTATATAGTCTAAGAAACATATATGCAAAGCATCCAAACAGTACCATTCGCCAATTTTTTGTTCTTCAAGTTTAAGTGAACTACGAGACCCATTGTTAATCCTTTAAAGGAAATTATTTGTAAATTTCGACAAGTAGAACAATGAATGGATCAGGTAGGCGGTTGAAATCATTGTATATATTGCTTCTATATAGCCTACGAAACACATATGCAAAGCATCCAAATAGTACAATTCGACAATTTTTTGTTCTTCAAGTTTAAGTGAACAATGAGCCCCATTGTTAATCCTTTATCGGAGATTATTTGTAACTTTCGACAAGTAGAACATTGAATGGAACAGGTAGACGTTTGAAATCTTTGTATATATTGCTTCTATATAGTATAAGAAACATATATGCAAAGCATCCAAACAGTACAATTCGCCAATTTTTTGGTCTTCAAGTTTAAGTGAACTACGAGCCCCATTGTTAATCCTTTAAAGGAAATTATTTGTAAATTTCGGCAAGTAGAACAATGAATGGAACAGGTAGACGGTTGAAATCTTTGTATATATTGCTTCTATATAATCTAAGAAACATATATGCAAAGCATCCAAACAGTACCATTCGCCAATTTTTTGTTCTTCAAGTTTAAGTGAACTACGAGCTCCATTGTTAAACCTTTAAAGGAAATTATTTGTAAATTTCGACAAGTAGAACAATGAATGGATCATGTAGACGGTTGGAATCATTGTATATATTGCTTCAATATAGTCTACGAAACATATATGCAAAGCATCCAAACAGTACAATTCGCCAATTTTTTGTTCTTCAAGTTTAAGTGAACTACGAGCCCCATTGTTAATACTTTAACGGAAATTAATTGTAACTTTCTACAAGTAGAACAATGATTGGAACACGTAGACGGTTGAAATCTTTGTATATATTGCTTCCATATAGTCTAAGAAACATATATGCAAAGCATCCAAACAGTACCATTCGCCAATTTTTTGTTCTTCAAGTTTAAGTGAACCATGAGCCCCATTGTTAATCCTTTATCGGAAATTATTTGTAAATTTCGACAAGTAGAATAATGAATGGAACAGGTAGACTGTTGAAATCATTGTATATATTGCTTCTATATAGTCCAAGAAACATATATGCAAAGCGTCCAAACAGTACAATTCGCCAATTTATTGCTCTTCAAGTTTAATTGAACTACGAGCCCAATTGTTAATCCTTTAACGGAAATTATTTGTAAATTTCGACAAGGAGAACAATGAATGGAAAAGGTAGACGGTTGAAATCATTGTATATATTGCTTTTATATAGTATAAGAAACATATATACAAAGCTTCCAAACAGTCCCATTCGCCAATTTTTTGTTCTTCAAGTTTAAGTGAACTATGAGCCCCATTGTTAATCCTTTAAAGGAAATTATTTGTAAATTTCGACAAGTAGAACAATGAATGGATCAGGTAGGCGGTTGAAATCATTGTATATATTGCTTCTATATAGCCTACGAAACACATATGCAAAGCATCCAAATAGTACAATTCGACAATTTTTTGTTCTTCAAGTTTAAGTGAACAATGAGCCCCATTGTTAATCCTTTATCGGAGATTATTTGTAACTTTCGACAAGTAGAACATTGAATGGAACAGGTAGACGTTTGAAATCTTTGTATATATTGCTTCTATATAGTATAAGAAACATATATGCAAAGCATCCAAACAGTACAATTCGCCAATTTTTTGGTCTTCAAGTTTAAGTGAACTACGAGCCCCATTGTTAATCCTTTAAAGGAAATTATTTGTAAATTTCGGCAAGTAGAACAATGAATGGAACAGGTAGACGGTTGAAATCTTTGTATATATTGCTTCTATATAATCTAAGAAACATATATGCAAAGCATCCAAACAGTACCATTCGCCAATTTTTTGTTCTTCAAGTTTAAGTGAACTACGAGCTCCATTGTTAAACCTTTAAAGGAAATTATTTGTAAATTTCGACAAGTAGAACAATGAATGGATCATGTAGACGGTTGGAATCATTGTATATATTGCTTCAATATAGTCTACGAAACATATATGCAAAGCATCCAAACAGTACAATTCGCCAATTTTTTGTTCTTCAAGTTTAAGTGAACTACGAGCCCCATTGTTAATACTTTAACGGAAATTAATTGTAACTTTCTACAAGTAGAACAATGATTGGAACACGTAGACGGTTGAAATCTTTGTATATATTGCTTCCATATAGTCTAAGAAACATATATGCAAAGCATCCAAACAGTACCATTCGCCAATTTTTTGTTCTTCAAGTTTAAGTGAACCATGAGCCCCATTGTTAATCCTTTATCGGAAATTATTTGTAAATTTCGACAAGTAGAATAATGAATGGAACAGGTAGACTGTTGAAATCATTGTATATATTGCTTCTATATAGTCCAAGAAACATATATGCAAAGCGTCCAAACAGTACAATTCGCCAATTTATTGCTCTTCAAGTTTAATTGAACTACGAGCCCAATTGTTAATCCTTTAACGGAAATTATTTGTAAATTTCGACAAGGAGAACAATGAATGGAAAAGGTAGACGGTTGAAATCATTGTATATATTGCTTTTATATAGTATAAGAAACATATATACAAAGCTTCCAAACAGTCCCATTCGCCAATTTTTTGTTCTTCAAGTTTAAGTGAACTATGAGCCCCATTGTTAATCCTTTAAAGGAAATTATTTGTAAATTTCAACAAGTAGAACAATGAATGGAACAGGTAGACGGTTGAAATCATTGTATATATTGCTTCCATATAGTCTAAGAAACATATATGCAAAGCATCCAAACAGTACCATACGCCAATTTTTTGTTCTTCAAGTTTAAGTGAACAATGAGCCCCATTGTTAATACTTTAACGGAAATTAATTGTAACTTTCTACAAGTAGAACAATGATTGGAACACGTAGACGGTTGAAATCTTTGGATATATTGCTTCCATATAGTCTAAGAAACATATATGCAAAGCATCCAAACAGTACCATTCGCCAATTTTTTGTTCTTCAAGTTTAAGTGAACCATGAGCCCCATTGTTAATCCTTTATCGGAAATTATTTGTAAATTTCGACAAGTAGAATAATGAATGGAACAGGTAGACTGTTGAAATCATTGTATATATTGCTTCTATATAGTCCAAGAAACATATATGCAAAGCGTCCAAACAGTACAATTTGCCAATTTATTGCTCTTCAAGTTTGAGTGAACTACGAGCCCCATTGTTAATCCTTTATCGGAAATTATTTGTAAATTTCGACAAGTAGAACAATGAATGGTACAGGTAGACTGTTGAAATCATTGTATATATTGCTTCTATATAGTCTAAGAAACATATATGCAAAGCATCCAAACGGTAACATTCGCCAATTTTTTGTTCTTCAAGTTTAAGTGAACAACGAGCCCCATTGTTAAACCTTTAAAGGAAATTATTTGTAACTTCCGACAAGTAGAACAAGGAATGGAACAGGTAGACGGTTGAAATCATTGTATATATTTCTTCTATATAGTCTAAGAAACATATATGCAAAGCATTCAAACGGTAACATTCGCCAATTTTTTGTTCTTCAAGTTTAAGTGAACTACGAGACCCATTGTTAATCCTTTAAAGGAAATTATTTGTAAATTTCGACAAGTAGAACAATGAATGGATCAGGTAGGCGGTTGAAATCATTGTATATATTGCTTCTATATAGCCTACGAAACACATATGCAAAGCATCCAAATAGTACAATTCGACAATTTTTTGTTCTTCAAGTTTAAGTGAACAATGAGCCCCATTGTTAATCCTTTATCGGAAATTATTTGTAACTTTCGACAAGTAGAACAGTGAATGGAACAGGTAGACGGTTGAAATCTTTGTATATATTGCTTCTATATAGTATAAGAAACATATATGCAAAGCATCCAAACAGTACAATTCGCCAATTTTTTGTTCTTCAAGTTTAAGTGAACAATGAGCCCCAATGGTTAATCCGTTATCGGAAATTATTTGTAACTTTCGACAAGTAGAACAATGAATGGAACAGGAGGACTGTTGAAATCTTTGTATATATTGCTTCTATATAGTCTAAGAAACATATATGCAAAGCATCCAAACAGTACCATTCGCCAATTTTTTGTTCTTCAAGTTTAAGTGAACTACGAGCCCCATTGTTAATCCTTTAAAGGAAATTATTTGTAAATTTCGACAAGTAGAACAATGAATGGAACAGGTAGACTGTTGAAATAATTGTATATATTGCTTCTATATAGTCTAAGAAACATATATGCAAAGCATCCAAACAGTACAATTCGCCAATTTTTTGTTCTTCAAGTTTAAGTAAACTACGATCCCCATTGTTAATCCCTTAACGGAAATTATTTGTGACTTTCGACAAGTAGAACAATGAATGGAACAGGTAGACGGTTGAAATCAATGTATATATTGCTTCTATATAGTCTAAGAAACATATCTGCAAATCATCCAAACAGTACAATTCGCCAATTATTTGATCTTCAAGTTTAAGTGAACTACGAGCCCCATTGTTAATACTTTAACGGAAATTATTTGTGACTTGCGACAAGTAGAACAATGAATGGATCATGTAGACGGTTGAAATCATTGTATATATTGCTTCTATATAGTCTACGAAACATATATGCAAAGCATCCAAACAGTACCATTCGCCAATTTTTTGTTCTTCAAGTTTAAGTGAACTACGAGCCCCATTGTTAATCCTTTAAAGGAAATTATTTGTAACTTTCGACAAGTAGAACAATGAATGGAACAGGTAGACTGTTGAAATCATTGTATATATTGCTTCTATATAGTCTAAGAAACATATATGCAAAGCATCCAAACAGTACAATTCGCCAATTTTTTGTTCTTCAAGTTTAAGTGAACAATGAGCCCCATTGTTAATCCTTTATCGGAAATTATTTGTAACTTTCGACAAGTAGAACAGTGAATGGAACAGGTAGACGGTTGAAATCTTTGTATATATTGCTTCAATATAGTATAAGAAACATATATGCAAAGCATCCAAACAGTACCATTCGCCAATTTTTTTTCTTCAAGTTTAAGTGAACAATGAGCCCCATTGTTAATCCTTTATCGGAGATTATTTGTAACTTTCGACAAGTAGAACATTGAATGGAACAGGTAGACGTTTGAAATCTTTGTATATATTGCTTCTATATAGTATAAGAAACATATATGCAAAGCATCCAAACAGTACAATTCGCCAATTTTTTGGTCTTCAAGTTTAAGTGAACTACGAGCCCCATTGTTAATCCTTTAAAGGAAATTATTTGTAAATTTCGGCAAGTAGAACAATGAATGGAACAGGTAGACGGTTGAAATCTTTGTATATATTGCTTCTATATAATCTAAGAAACATATATGCAAAGCATCCAAACAGTACCATTCGCCAATTTTTTGTTCTTCAAGTTTAAGTGAACTACGAGCTCCATTGTTAAACCTTTAAAGGAAATTATTTGTAAATTTCGACAAGTAGAACAATGAATGGATCATGTAGACGGTTGGAATCATTGTATATATTGCTTCAATATAGTCTACGAAACATATATGCAAAGCATCCAAACAGTACAATTCGCCAATTTTTTGTTCTTCAAGTTTAAGTGAACTACGAGCCCCATTGTTAATACTTTAACGGAAATTAATTGTAACTTTCTACAAGTAGAACAATGATTGGAACACGTAGACGGTTGAAATCTTTGTATATATTGCTTCCATATAGTCTAAGAAACATATATGCAAAGCATCCAAACAGTACCATTCGCCAATTTTTTGTTCTTCAAGTTTAAGTGAACCATGAGCCCCATTGTTAATCCTTTATCGGAAATTATTTGTAATTTTCGACAAGTAGAACAATGAATGGAACATGTAAACGGTTGATATCTTTGTATATATTGCTTCTATATAACCTAAGAAACATATATGCAAAGCATCCACACAGTACAATTCGCCAATTTATTGTTCTTCAAGTTTAAGTGAACAACGAGCCCCATTGTTAATCCTTTAAAGGAAATTATTTGTAAATTTCGACAAGCAGAACAATGATTGGAACACGTAGACGGTTGAAATCTTTGAATATATTGCTTCTATATAGTCTAAGAAAGTTATATGCAAAGCATCCAAACAGTACAATTTGCCAATTTTTTGTTCTTCAAGGTTAAGTGAACAATGAGCCCCAATGGTTAATCCTTTATCGGAAATTATTTGTAACTTTCGACAAGTAGAACAATGAATGGAACAGGTAGACGGTTGAAATATTTGTATATATTGCTTCCGTATAGTCTAAGAAACATATATGCAAAGCATCCAAACAGTACAATTCGCCAATTTTTTGTTCTTCAAGTTTAAGTGAACAATGAGCCCCATTGTTAATCCTTTATCGGAAATTATTTGTAACTTTCGACAAGTAGAACAATGAATGGAACAGGTAGACTGTTGAAATCTTTGTATATATTGCTTCTATATAGTCTAAGAATCATATATGCAAAGCATCCAAACAGTACCAGTTGCCAATTTTTTGTTCTTCAAGTTTAAGTGAACAAAGAGGCGCATTGATAATCATGAAACGGAAATTATTTGTAACTTTCGACAAGAAGAACAATAAATAGAACAGGTAGACGGTTGAAATATTTGTATATATTGCTTCCGTATAGTCTAAGAAGCATATATGCAAAGCATCCAAACAGTACCATTCGCCAATTTTTTGTTCTTCAAGGTTAAGTGAACAACGAGCCCCATTGTTAATCCTTTAAAGGAAATTATTTGTAAATTTCGACAAGTAGAACAATGATTGGAACACGTAGACGGTTGAAATATTATTATATATTGCTTCCATATAGTCTAAGAAACATATGTGCAAAGCATCCAAACAGTACCATTCGCTAATTTTTTGTTCTTCAAGTTTAAGTGAACAACGAGCCCCATGGATAATCATGAAACGGAAATTATTTGTAAGTTTCGACATGTAGAACAATGAATGGAACACGTAGACGGTTGAAATATTATTATATATTGCTTCCATATAGTCTAAGAAACATATATGCAAAGCATCCAAACAGTACCATTCGCCAATTTTTTGTTCTTCAAGTTTAAGTGAACAACGAGCCCCATGGATAATCATGAAACGGAAATTATTTGTAACTTTCGACATGTAGAACAATGAATGGAACAGGTAGACGGTTGAAATCATTATATATATTGCTTCTATATAGTCTAACAAACATATATGCATAGCATCCACACAGTACAATTCGCCAATTTATTGTTCTTCAAGTTTAAGTGAACAACGAGCCCCATTGTTAATCCTTTATCGGAAATTATTTGTAACTTTCGACAAGTAGAACAATGAATGGAACAGGTATACGGTTGAAATCTTTGTATATATTGCTTCAATATAGTCTAAGAAACATATATGCAAAGCATCCAAACAGTACCATTCGCCAATTTGTTGTTCTTCAAGTTGAAGTGAATAACGAGCCCCATTGATAATCATGAAATGGAAATTATTTGTAACTTTCTACAAGTAGAACAATGAATAGTAAAGGTAGACGGGTGAAATCTTTCTATATATTGCTTCTATATAGTCTGAGAAACATATATGCAAAGCATCCAAACAGTACAATTCGCCAATTTTTTGTTCTTCAAGTTTAAGTGAACAACGAGCCCCATGGATAATCATGAAACGGAAATTATTTGTAACTTTCGACATGTAGAACAATGAATGGAACAGGTAGACGGTTGAAATCATTATATATATTGCTTCTATATAGTCTAAGAAACATATATGCATAGCATCCACACAGTACAATTCGCCAATTTATTGTTCTTCAAGTTTAAGTGAACAACGAGCCCCATTGTTAATCCTTTAAAGGAAATTATTTGTAAATTTCGACAAGTAGAACAATGATTGGAACACGTAGACGGTTGAAATATTATTATATATTGCTTCCATATAGTCTAAGAAACATATATGCAAAGCATCCAAACAGTACAATTCGCCAATTTTTTGTTCTTCAAGTTTAAGTGAACAATGAGCCCCATTGTTACTCCTTTATCGGAAATTATTTGTAACTTTCGACAAGTAGAACAATGAATGGAACAGGTAGACGGTTGAAATATTTGTATATATTGCTTCCGTATAGTCTAAGAAACATATATGCAGAGCATCCAAACAGTACCATTCGTCAATTTTTTGTTCTTCAATTTTAAGTGAACAATAAGCAGCATTATTAATCCTTTATCGGAAATTATTTGTAACTTTCGACAAGTAGAACAGTGAATGGAACAGGTAGACGGTTGAAATCTTTGTATATATTGCTTCTATATAGTATAAGAAACATATATGCAAAGCATCCAAACAGTACAATTCGCCAATTTTTTGTTCTTCAAGTTTAAGTGAACAATGAGCCCCAATGGTTAATCCGTTATCGGAAATTATTTGTAACTTTCGACAAGTAGAACAATGAATGGAACAGGTAGACGGTTGAAATCTTTGTATATATTGCTTCTATATAGTCTAAGAAACATATATACAAAGCATCCAAACAGTACAATTCGCCAATTTATTGTTCTTCAAGTTTAAGTGAACAACGAGCCCCATTGTTAATCCTTTAAAGGAAATTATTTGTAAATTTCGACAAGTAGAACAATGATTGGAACACGTAGACGGTTGAAATCTTTGTATATATTGCTTCCATATAGTCTAAGAAACATATATGCAAAGCATCCAAACAGTACCATTCGCCAATTTTTTGTTCTTCAAGTTTAAGTGAACCATGAGCCCCATTGTTAATCCTTTATCGGAAATTATTTGTAATTTTCGACAAGTAGAACAATGAATGGAACATGTAAACGGTTGATATCTTTGTATATATTGCTTCTATATAACCTAAGAAACATATATGCAAAGCATCCACACAGTACAATTCGCCAATTTATTGTTCTTCAAGTTTAAGTGAACAACGAGCCCCATTGTTAATCCTTTAAAGGAAATTATTTGTAAATTTCGACAAGCAGAACAATGATTGGAACACGTAGACGGTTGAAATCTTTGAATATATTGCTTCTATATAGTCTAAGAAAGTTATATGCAAAGCATCCAAACAGTACAATTTGCCAATTTTTTGTTCTTCAAGGTTAAGTGAACAATGAGCCCCAATGGTTAATCCTTTATCGGAAATTATTTGTAACTTTCGACAAGTAGAACAATGAATGGAACAGGTAGACGGTTGAAATATTTGTATATATTGCTTCCGTATAGTCTAAGAAACATATATGCAAAGCATCCAAACAGTACAATTCGCCAATTTTTTGTTCTTCAAGTTTAAGTGAACAATGAGCCCCATTGTTAATCCTTTATCGGAAATTATTTGTAACTTTCGACAAGTAGAACAATGAATGGAACAGGTAGACTGTTGAAATCTTTGTATATATTGCTTCTATATAGTCTAAGAATCATATATGCAAAGCATCCAAACAGTACCAGTTGCCAATTTTTTGTTCTTCAAGTTTAAGTGAACAAAGAGGCGCATTGATAATCATGAAACGGAAATTATTTGTAACTTTCGACAAGAAGAACAATAAATAGAACAGGTAGACGGTTGAAATATTTGTATATATTGCTTCCGTATAGTCTAAGAAGCATATATGCAAAGCATCCAAACAGTACCATTCGCCAATTTTTTGTTCTTCAAGGTTAAGTGAACAACGAGCCCCATTGTTAATCCTTTAAAGGAAATTATTTGTAAATTTCGACAAGTAGAACAATGATTGGAACACGTAGACGGTTGAAATATTATTATATATTGCTTCCATATAGTCTAAGAAACATATGTGCAAAGCATCCAAACAGTACCATTCGCTAATTTTTTGTTCTTCAAGTTTAAGTGAACAACGAGCCCCATGGATAATCATGAAACGGAAATTATTTGTAAGTTTCGACATGTAGAACAATGAATGGAACACGTAGACGGTTGAAATATTATTATATATTGCTTCCATATAGTCTAAGAAACATATATGCAAAGCATCCAAACAGTACCATTCGCCAATTTTTTGTTCTTCAAGTTTAAGTGAACAACGAGCCCCATGGATAATCATGAAACGGAAATTATTTGTAACTTTCGACATGTAGAACAATGAATGGAACAGGTAGACGGTTGAAATCATTATATATATTGCTTCTATATAGTCTAACAAACATATATGCATAGCATCCACACAGTACAATTCGCCAATTTATTGTTCTTCAAGTTTAAGTGAACAACGAGCCCCATTGTTAATCCTTTATCGGAAATTATTTGTAACTTTCGACAAGTAGAACAATGAATGGAACAGGTATACGGTTGAAATCTTTGTATATATTGCTTCAATATAGTCTAAGAAACATATATGCAAAGCATCCAAACAGTACCATTCGCCAATTTGTTGTTCTTCAAGTTGAAGTGAATAACGAGCCCCATTGATAATCATGAAATGGAAATTATTTGTAACTTTCTACAAGTAGAACAATGAATAGTAAAGGTAGACGGGTGAAATCTTTCTATATATTGCTTCTATATAGTCTGAGAAACATATATGCAAAGCATCCAAACAGTACAATTCGCCAATTTTTTGTTCTTCAAGTTTAAGTGAACAACGAGCCCCATGGATAATCATGAAACGGAAATTATTTGTAACTTTCGACATGTAGAACAATGAATGGAACAGGTAGACGGTTGAAATCATTATATATATTGCTTCTATATAGTCTAAGAAACATATATGCATAGCATCCACACAGTACAATTCGCCAATTTATTGTTCTTCAAGTTTAAGTGAACAACGAGCCCCATTGTTAATCCTTTAAAGGAAATTATTTGTAAATTTCGACAAGTAGAACAATGATTGGAACACGTAGACGGTTGAAATATTATTATATATTGCTTCCATATAGTCTAAGAAACATATATGCAAAGCATCCAAACAGTACAATTCGCCAATTTTTTGTTCTTCAAGTTTAAGTGAACAATGAGCCCCATTGTTACTCCTTTATCGGAAATTATTTGTAACTTTCGACAAGTAGAACAATGAATGGAACAGGTAGACGGTTGAAATATTTGTATATATTGCTTCCGTATAGTCTAAGAAACATATATGCAGAGCATCCAAACAGTACCATTCGTCAATTTTTTGTTCTTCAATTTTAAGTGAACAATAAGCAGCATTATTAATCCTTTATCGGAAATTATTTGTAACTTTCGACAAGTAGAACAGTGAATGGAACAGGTAGACGGTTGAAATCTTTGTATATATTGCTTCTATATAGTATAAGAAACATATATGCAAAGCATCCAAACAGTACAATTCGCCAATTTTTTGTTCTTCAAGTTTAAGTGAACAATGAGCCCCAATGGTTAATCCGTTATCGGAAATTATTTGTAACTTTCGACAAGTAGAACAATGAATGGAACAGGTAGACGGTTGAAATCTTTGTATATATTGCTTCTATATAGTCTAAGAAACATATATACAAAGCATCCAAACAGTACAATTCGCCAATTTATTGTTCTTCAAGTTTAAGTGAACAACGAGCCCCATTGTTAATCCTTTAAAGGAAATTATTTGTAAATTTCGACAAGTAGAACAATGATTGGAACACGTAGACGGTTGAAATCTTTGTATATATTGCTTCCATATAGTCTAAGAAACATGTACACAAAGCATCCAAACAGTACCATTCGCCAATTTTTTGTTCTTCAAGTTTAAGTGAACTGCGAGACCCATTGTTAATCCTGCAAAGGAAATTATTTGTAAATTTCGACAAGTAGAACAATGAATGCAACAGGTAGACGGTTGAAGTCATTGTATATATTGCTTCTATATAGTCTACGAAACATATATGCAAAGCATCCAAACAGTACCATTCGCCAATTTTTTGTTCTTCAAGTTTAAGTAAACTACGATCCCCATTGTTAATCCCTTATCGGAAATTGTTTGTAACTTTCGACAAGTAGAACAATGAATGGAACAGGTAGACGGTTGAAATCATTGTATATATTGCTTCTATATAGTCTAAGAAACATTTATGCAAAGCATCCAAACAGTACCATTCGCCAATTTTTTGTTCTTCAAGTTTAAGTGAACTACGAGCCCCATTGTTAATCCTTTAAAGGAAATTATTTGTAAATTTCGGCAAGTAGAACAATGAATGGAACACGTAGAAGGTTGAAATCTTTGTATATATTGCTTCCATATAGTCTAAGAAACATGTACGCAAAGCATCCAAAGAGTACAATTCGACAATTTTTTGTTCTTCAAGTTTAAGTGAACTACGAGCCCCATTGTTAATCCTTTAAAGGAAATTATTTGTAACTTGCGACAAGTAGAACAATGAATGGAACAGGTAGACGGTTGAAATCAATGTATATATTATTTCTATATAGTCTAAGAAACATATATGCAAACCATCCAAACAGTACCATTCGCCAATTTTTTGTTCTTCAAGTTTAAGTGAACTACGAGCCACATTGTTAATACTTTAAAGGAAATTATTCGTAAATTTAGACAAGTAGAACAATGGTTGGAACACGTAGACGGTTGAAATCTTTGTATATATTGCTTCCATATAGTCTAAGAAACATGTACACAAAGCCTCCAAACAGTACAATTCGCCAATTTTTTGTTCTTCAAGTTTAAGTGAACTACGAGCCCCATTGTTTATCCTTTAAAGGAAATTATTTGTAAATTTCGACAAGTAGAACAATGAATGGATCAGGTAGACGGTTGAAATCATTATATATATTGCTTCTATATAGTCTACGAAACATATATGCAAAGCATCCAAACAGTACCATTCGCCAATTTTTTGTTCTTAAAGTTTAAGTGAACAATGAGCCCCAATGTTAATCCTTTAACGGAAATTATTTGTAATGTTCGACAAGTAGAACAATGACTGGAACAGGTAGACTGTTGAAATCATTGTATATATTGCTTCTATATAGTCTAAGAAACATATATGCAAAGCATCCAAACAGTACAATTCGACAATTTTTTGTTCTTCATGTTTAAGTGAACAATGAGCCCCAATGGTTAATCCTTTATCGGAAATTATTTGTAATGTTCGACAAGTAGAACAATGAGTGGAACAGGTAGACGGTTGTAATCAATGTATATATTGCTTCAATATAGTCTAAGAAACATATATGCAAAGCATCCAAACAGTACCATTCGCCAATTTTTTGTTCTTAAAGTTTAAGTGAACAATGAGCCCAATGTTAATCCTTTAACGGAAATTATTTTTAAATTTCGACAAGTAGAACAATGAATGGAACACGTAGACGGCTGAAATCTTTGTATATATTGCTTCCATATAGTCTAAGAAACATGTACGCAAAGCATCCAAACAGTACCATTCGCCAATTTTTTGTTCTTCAAGTTTAAGTGAACAATGAGCCCCAATCGTTAATCCTTTATCGGAAATTATTTGTAATTTTCGACAAGTAGAACAATGAATGGAACAGGTATACGGTTGAAATCTTTGTATATATTGCTTCAATATAGTCTAAGAAACATATATGCAAAGCATCCAAACAGTACCATTCGCCAATTTGTTGTTCTTCAAGTTGAAGTGAATAACGAGCCCCATTGATAATCATGAAATGGAAATTATTTGTAACTTTCTACAAGTAGAACAATGAATAGTAAAGGTAGACGGGTGAAATCTTTCTATATATTGCTTCTATATAGTCTACGAAACATATACGCAAAGCATCCAAACAGTACAATTCGCTAATTTTTTTTCTTCAAGTTTTAGTGAACTACGAGCCGCATTGTTAATCCTTTAAAGGAAATTATTTGTAAATTTCGACAAGTAGAACAATGATTGGAACACGTAGACGGTTGAAATCTTTGAATATATTGCTTCCATATAGTCTAAGAAACATATTGCAAAGCATCCAAACTGTACTATTCGCTAATTTTTTGTTCTTCAAGTTTAAGTGAACAACGAGCCCCATTGTTAATCCTTTAAAGGAAATTATTTGTAAATTTCGACAAGTAGAACAATGATTGGAACACGTAGACGGTTGAAATCTTTGTATATATTGCTTCCATATAGTCTAAGAAACATGTACGCAAAGCATCCAAACAGTACCATTCGCCAATTTTTTGTTCTTCAAGTTTATGTGAACAATGAGCCCCATTGTTCATCCTTTATCGGAAATTATTTGTAAATTTCGACAAGTAGAACAATGAATGGAACAGGTAGACGGTTGAAATATTTGTATATATTGCTTCCGTATAGTCTAAGAAACATATATGCAGAGCATCCAAACAGTACCATTCGTCAATTTTTTGTTCTTCAATTTTAAGTGAACAATAAGCACCATTATTAATCCTTTATCGGAAATTATTTGTAACTTTCGACAAGTAGAACAGTGAATGGAACAGGTAGACGGTTGAAATCTTTGTATATATTGCTTCTATATAGTATAAGAAACATATATGCAAAGCATCCAAACAGTACAATTCGCCAATTTTTTGTTCTTCAAGTTTAAGTGAACAATGAGCCCCAATGGTTAATCCGTTATCGGAAATTATTTGTAACTTTCGACAAGTAGAACAATGAATGGAACAGGTAGACGGTTGAAATCTTTGTATATATTGCTTCTATATAGTCTAAGAAACATATATACAAAGCATCCAAACAGTACAATTCGCCAATTTATTGTTCTTCAAGTTTAAGTGAACAACGAGCCCCATTGTTAATCCTTTAAAGGAAATTATTTGTAAATTTCGACAAGTAGAACAATGATTGGAACACGTAGACGGTTGAAATCTTTGTATATATTGCTTCCATATAGTCTAAGAAACATGTACACAAAGCATCCAAACAGTACCATTCGCCAATTTTTTGTTCTTCAAGTTTAAGTGAACTGCGAGACCCATTGTTAATCCTGCAAAGGAAATTATTTGTAAATTTCGACAAGTAGAACAATGAATGCAACAGGTAGACGGTTGAAATCATTGTATATATTGCTTCTATATAGTCTACGAAACATATATGCAAAGCATCCAAACAGTACCATTCGCCAATTTTTTGTTCTTCAAGTTTAAGTAAACTACGATCCCCATTGTTAATCCCTTAACGGAAATTGTTTGTAACTTTCGACAAGTAGAACAATGAATGGAACAGGTAGACGGTTGAAATCATTGTATATATTGCTTCTATATAGTCTAAGAAACATTTATTCAAAGCATCCAAACAGTACCATTCGCCAATTTTTTGTTCTTCAAGTTTAAGTGAACTACGAGCCCCATTGTTAATCCTTTAAAGGAAATTATTTTTAAATTTCGACAAGTAGAACAATGAATGGAACACGTAGACGGCTGAAATCTTTGTATATATTGCTTCCATATAGTCTAAGAAACATGTACGCAAAGCATCCAAACAGTACCATTCGCCAATTTTTTGTTCTTCAAGTTTAAGTGAACAATGAGCCCCAATCGTTAATCCTTTATCGGAAATTATTTGTAATTTTCGACAAGTAGAACAATGAATGGAACAGGTATACGGTTGAAATCTTTGTATATATTGCTTCAATATAGTCTAAGAAACATATATGCAAAGCATCCAAACAGTACCATTCGCCAATTTGTTGTTCTTCAAGTTGAAGTGAATAACGAGCCCCATTGATAATCATGAAATGGAAATTATTTGTAACTTTCTACAAGTAGAACAATGAATAGTAAAGGTAGACGGGTGAAATCTTTCTATATATTGCTTCTATATAGTCTACGAAACATATACGCAAAGCATCCAAACAGTACAATTCGCTAATTTTTTTTCTTCAAGTTTTAGTGAACTACGAGCCGCATTGTTAATCCTTTAAAGGAAATTATTTGTAAATTTCGACAAGTAGAACAATGATTGGAACACGTAGACGGTTGAAATCTTTGAATATATTGCTTCCATATAGTCTAAGAAACATATTGCAAAGCATCCAAACTGTACTATTCGCTAATTTTTTGTTCTTCAAGTTTAAGTGAACAACGAGCCCCATTGTTAATCCTTTAAAGGAAATTATTTGTAAATTTCGACAAGTAGAACAATGATTGGAACACGTAGACGGTTGAAATCTTTGTATATATTGCTTCCATATAGTCTAAGAAACATGTACGCAAAGCATCCAAACAGTACCATTCGCCAATTTTTTGTTCTTCAAGTTTATGTGAACAATGAGCCCCATTGTTCATCCTTTATCGGAAATTATTTGTAAATTTCGACAAGTAGAACAATGATTGGAACAGGTAGACTGTTGAAATCATTGTATATATTGCTTCAATATAGTCTAAGAAACATATATGCAAAGCATCCAAACAGTACCATTCGCCAATTTGTTGTTCTTCAAGTTGAAGTGAACAAAGAGGCCCATTGATAATCATGAAACGGAAATTATTTGTAACTTTCGACAAGAAGAACAATAAATAGAACAGGTAGACGGTTGAAATATTTGTATATATTGCTTCCGTATAGTCTAAGAAGCATATATGCAAAGCATCCAAACAGTACCATTCGCCAATTTTTTGTTCTTCAAGGTTAAGTGAACAACGAGCCCCATTGTTAATCCTTTAAAGGAAATTATTTGTAAATTTCGACAAGTAGAACAATGATTGGAACACGTAGACGGTTGAAATATTATTATATATTGCTTCCATATAGTCTAAGAAACATATATGCAAAGCATCCAAACAGTACCATTCGCCAATTTGTTGTTCTTCAAGTTGAAGTGAATAACGAGCCCCATTGATAATCATGAAATGGAAATTATTTGTAACATTCTACAAGTAGAACAATGAATAGTAAAGGTAGACGGGTGAAATCTTTCTATATATTGCTTCTATATAGTCTACGAAACATATACGCAAAGCCTCCAAACAGTACAATTCGCCAATTTTTTGTTCTTCAAGTTTAAGTGAACTACGAGCCCCATTGTTTATACTTTAAAGGAAATTATTTGTAAATTTCGACAAGTAGAACAATGAATGGATCAGGTAGACGGTTGAAATCATTATATATGTTGCTTCTATATAGTCTACGAAACATATATGCAAAGCATCCAAACAGTACCATTCGCCAATTTTTTGTTCTTAAAGTTTAAGTGAACAATGAGCCCCAATGTTAATCCTTTAACGGAAATTATTTGTAATGTTCGACAAGTAGAACAATGACTGGAACAGGTAGACTGTTGAAATCATTGTATATATTGCTTCAATATAGTCTAAGAAACATATATGCAAAGCATCCAAACAGTACCATTCGCCAATTTGTTGTTCTTCAAGTTGAAGTGAATAACGAGCCCCATTGATAATCATGAAATGGAAATTATTTGTAACTTTCTACAAGTAGAACAATGAATAGTAAAGGTAGACGGGTGAAATCTTTCTATATATTGCTTCTATATAGTCTACGAAACATATACGCAAAGCATCCAAACAGTACAATTCGCTAATTTTTTTTCTTCAAGTTTTAGTGAACTACGAGCCGCATTGTTAATCCTTTAAAGGAAATTATTTGTAAATTTCGACAAGTTGAACAATGATTGGAACACGTAGACGGTTGAAATCTTTGTATATATTGCTTCCATATAGTCTAAGAAACATGTACGCAAAGCATCCAAACAGTACCATTCGCCAATTTTTTGTTCTTCAAGTTTATGTGAACAATGAGCACCATTGTTCATCCTTTATCGGAAATTATTTGTAAATTTCGATAAGTAGAACAATGATTGGAACACACAGACGGTTGAAATCTTTGTATATATTGCTTCCATATAGTCTAAGAAACGTATATGCAAATCATCCAAACAGTACAATTCGCCAATTATTTGATCTTCAAGTTTAAGTGAACTACGAGCCCCATTGTTAATACTTTAACGGAAATTATTTGTAACTTGCGACAAGTAGAACAATGAATGGAACAGGTAGACGGTTGAAATCAATGTATATATTGCTTCTATATAGTCTAAGAAACATATATGCAAAGCATCCAAACAGTACCATTCATCAATTTTTTGTTCTTCAAGTTTAATTGAACAACGAGACCCATTGTTAATCTTTTAAAGGAAATTATTTGTAAATTTCGACAAGTTGAACAATGATTGGAACACGTAGACGGTTGAAATCTTTGTATATATTGCTTCCATATAGTCTAAGAAACATGTACGCAAAGCATCCAAACAATACCATTCGCCAATTTTTTGTTCTTCAAGTTTAAGTGAACAATGAGCCCCAATCGTTAATCCTTTATCGGAAATTATTTGTAATTTTCGACAAGTAGAACAATGAATGGAACAGGTATACGGTTGAAATCTTTGTATATATTGCTTCAATGTAGTCTAAGAAACATATATGCAAAGCATCCAAACAGTACCATTCGCCAATTTGTTGTTCTTCAAGTTGAAGTGAATAACGAGCCCCATTGATAATCATGAAATGGAAATTATTTGTAACTTTCTACAAGTAGAACAATGAATAGTAAAGGTAGACGGGTGAAATCTTTCTATATATTGCTTCTATATAGTCTGAGAAACATATATGCAAAGCATCCAAACAGTACAATACGCCAATTTTTTGTTCTTCAAGTTTAAGTGAACTACGAGCCCCATGGATAATCATGAAACGGAAATTATTTGTAACTTTCGACATGTAGAACAATGAATGGAACAGGTAGACGGTTGAAATCATTATATATATTGCTTCTATATAGTCTAAGAAACATATATGCATAGCATCCACACAGTACAATTCGCCAATTTATTGTTCTTCAAGTTTAAGTGAACAACGAGCCCCATTGTTAATCCTTTAAAGGAAATTATTTGTAAATTTCGACAAGTAGAACAATGATTGGAACACGTAGACGGTTGAAATATTATTATATATTGCTTCCATATAGTCTAAGAAACATATATGCAAAGCATCCAAACAGTACCATTCGCCAATTTTTTGTTCTTCAAGTTTAAGTGAACAATGAGCCCCATTGTTACTCCTTTATCGGAAATTATTTGTAACTTTCGACAAGTAGAACAATGAATGGAACAGGTAGACGGTTGAAATCTTTGTATATATTGCTTCTATATAGTCTAAGAAACATATATGCAAAGCATCCAAACAGTACAATTCGCCAATTTTTTGTTCTTCAAGTTTAAGTGAACAATGAGCCCCAATGGTTAATCCTTTATCGGAAATTATTTGTAACTTTCGACAAGTAGAACAATGAATGGAACAGGTAGACGGTTGAAATCTTTGAATATATTGCTTCTATATAGTCTAAGAAAGTTATATGCAAAGCATCCAAACAGTACAATTCGCCAATTTTTTGTTCTTCAAGGTTAAGTGAACAATGAGCCCCAATGGTTAATCCTTTATCGGAAATTATTTGTAACTTTCGACAAGTAGAACAATGAATGGAACAGGTAGACGGTTGAAATATTTGTATATATTGCTTCCGTATAGTCTAAGAAACATATATGCAAAGCATCCAAACAGTACAATTCGCCAATTTTTTGTTCTTCAAGTTTAAGTGAACAATGAGCCCCATTGTTAATCCTTTATCGGAAATTATTTGTAACTTTCGACAAGTAGAACAATGAATGGAACAGGTAGACTGTTGAAATCTTTGTATATATTGCTTCTATATAGTCTAAGAATCATATATGCAAAGCATCCAAACAGTACCAGTTGCCAATTTTTTGTTCTTCAAGTTTAAGTGAACTACGAGCCACATTGTTAATACTTTAAAGGAAATTATTCGTAAATTTCGACAAGTAGAACAATGGTTGGAACACGTAGACGGTTGAAATCTTTGGATATATTGCTTCCATATAGTCTAAGAAACATGTACGCAAAGCCTCCAAACAGTACAATTCGCCAATTTTTTGTTCTTAAAGTTTAAGTGAACAATGAGCCCCAATGTTAATCCTTTAACGGAAATTATTTGTAATGTTCGACAAGTAGAACAATGACTGGAACAGGTAGACTGTTGAAATCATTGTATATATTGCTTCTATATAGTCTAAGAAACATATATGCAAAGCATCCAAACAGTACAATTCGACAATTTTTTGTTCTTCATGTTTAAGTGAACAATGAGCCCCAATGGTTAATCCTTTATCGGAAATTATTTGTAATGTTCGACAAGTAGAACCATGAATAGAACAGGTAGACGGTTGAAATCATTGTATATATTGCTTCTATATAGTCTAAGAAACATATATGCAAAGCATCCAAACTGTACAATTCGACAATTTTTTGTTCTTCATGTTTAAGTGAACAATGAGCCCCAATGGTTAATCCTTTATCGGAAATTATTTGTAATGTTCGACAAGTAGAACAATGAATAGAACAGGTAGACGGTTGAAATCATTGTATATATTGCTTCTATATAGTCTAAGAAACATATATGCAAAGCATCCAAACAGTACCATTCGCCAATTTTTTGTTCTTCATGTTTAAGTGAACAATGAGCCCCATTGTTAATACTTTAACGGAAATTATTTGTAACTTGCGACAAGTATAACAATGACTGGAACAGGTAGACTGTTGAAATCATTGCATATATTGCTTCTATATAGTCTAAGAAACATATATGCAAAGCATCCAAACAGTACAATTCGCCAATTTTTTGTTCTTCAAGTTTAAGTAAACTACGATCCCCATTGTTAATCCCTTAACGGAAATTATTTGTAACTTTCGACAAGCAGAACAATGAATGGAACAGGTAGACGGTTGAAATCATTGTATATATTGCTTCTATATAGTCTAAGAAACATATATGCAAAGCATCCAAACAGTACAATTCGACTATTTTTTGTTCTTCAAGTTTAGTGAACAATGAGCCCCAATGGTTAATCCTTTATCGGAAATTATTTGTAATTTTCGACAAGTAGAACAATGAGTGGAACAGGTAGACGGTTGTAATCAATGTATATATTGCTTCAATATAGTCTAAGAAACATATATGCAAAGCATCCAAACAGTACCATTCGCCAATTTTTTGTTCTTAAAGTTTAAGTGAACAATGAGCCCAATGTTAATCCTTTAACGGAAATTATTTTTAAATTTCGACAAGTAGAACAATGAATGGAACACGTAGACGGCTGAAATCTTTGTATATATTGCTACCATATAGTCTAAGAAACATGTACGCAAAGCATCCAAACAGTACCATTCGCCAATTTTTTGTTCTTCAAGTTTAAGTGAACAATGAGCCCCAATCGTTAATCCTTTATCGGAAATTATTTGTAATTTTCGGCAAGTAGAACAATGAATGGAACAGGTATACGGTTGAAATCTTTGTATATATTGCTTCAATATAGTCTAAGAAACATATATGCAAAGCATCCAAACAGTACCATTCGCCAATTTGTTGTTCTTCAAGTTGAAGTGAATAACGAGCCCCATTGATAATCATGAAATGGAAATTATTTGTAACTTTCTACAAGTAGAACAATGAATAGTAAAGGTAGACGGGTGAAATCTTTCTATATATTGCTTCTATATAGTCTACGAAACATATACGCAAAGCATCCAAACAGTACAATTCGCTAATTTTTTTTCTTCAAGTTTTAGTGAACTACGAGCCGCATTGTTAATCCTTTAAAGGAAATTATTTGTAAATTTCGACAAGTAGAACAATGATTGGAACACGTAGACGGTTGAAATCTTTGAATATATTGCTTCCATATAGTCTAAGAAACATATTGCAAAGCATCCAAACTGTACTATTCGCTAATTTTTTGTTCTTCAAGTTTAAGTGAACAACGAGCCCCATTGTTAATCCTTTAAAGGAAATTATTTGTAAATTTCGACAAGTAGAACAATGATTGGAACACGTAGACGGTTGAAATCTTTGTATATATTGCTTCCATATAGTCTAAGAAACATGTACGCAAAGCATCCAAACAGTACCATTCGCCAATTTTTTGTTCTTCAAGTTTATGTGAACAATGAGCCCCATTGTTCATCCTTTATCGGAAATTATTTGTAAATTTCGACAAGTAGAACAATGATTGGAACACACAGACGGTTGAAATCTTTGTATATATTGCTTCCATATAGTCTAAGAAACATATATGCAAATCATCCAAACAGTACAATTCGCCAATTATTTGATCTTCAAGTTTAAGTGAACTACGAGCCCCATTGTTAATACTTTAACGGAAATTATTTGTAACTTGCGACAAGTAGAACAATGAATGGAACAGGTAGACGGTTGAAATCAATGTATATATTGCTTCTATATAGTCTAAGAAACATATATGCAAAGCATCCAAACAGTACCATTCATCAATTTTTTGTTCTTCAAGTTTAATTGAACAACGAGCCCCATTGTTAATCTTTTAAAGGAAATTATTTGTAAATTTCGACAAGTTGAACAATGATTGGAACACGTAGACGGTTGAAATATTTGTATATATTGCTTCCATATAGTCTAAGAAACATGTACGCAAAGCATCCAAACAGTACCATTCGCCAATTTTTTGTTCTTCAAGTTTAAGTGAACAATGAGCCCCAATCGTTAATCCTTTATCGGAAATTATTTGTAATTTTCGACAAGTAGAACAATGAATGGAACAGGTATACGGTTGAAATCTTTGTATATATTGCTTCAATATAGTCTAAGAAACATATATGCAAAGCATCCAAACAGTACCATTCGCCAATTTGTTGTTCTTCAAGTTGAAGTGAATAACGAGCCCCATTGATAATCATGAAATGGAAATTATTTGTAACTTTCTACAAGTAGAACAATGAATAGTAAAGGTAGACGGGTGAAATCTTTCTATATATTGCTTCTATATAGTCTGAGAAACATATATGCAAAGCATCCAAACAGTACAATTCGCCAATTTTTTGTTCTTCAAGTTTAAGTGAACAACGAGCCCCATGGATAATCATGAAACGGAAATTATTTGTAACTTTCGACATGTAGAACAATGAATGGAACAGGTAGACGGTTGAAATCATTATATATATTGCTTCTATATAGTCTAAGAAACATATATGCATAGCATCCACACAGTACAATTCGCCAATTTATTGTTCTTCAAGTTTAAGTGAACAACGAGCCCCATTGTTAATCCTTTAAAGGAAATTATTTGTAAATTTCGACAAGTAGAACAATGATTGGAACACGTAGACGGTTGAAATATTATTATATATTGCTTCCATATAGTCTAAGAAACATATATGCAAAGCATCCAAACAGTACCATTCGCCAATTTTTTGTTCTTCAAGTTTAAGTGAACAATGAGCCCCATTGTTACTCCTTTATCGGAAATTATTTGTAACTTTCGACAAGTAGAACAATGAATGGAACAGGTAGACGGTTGAAATCTTTGTATATATTGCTTCTATATAGTCTAAGAAACATATATGCAAAGCATCCAAACAGTACCATTCGCCAATTTTTTGTTCTTCAAGGTTAAGTGAACAATGAGCCCGATTGTTAATCCTTTATCGGAAATTATTTCTAACTTTCGACAAGTAGAACAATGAATGGAACACGTAGACGGTTGAAATCTTTGTATATATTGCTTCCATATAGTCTAAGAAACATGTACGCAAAGCATCCAAACAGTACCATTCGCCAATTTTTTGTTCTTCAAGTTTAAGTGAACAATGAGCCCCAATGGTTAATCCTTTATCGGAAATTATTTGTAATTTTCGACAAGTAGAACATTGAATGGAACACGTAGACGGTTGAAATCTTTGTATATATTGCTTCTATATAGACTAAGAAACATATATGCAAAGCATCCAAACAGTACAATTCGCCAATTTATTGTTCTTCAAGTTTAAGTGAACAACGAGCCCCATTGTTAATCCTTTAAAGGAAATTATTTGTAAATTTCGACAAGTAGAACAATGAATGGAACACGTAGACGGTTGAAATCTTTGTATATATTGCTTCCATATAGTCTAAGAAACATGTACGCAAAGCATCCAAACAGTACCATTCGCCAATTTTTTGTTCTTCAAGTTTAAGTGAACAATGAGCCCCAATGGTTAATCCTTTATCGGAAATTATTTGTAATTTTCGACAAGTAGAACATTGAATGGAACACGTAGACGGTTGAAATCTTTGTATATATTGCTTCCATATAGTCTAAGAAACATATATGCAGAGCATCCAAACAGTACCATTCGTCAATTTTTTGTTCTTCAATTTTAAGTGAACAATAATCACCATTATTAATCCTTTATCGGAAATTATTTGTAACTTTCGACAAGTAGAACAGTGAATGGAACAGGTAGACGGTTGAAATCTTTGTATATATTGCTTCTATATAGTATAAGAAACATATATGCAAAGCATCCAAACAGTACAATTCGCCAATTTTTTGTTCTTCAAGTTTAAGTGAACAATGAGCCCCAATGGTTAATCCGTTATCGGAAATTATTTGTAACTTTCGACAAGTAGAACAATGAATGGAACAGGTAGACGGTTGAAATCTTTGTATATATTGCTTCTATATAGTCTAAGAAACATATATACAAAGCATCCAAACAGTACCATTCGCCAATTTTTTGTTCTTCAAGTTTAAGTGAACTGCGAGCCCCATTGTTAATCCTGCAATGGAAATTATTTGTAAATTTCGACAAGTAGAACAATGAATGGAACAGGTAGACGGTTGAAATCATTGTATATATTGCTTCTATATAGTCTAAGAAACATTTATGCAAAGCATCCAAACAGTACCATTCGCCAATTTTTTGTTCTTCAAGTTTAAGTGAACTACGAGCCCCATTGTTAATCCTTTAAAGGAAATTATTTGTAAATTTCGGCAAGTAGAACAATGATTGGAACACACAGACGGTTGAAATCTTTGTATATATTGCTTCCATATAGTCTAAGAAACATATATGCAAATCATCCAAACAGTACAATTCGCCAATTATTTGATCTTCAAGTTTAAATGAACTACGAGCCCCATTGTTAATACTTTAACGGAAATTATTTGTAACTTGCGACAAGTAGAACAATGAATGGAACAGGTAGACGGTTGAAATCAATGTATATATTGCTTCTATATAGTCTAAGAAACATATATGCAAAGCATCCAAACAGTACCATTCATCAATTTTTTGTTCTTCAAGTTTAATTGAACAACGAGCCCCATTGTTAATCTTTTAAAGGAAATTATTTGTAAATTTCGACAAGTTGAACAATGATTGGAACACGTAGACGGTTGAAATCTTTGTATATATTGCTTCCATATAGTCTAAGAAACATGTACGCAAAGCATCCAAACAGTACCATTCGCCAATTTGTTGTTCTTCAAGTTGAAGTGAATAACGAGCCCCATTGATAATCATGAAATGGAAATTATTTGTAACTTTCTACAAGTAGAACAATGAATAGTAAAGGTAGACGGGTGAAATCTTTCTATATATTGCTTCTATATAGTCTGAGAAACATATATGCAAAGCATCCAAACAGTACAATTCGCCAATTTTTTGTTCTTCAAGTTTAAGTGAACAACGAGCCCCATGGATAATCATGAAACGGAAATTATTTGTAACTTTCGACATGTAGAACAATGAATGGAACAGGTAGACGGTTGAAATCATTATATATATTGCTTCTATATAGTCTAAGAAACATATATGCATAGCATCCACACAGTACAATTCGCCAATTTATTGTTCTTCAAGTTTAAGTGAACATCGAGCCCCATTGTTAATCCTTTAAAGGAAATTATTTGTAAATTTCGACAAGTAGAACAATGATTGGAACACGTAGACGGTTGAAATATTATTATATATTGCTTCCATATAGTCTAAGAAACATATATGCAAAGCATCCAAACAGTACCATTCGCCAATTTTTTGTTCTTCAAGTTTAAGTGAACAATGAGCCCCATTGTTACTCCTTTATCGGAAATTATTTGTAACTTTCGACAAGTAGAACAATGAATGGAACAGGTAGACGGTTGAAATCTTTGTATATATTGCTTCTATATAGTCTAAGAAACATGTACGCAAAGCATACAAACAGTACCATTCGCCAATTTTTTGTTCTTCAAGTTTAAGTGAACTACGAGCCCCATTGTTAATCCTTTAAAGGAAATTATTTGTATATTTCGACAAGTAGAACAATGAATGGAACAGGTAGACGGTTGAATTCTTTGTATATATTGCTTCCATATAGTCTAAGAAACATGTACGCAAAGCATACAAACAGTACCATTCGCCAATTTTTTGTTCTTCAAGTTTAAGTGAACTACGAGCCCCATTGTTAATCCTTTAAAGGAAATTATTTGTATATTTCGACAAGTAGAACAATGAATGGAACAGGTAGACGGTTGAAATCATTGTATATATTGCTTCTATATAGTCTAAGAAACATATATGCAAAGCATCAAATCAGTACAATTTGCCAATTTATTGTTCTTCAAGTTTAAGTGAACAACGAGCCACATTGTTAATCCTTTAAAGGAAAATATTTGTAAATTTCGACAAGTAGAACAATGATTGGAACACGTAGACGGTTGAAATCTTTGTATATATTGCTTCCATATAGTCTAAGAAACATGTACGCAAAGCATCCAAACAGTACCATTCGCCAATTTTTTGTTCTTCAAGTTTAAGTGAACAATGAGCCCCAATCGTTAATCCTTTATCGGAAATTATTTGCAACTTTCGACAAGTAGACCAATGAATGGAACACGTAGACGACTGAAATCTTTGTATATATTGCTTCCATATAGTCTAAGAAACATGTACGCAAAGCATCCAAACAGTACCATTCGCCAATTTTTTGTTCTTCAAGTTTAAGTGAACAATGAGCCCCTATCGTTAATCCTTTATCGGAAATTATTTGCAATTTTCGACAAGTAGAACAATGAATGGAACACGTAGACAGCTGAAATCTTTGTATATATTGCTTCTATATAGTCGAAGTAACATATATGCAAAGCATCGAAACAGTACAATTCGCCAATTTTTTGTTCTTCAAGTTTAAGTGAACAATGAGCCCCAATGGTTAATCCTTTATCGGAAATTATTTGTATCTTTCGACAAGTAGAACAATGAATGGTACGGGTAGACGGTTGAGATCTTTGTATATATTGCTTCTATATAGTCTAAGAAACATATATGCAAAGCATCTAAACAGTAACATTCGCCAATTTTTTGTTCTTCAAGTTTAAGTGAACAACGAACCCCATTGATAATCATGAAATGGAAATTATTTCTAACTTTCTACAAGAAGAACAATGAATGGAACAGGTAGTCGGTTGAAATCATTGTATATATTGCTTCTATATAGTCTAAGAAACATATATGCAAAGCATCCAATCAGTACAATTTTCCAATTTATTGTTCTTCAAGTTTAAGTGAACAACGAGCCCCATTGTTAATCCTTTAAAGGAAATTATTTATAAATTTCGACAAGTAGAACAATGATTGGAACACGTAGACGGTTGAAATCTTTGAATATATTGCTTCCATATAGTCTAAGAAACATATTGCAAAGCATCCAAACTGTACCATTCGCTAATTTTTTGTTCTTCAAGTTTAAGTGAACAACGAGCCCCATTGTTAATCCTTTAAAGGAAATTATTTGTAAATTTCGACAAGTAGAACAATGATTGGAACACGTAGACAGTTGAAATCTTTGTATATATTGCTTCCATATAGTCTAAGAAACATGTACGCAAAGCATCCAAACAGTACCATTCGCCAATTTTTTGTTCTTCAAGGTTAAGTGAACTACGAGCCCCATTGTTAATCCTTTAAAGGAAATTATTTGTAAATTTCGACAAGTTGAAAAATGAATGGAACAGGTAGACGGTTGAAATCATTGTATATATTGCTTCTATATAGTCTAAGAAACATATATGCAAATCATCCAAACAGTACAATTCGCCAATTTTTTGTTCTTCAAGTTTAAGTGAACTACGAGCCCCATTGATAATCATGAAACGGAAATTATTTGTAAGTTTCTACAAGTAGAACAATGAATAGAACGGGTAGACGGTGGAAATCTTTGTATATGTTGCTTCTATATAGTCTAAGAAACCTATATGCAAAGCATCTAAACAGTAACATTCGCCAATTTTTTGATCTTCAAGTTTAAGTGAACAACGAACCCCATTGATAATCATGAAATGGAAATTATCTGTAACTTTCTACAAGTAGAACAATGAATAGTATAGGTAGACGGGTGAAATCTTTCTATATATTGCTTCTATATAGTCTAAGAAACATATATGCAAAGAATCCAAACAGTTCAATTCGTCACTTTTTTGTTCTTCAAGTATAAGTGAACAATGAGCCACAATGGTTAATCCTTTATCGGAAATTATTTGTAATTTTCGACAAGTAGAACAATGAATGGAACAGGTAGACGGTTGAAATCTTTGTGTATATTGCTTCAATATAGTCTAAGAAACATATATGCAAAGCATCCAAACAGTACCATTCGCCAATTTGTTGTTCTTCAAGTTGAAGTGAACAACGAGCCCCATTGATAATCATGAAATGGAAATTATTTGTAACTTTCTACAAGTAGAACAATGCATAGTAAATGTAGACGGGTGAAATCTTTCTATATATTGTTTCTATATAGTCTAAGAAACATATACGCAAAGCATCCAAACAGTACAATTCGTCAATTTATTGTTCTTCAAGTTTAAGTGTACAACGAGCCCCATTGTTAATCCTTTAAAGGAAATTATTTGTAACTTGCGACAAGTAGAACAATGTATGGAACAGGTAGACGGTTGAAATCAATGTATATATTGCTTCTATATAGTATAAGAAACATATATGCAAAGCATCCAAACAGTACAATTCGCCAATTTTTTGTTCTTCAAGTTTAAGTGAACTACGAGCCCCATTGTTAATCATTTAACGGAAATTATTTGTAATATTCGACAAGTAAAACAATGAATGGAACAGGTAGACGGTTGAAATCTTTGTATATATTGCTTCCATATAGTCTAAGAAACATGTACGCAAAGCATCCAAACAGTACCATTCGACAATTTTTTGTTCTTCAAGTTTAAGTGAACAATGAGCCCCATTGTTAATCCTTTAACGGAAATTAATTGTAACTTTCTACAAGTAGAACAATGATTGGAACAGGTAGACGGTTGAAATCTTTGTATATATTGCTTCTATATAGTCTAAGAAACATTTATGCAAAGCATCCAAACAGTACAATTCGTCAATTTATTGTTCTTCAAGTTTAAGTGTACAACGAGCCCCATTGTTAATCCTTTAAAGGAAATTATTTGTAAATTTCGACAAGTAGAACAATGAATGGAACAGGTAGACTGTTGAAATCATTGTATATATTGCTTCTATATAGTCTAAGAAACATTTATGCAAAGCATCCAAACAGTACAATTCGCCAATTTTTTGTTCTTCAAGTTTAAGTGAACAATGAGCCCAAATGGTTAATCCGTTATCGGAAATTATTTGTAACATTCGACAAGTAGAACAATGAATGGAACAGGTAGACGGTTGAAATATTTGTATATATTGCTTCCATATAGTATAAGAAACATATATGCAAAGCATCCAAACAGTACCATTCGCCAATTTTTTGTTCTTCAAGTTTAAGTGAACTGCGAGCTCCATTGTTAATCCTTTAAATGAAATTATTTGTAAATTTCGACAAGTAGAACAATGAATGGAACAGGTAGACTGTTGAAATCATTGTATATATTGCATCTATATAGTCTAAGAAACATTTATGCAAAGCATCCAAACAGTACAATTCGCCAATTTTTTGTTCTTCAAGTTTAAGTGAACAATGAGCCCAAATGGTTAATCCGTTATCGGAAATTATTTGTAACATTCGACAAGTAGAACAATGAATGGAACACGCAGACGGTTGAAATCTTTGTATATATTGCTTCCATATAGTATAAGAAACATATATGCAAAGCATCCAAACAGTACCATTCGCCAATTTTTTGTTCTTCAAGTTTAAGTGAACTGCGAGCTCCATTGTTAATCCTTTAAATGAAATTATTTGTAAATTTCGACAAGTAGAACAATGAATGGAACAGGTAGACTGTTGAAATCATTGTATATATTGCTTCTATATAGTCTAAGAAACATTTATGCAAAGCATCCAAACAGTACAATTCGCCAATTTTTTGTTCTTCAAGTTTAAGTGAACAATGAGCCCAAATGGTTAATCCGTTATCGGAAATTATTTGTAACATTCGACAAGTAGAACAATGAATGGAACAGGTAGACGGTTGAAATATTTGTATATATTGCTTCTATATAGTCTACGAAACATATATGCAAAGCATCCAAACAGCACAATTCGCCAATTTATTGTTCTTCAAGTTTAAGTGAACAACGAGCCCCATTGTTAATCCTTTAAAGGAAATTATTTGTAACTTTCGGCAAGTAGAACAATGAGTGGAACAGGTAGACGGTTGAAATCTTTGTATATATTGCATCTATATAGTCTAAGAAGCATATATGCAAAGCATCCAAATAGTACCATTCGCCAATTTTTTGTTCTTCAAGTTTAAGTGAACTACGAGCCCCATTGTTAATCCTTTAAAGGAAATTATTTGTAAATTTCGGCAAGTAGAACAATGAATGGAATAGGTAGACGGTTGAAATCATTGTATATATTGCTTCTATATAGTCTAAGAAACATATATGCAAATCATCCAAACAGTACAATTTTCCAATTTCTTGTTCTTCAAGTTTAAGTAAACTACGATCCCCATTGTTAATCCCTTAACGGAAATTATTTGTAACTTTCGACAAGTAGAACAATGAATGGAACAGGTAGACGGTTGAAATCTTTGTATATATTGCTTCTATATAACCTACGAAACATATATACAAAGCATCCAAACAGTACAATTCGCCAATTTTTTGTTCTTCAAGTTTAAGTGAACTACGAGCCCCATTGTTAATCCTTTAACGGAAATTAATTGTAACTTTCTACAAGTAGAGCAATGATTGGAACACGCAGACGGTTGAAATCTTTGTATATATTGCTTCCATATAGTATAAGAAACATATATGCAAAGCATCCAAACAGTACCATTCGCCAATTTTTTGTTCTTCAAGTTTAAGTGAACTGCGAGCTCCATTGTTAATCCTTTAAAGGAAATTATTTGTAAATTTCGACAAGTAGAACAATGATTGAAACACTTAGACGGTTGAATTCTTTGTATATATTGCTTCCATATAGTCTAAGAAACATGTACGCAAAGCATACAAACAGTACCATTCGCCAATTTTTTGTTCTTCAAGTTTAAGTGAACTACGAGCCCCATTGTTAATCCTTTAAAGGAAATTATTTGTATATTTCGACAAGTAGAACAATGAATGGAACAGGTAGACGGTTGAAATCATTGTATATATTGCTTCTATATAGTCTAAGAAACATATATGCAAAGCATCAAATCAGTACAATTTGCCAATTTATTGTTCTTCAAGTTTAAGTGAACAACGAGCCACATTGTTAATCCTTTAAAGGAAAATATTTGTAAATTTCGACAAGTAGAACAATGATTGGAACACGTAGACGGTTGAAATCTTTGTATATATTGCTTCCATATAGTCTAAGAAACATGTACGCAAAGCATCCAAACAGTACCATTCGCCAATTTTTTGTTCTTCAAGTTTAAGTGAACAATGAGCCCCAATCGTTAATCCTTTATCGGAAATTATTTGCAATTTTCGACAAGTAGACCAATGAATGGAACACGTAGACGACTGAAATCTTTGTATATATTGCTTCCATATAGTCTAAGAAACATGTACGCAAAGCATCCAAACAGTACCATTCGCCAATTTTTTGTTCTTCAAGTTTAAGTGAACAATGAGCCCCAATCGTTAATCCTTTATCGGAAATTATTTGCAATTTTCGACAAGTAGAACAATGAATGGAACACGTAGACAGCTGAAATCTTTGTATATATTGCTTCTATATAGTCGAAGTAACATATATGCAAAGCATCGAAACAGTACAATTCGCCAATTTTTTGTTCTTCAAGTTTAAGTGAACAATGAGCCCCAATGGTTAATCCTTTATCGGAAATTATTTGTATCTTTCGACAAGTAGAACAATGAATGGTACGGGTAGACGGTTGAGATCTTTGTATATATTGCTTCTATATAGTCTAAGAAACATATATGCAAAGCATCTAAACAGTAACATTCGCCAATTTTTTGTTCTTCAAGTTTAAGTGAACAACGAACCCCATTGATAATCATGAAATGGAAATTATTTCTAACTTTCTACAAGAAGAACAATGAATGGAACAGGTAGTCGGTTGAAATCATTGTATATATTGCTTCTATATAGTCTAAGAAACATATATGCAAAGCATCCAATCAGTACAATTTGCCAATTTATTGTTCTTCAAGTTTAAGTGAACAACGAGCCCCATTGTTAATCCTTTAAAGGAAATTATTTATAAATTTCGACAAGTAGAACAATGATTGGAACACGTAGACGGTTGAAATCTTTGAATATATTGCTTCCATATAGTCTAAGAAACATATTGCAAAGCATCCAAACTGTACCATTCGCTAATTTTTTGTTCTTCAAGTTTAAGTGAACAACGAGCCCCATTGTTAATCCTTTAAAGGAAATTATTTGTAAATTTCGACAAGTAGAACAATGATTGGAACACGTAGACAGTTGAAATCTTTGTATATATTGCTTCCATATAGTCTAAGAAACATGTACGCAAAGCATCCAAACAGTACCATTCGCCAATTTTTTGTTCTTCAAGGTTAAGTGAACTACGAGCCCCATTGTTAATCCTTTAAAGGAAATTATTTGTAAATTTCGACAAGTTGAAAAATGAATGGAACAGGTAGACGGTTGAAATCATTGTATATATTGCTTCTATATAGTCTAAGAAACATATATGCAAATCATCCAAACAGTACAATTCGCCAATTTTTTGTTCTTCAAGTTTAAGTGAACTACGAGCCCCATTGATAATCATGAAACGGAAATTATTTGTAAGTTTCTACAAGTAGAACAATGAATAGAACGGGTAGACGGTGGAAATCTTTGTATATGTTGCTTCTATATAGTCTAAGAAACCTATATGCAAAGCATCTAAACAGTAACATTCGCCAATTTTTTGATCTTCAAGTTTAAGTGAACAACGAACCCCATTGATAATCATGAAATGGAAATTATCTGTAACTTTCTACAAGTAGAACAATGAATAGTATAGGTAGACGGGTGAAATCTTTCTATATATTGCTTCTATATAGTCTAAGAAACATATATGCAAAGAATCCAAACAGTTCAATTCGTCACTTTTTTGTTCTTCAAGTATAAGTGAACAATGAGCCACAATGGTTAATCCTTTATCGGAAATTATTTGTAATTTTCGACAAGTAGAACAATGAATGGAACAGGTAGACGGATGAAATCTTTGTGTATATTGCTTCAATATAGTCTAAGAAACATATATGCAAAGCATCCAAACAGTACCATTCGCCAATTTGTTGTTCTTCAAGTTGAAGTGAACAACGAGCCCCATTGATAATCATGAAATGGAAATTATTTGTAACTTTCTACAAGTAGAACAATGCATAGTAAATGTAGACGGGTGAAATCTTTCTATATATTGTTTCTATATAGTCTAAGAAACATATACGCAAAGCATCCAAACAGTACAATTCGTCAATTTATTGTTCTTCAAGTTTAAGTGTACAACGAGCCCCATTGTTAATCCTTTAAAGGAAATTATTTGTAACTTGCGACAAGTAGAACAATGTATGGAACAGGTAGACGGTTGAAATCAATGTATATATTGCTTCTATATAGTATAAGAAACATATATGCAAAGCATCCAAACAGTACAATTCGCCAATTTTTTGTTCTTCAAGTTTAAGTGAACTACGAGCCCCATTGTTAATCATTTAACGGAAATTATTTGTAATATTCGACAAGTAAAACAATGAATGGAACAGGTAGACGGTTGAAATCTTTGTATATATTGCTTCCATATAGTCTAAGAAACATGTACGCAAAGCATCCAAACAGTACCATTCGACAATTTTTTGTTCTTCAAGTTTAAGTGAACAATGAGCCCCATTGTTAATCCTTTAACGGAAATTAATTGTAACTTTCTACAAGTAGAACAATGATTGGAACAGGTAGACGGTTGAAATCTTTGTATATATTGCTTCTATATAGTCTAAGAAACATTTATGCAAAGCATCCAAACAGTACAATTCGTCAATTTATTGTTCTTCAAGTTTAAGTGTACAACGAGCCCCATTGTTAATCCTTTAAAGGAAATTATTTGTAAATTTCGACAAGTAGAACAATGAATGGAACAGGTAGACTGTTGAAATCATTGTATATATTGCTTCTATATAGTCTAAGAAACATTTATGCAAAGCATCCAAACAGTACAATTCGCCAATTTTTTGTTCTTCAAGTTTAAGTGAACAATGAGCCCAAATGGTTAATCCGTTATCGGAAATTATTTGTAACATTCGACAAGTAGAACAATGAATGGAACAGGTAGACGGTTGAAATATTTGTATATATTGCTTCCATATAGTATAAGAAACATATATGCAAAGCATCCAAACAGTACCATTCGCCAATTTTTTGTTCTTCAAGTTTAAGTGAACTGCGAGCTCCATTGTTAATCCTTTAAATGAAATTATTTGTAAATTTCGACAAGTAGAACAATGAATGGAACAGGTAGACTGTTGAAATCATTGTATATATTGCTTCTATATAGTCTAAGAAACATTTATGCAAAGCATCCAAACAGTACAATTCGCCAATTTTTTGTTCTTCAAGTTTAAGTGAACAATGAGCCCAAATGGTTAATCCGTTATCGGAAATTATTTGTAACATTCGACAAGTAGAACAATGAATGGAACACGCAGACGGTTGAAATCTTTGTATATATTGCTTCCATATAGTATAAGAAACATATATGCAAAGCATCCAAACAGTACCATTCGCCAATTTTTTGTTCTTCAAG
Organism: Cerceris ruficornis; assembly: GCA_963989415.1. Taxonomy (NCBI): domain Eukaryota; kingdom Metazoa; phylum Arthropoda; class Insecta; order Hymenoptera; family Crabronidae; genus Cerceris; species Cerceris ruficornis. The sequence goes on along the minus strand of CAXDIW010000276.1, from coordinate 135,566 downwards.
TTTAAGTGAACTGCGAGCTCCATTGTTAATCCTTTAAATGAAATTATTTGTAAATTTCGACAAGTAGAACAATGAATGGAACAGGTAGACTGTTGAAATCATTGTATATATTGCTTCTATATAGTCTAAGAAACATTTATGCAAAGCATCCAAACAGTACAATTCGCCAATTTTTTGTTCTTCAAGTTTAAGTGAACAATGAGCCCAAATGGTTAATCCGTTATCGGAAATTATTTGTAACATTCGACAAGTAGAACAATGAATGGAACAGGTAGACGGTTGAAATATTTGTATATATTGCTTCTATATAGTCTACGAAACATATATGCAAAGCATCCAAACAGCACAATTCGCCAATTTATTGTTCTTCAAGTTTAAGTGAACAACGAGCCCCATTGTTAATCCTTTAAAGGAAATTATTTGTAACTTTCGGCAAGTAGAACAATGAGTGGAACAGGTAGACGGTTGAAATCTTTGTATATATTGCATCTATATAGTCTAAGAAGCATATATGCAAAGCATCCAAATAGTACCATTCGCCAATTTTTTGTTCTTCAAGTTTAAGTGAACTACGAGCCCCATTGTTAATCCTTTAAAGGAAATTATTTGTAAATTTCGGCAAGTAGAACAATGAATGGAATAGGTAGACGGTTGAAATCATTGTATATATTGCTTCTATATAGTCTAAGAAACATATATGCAAATCATCCAAACAGTACAATTTTCCAATTTCTTGTTCTTCAAGTTTAAGTAAACTACGATCCCCATTGTTAATCCCTTAACGGAAATTATTTGTAACTTTCGACAAGTAGAACAATGAATGGAACAGGTAGACGGTTGAAATCTTTGTATATATTGCTTCTATATAACCTACGAAACATATATACAAAGCATCCAAACAGTACAATTCGCCAATTTTTTGTTCTTCAAGTTTAAGTGAACTACGAGCCCCATTGTTAATCCTTTAACGGAAATTAATTGTAACTTTCTACAAGTAGAGCAATGATTGGAACACGCAGACGGTTGAAATCTTTGTATATATTGCTTCCATATAGTATAAGAAACATATATGCAAAGCATCCAAACAGTACCATTCGCCAATTTTTTGTTCTTCAAGTTTAAGTGAACTGCGAGCTCCATTGTTAATCCTTTAAAGGAAATTATTTGTAAATTTCGACAAGTAGAACAATGATTGAAACACTTAGACGGTTGAATTCTTTGTATATATTGCTTCCATATAGTCTAAGAAACATGTACGCAAAGCATACAAACAGTACCATTCGCCAATTTTTTGTTCTTCAAGTTTAAGTGAACTACGAGCCCCATTGTTAATCCTTTAAAGGAAATTATTTGTATATTTCGACAAGTAGAACAATGAATGGAACAGGTAGACGGTTGAAATCATTGTATATATTGCTTCTATATAGTCTAAGAAACATATATGCAAAGCATCAAATCAGTACAATTTGCCAATTTATTGTTCTTCAAGTTTAAGTGAACAACGAGCCACATTGTTAATCCTTTAAAGGAAAATATTTGTAAATTTCGACAAGTAGAACAATGATTGGAACACGTAGACGGTTGAAATCTTTGTATATATTGCTTCCATATAGTCTAAGAAACATGTACGCAAAGCATCCAAACAGTACCATTCGCCAATTTTTTGTTCTTCAAGTTTAAGTGAACAATGAGCCCCAATCGTTAATCCTTTATCGGAAATTATTTGCAATTTTCGACAAGTAGACCAATGAATGGAACACGTAGACGACTGAAATCTTTGTATATATTGCTTCCATATAGTCTAAGAAACATGTACGCAAAGCATCCAAACAGTACCATTCGCCAATTTTTTGTTCTTCAAGTTTAAGTGAACAATGAGCCCCAATCGTTAATCCTTTATCGGAAATTATTTGCAATTTTCGACAAGTAGAACAATGAATGGAACACGTAGACAGCTGAAATCTTTGTATATATTGCTTCTATATAGTCGAAGTAACATATATGCAAAGCATCGAAACAGTACAATTCGCCAATTTTTTGTTCTTCAAGTTTAAGTGAACAATGAGCCCCAATGGTTAATCCTTTATCGGAAATTATTTGTATCTTTCGACAAGTAGAACAATGAATGGTACGGGTAGACGGTTGAGATCTTTGTATATATTGCTTCTATATAGTCTAAGAAACATATATGCAAAGCATCTAAACAGTAACATTCGCCAATTTTTTGTTCTTCAAGTTTAAGTGAACAACGAACCCCATTGATAATCATGAAATGGAAATTATTTCTAACTTTCTACAAGAAGAACAATGAATGGAACAGGTAGTCGGTTGAAATCATTGTATATATTGCTTCTATATAGTCTAAGAAACATATATGCAAAGCATCCAATCAGTACAATTTGCCAATTTATTGTTCTTCAAGTTTAAGTGAACAACGAGCCCCATTGTTAATCCTTTAAAGGAAATTATTTATAAATTTCGACAAGTAGAACAATGATTGGAACACGTAGACGGTTGAAATCTTTGAATATATTGCTTCCATATAGTCTAAGAAACATATTGCAAAGCATCCAAACTGTACCATTCGCTAATTTTTTGTTCTTCAAGTTTAAGTGAACAACGAGCCCCATTGTTAATCCTTTAAAGGAAATTATTTGTAAATTTCGACAAGTAGAACAATGATTGGAACACGTAGACAGTTGAAATCTTTGTATATATTGCTTCCATATAGTCTAAGAAACATGTACGCAAAGCATCCAAACAGTACCATTCGCCAATTTTTTGTTCTTCAAGGTTAAGTGAACTACGAGCACCATTGTTAATCCTTTAAAGGAAATTATTTGTAAATTTCGACAAGTTGAAAAATGAATGGAACAGGTAGACGGTTGAAATCATTGTATATATTGCTTCTATATAGTCTAAGAAACATATATGCAAATCATCCAAACAGTACAATTCGCCAATTTTTTGTTCTTCAAGTTTAAGTGAACTACGAGCCCCATTGATAATCATGAAACGGAAATTATTTGTAAGTTTCTACAAGTAGAACAATGAATAGAACGGGTAGACGGTGGAAATCTTTGTATATGTTGCTTCTATATAGTCTAAGAAACCTATATGCAAAGCATCTAAACAGTAACATTCGCCAATTTTTTGATCTTCAAGTTTAAGTGAACAACGAACCCCATTGATAATCATGAAATGGAAATTATCTGTAACTTTCTACAAGTAGAACAATGAATAGTATAGGTAGACGGGTGAAATCTTTCTATATATTGCTTCTATATAGTCTAAGAAACATATATGCAAAGAATCCAAACAGTTCAATTCGTCACTTTTTTGTTCTTCAAGTATAAGTGAACAATGAGCCACAATGGTTAATCCTTTATCGGAAATTATTTGTAATTTTCGACAAGTAGAACAATGAATGGAACAGGTAGACGGTTGAAATCTTTGTGTATATTGCTTCAATATAGTCTAAGAAACATATATGCAAAGCATCCAAACAGTACCATTCGCCAATTTGTTGTTCTTCAAGTTGAAGTGAACAACGAGCCCCATTGATAATCATGAAATGGAAATTATTTGTAACTTTCTACAAGTAGAACAATGCATAGTAAATGTAGACGGGTGAAATCTTTCTATATATTGTTTCTATATAGTCTAAGAAACATATACGCAAAGCATCCAAACAGTACAATTCGTCAATTTATTGTTCTTCAAGTTTAAGTGTACAACGAGCCCCATTGTTAATCCTTTAAAGGAAATTATTTGTAACTTGCGACAAGTAGAACAATGTATGGAACAGGTAGACGGTTGAAATCAATGTATATATTGCTTCTATATAGTATAAGAAACATATATGCAAAGCATCCAAACAGTACAATTCGCCAATTTTTTGTTCTTCAAGTTTAAGTGAACTACGAGCCCCATTGTTAATCATTTAACGGAAATTATTTGTAATATTCGACAAGTAAAACAATGAATGGAACAGGTAGACGGTTGAAATCTTTGTATATATTGCTTCCATATAGTCTAAGAAACATGTACGCAAAGCATCCAAACAGTACCATTCGACAATTTTTTGTTCTTCAAGTTTAAGTGAACAATGAGCCCCATTGTTAATCCTTTAACGGAAATTAATTGTAACTTTCTACAAGTAGAACAATGATTGGAACAGGTAGACGGTTGAAATCTTTGTATATATTGCTTCTATATAGTCTAAGAAACATTTATGCAAAGCATCCAAACAGTACAATTCGTCAATTTATTGTTCTTCAAGTTTAAGTGTACAACGAGCCCCATTGTTAATCCTTTAAAGGAAATTATTTGTAAATTTCGACAAGTAGAACAATGAATGGAACAGGTAGACTGTTGAAATCATTGTATATATTGGTTCTATATAGTCTAAGAAACATTTATGCAAAGCATCCAAACAGTACAATTCGCCAATTTTTTGTTCTTCAAGTTTAAGTGAACAATGAGCCCAAATGGTTAATCCGTTATCGGAAATTATTTGTAACATTCGACAAGTAGAACAATGAATGGAACAGGTAGACGGTTGAAATATTTGTATATATTGCTTCCATATAGTATAAGAAACATATATGCAAAGCATCCAAACAGTACCATTCGCCAATTTTTTGTTCTTCAAGTTTAAGTGAACTGCGAGCTCCATTGTTAATCCTTTAAATGAAATTATTTATAAATTTCGACAAGTAGAACAATGAATGGAACAGGTAGACTGTTGAAATCATTGTATATATTGCTTCTATATAGTCTAAGAAACATTTATGCAAAGCATCCAAACAGTACAATTCGCCAATTTTTTGTTCTTCAAGTTTAAGTGAACAATGAGCCCAAATGGTTAATCCGTTATCGGAAATTATTTGTAACATTCGACAAGTAGAACAATGAATGGAACACGCAGACGGTTGAAATCTTTGTATATATTGCTTCCATATAGTATAAGAAACATATATGCAAAGCATCCAAACAGTACCATTCGCCAATTTTTTGTTCTTCAAGTTTAAGTGAACTGCGAGCTCCATTGTTAATCCTTTAAATGAAATTATTTGTAAATTTCGACAAGTAGAACAATGAATGGAACAGGTAGACTGTTGAAATCATTGTATATATTGCTTCTATATAGTCTAAGAAACATTTATGCAAAGCATCCAAACAGTACAATTCGCCAATTTTTTGTTCTTCAAGTTTAAGTGAACAATGAGCCCAAATGGTTAATCCGTTATCGGAAATTATTTGTAACATTCGACAAGTAGAACAATGAATGGAACAGGTAGACGGTTGAAATATTTGTATATATTGCTTCTATATAGTCTACGAAACATATATGCAAAGCATCCAAACAGCACAATTCGCCAATTTATTGTTCTTCAAGTTTAAGTGAACAACGAGCCCCATTGTTAATCCTTTAAAGGAAATTATTTGTAACTTTCGACAAGTAGAACAATGAGTGGAACAGGTAGACGGTTGAAATCTTTGTATATATTGCATCTATATAGTCTAAGAAGCATATATGCAAAGCATCCAAATAGTACCATTCGCCAATTTTTTGTTCTTCAAGTTTAAGTGAACTACGAGCCCCATTGTTAATCCTTTAAAGGAAATTATTTGTAAATTTCGGCAAGTAGAACAATGAATGGAATAGGTAGACGGTTGAAATCATTGTATATATTGCTTCTATATAGTCTAAGAAACATATATGCAAATCATCCAAACAGTACAATTTTCCAATTTCTTGTTCTTCAAGTTTAAGTAAACTACGATCCCCATTGTTAATCCCTTAACGGAAATTATTTGTAACTTTCGACAAGTAGAACAATGAATGGAACAGGTAGACGGTTGAAATCTTTGTATATATTGCTTCTATATAACCTACGAAACATATATACAAAGCATCCAAACAGTACAATTCGCCAATTTTTTGTTCTTCAAGTTTAAGTGAACTACGAGCCCCATTGTTAATCCTTTAACGGAAATTAATTGTAACTTTCTACAAGTAGAGCAATGATTGGAACACGCAGACGGTTGAAATCTTTGTATATATTGCTTCCATATAGTATAAGAAACATATATGCAAAGCATCCAAACAGTACCATTCGCCAATTTTTTGTTCTTCAAGTTTAAGTGAACTGCGAGCTCCATTGTTAATCCTTTAAAGGAAATTATTTGTAACTTTCGACAAGTAGAACAATGAATGGAACAGGTAGACTGTTGAAATCATTGTATATATTGCTTCTATATAGTCTAAGAAACATTTATGCAAAGCATCCAAACAGTACAATTCGCCAATTTTTTGTTCTTCAAGTTTAAGTGAACAATGAGCCCCAATGGATAATCCTTTATCGGAAATTATTTGTAAATTTCGACAAGTAGAACAATGATTGGAACAGGTAGCCGGTTGAAATCTTTGTATATATTGCTTCTATGTAGTCTAAGAAACATATATGCAAAACATCCAAACAGTACAATTCGCCAATTTTTTGTACTTCAAGTTTAAGTGAACTACGAGCCACATTGTTAATCCTTTAACGGAAATTAATTGTAACTTTCGACAAGTAGAACAATGAATGGAACAGGTAGACGGTTGAAATATTTGTATATATTGCTTCTATATAGTCTACGAAACATATATGCAAAGCATCCAAACATACCATTCGCCAATTTTTTGTTCTTCAAGTTTAAGTGAACTACGAGCCCCATTGTTAATCCTTTAAAGGAAATTATTTGTAAATTTCGACAAGTAGAACAATGAATGGAACAGGTAGACTGTTGAAATTATTGTATATATTGCTTTTATATAGTCTAAGAAACATATATGCTAAGCATCCAAACAGTACCGTTCGCCACTTTTTTGTTCTTCAAGTTTAAGTGAACAACGAGCCCCATTGTTAATCCTTTAAAGGAAATTATTTGTAAATTTCGACAAGTAGAACAATGATTGGAACACGTAGACGGTTGAAATCTTTGTATATATTGCTTCCATATAGTCTAAGAAACATGTACGCAAAGCATCCAAACAGTACCATTCGCCAATTTTTTGTTCTTCAAGTTTAAGTAAACTACGATCCCCATTGTTAATCCCTTAACGGAAATTATTTGTAACTTTCGACATGTAGAACAATGAATGGAACAGGTAGACGGTTGAAATCTTTGTATATATTGCTTCCATATAGTCTAAGAAACATATATGCAGAGCATCCAAACAGTACCATTCGTCAATTTTTTGTTCTTCAAGTTTAAGTGAACTACGAGCCCCATTGTTAATACCTTAACGGAAATTATTTGTAACTTGCGAGAAGTAGAACAATGAATGGAACTGGTAGCCGGTTGAAATCAATGTATATATTGCTTCTATATAGTCTAAGAAACATATATGCAAAGCATCCAAACAGTACCATTCGCTAATTTTTTGTTCTTCAAGTTTAAGTGAACGACGAGCCCCATTGTTAATCCTTTAACGGAAATTAATTGTAACTTTCGACAAGTAGAACAATGAATGGAACAGTTAGACGGTTGAAATATTTGTATATATTGCTTCTATATAGTCTACGAAACATATATGCAAAACATCCAAACAGTACAATTCGCCAATTTTTTGTACTTCAAGTTTATGTGAACTACGAGCCCCATTGTTAATCCTTTAACGGAAATTAATTGTAACTTTCGACAAGTAGAACAATGAATGGAACAGGTAGACGGTTGAAATCTTTGTATATATTGCTTCTATATAGTCTAAGAAACATATATGCAAAGCATCCAAACAGTACCATTCGCCAATTTTTTGTTCTTCATGTTGAAGTGAACAGTGAGCACCAATGGTTAATACTTTATCGGAAATTATTTGTAATTTTCGACAAGTAGAACAATGAATGGAACAGTTAGACGGTTGAAATATTTGTATATATTGCTTCTATATAGTCTACGAAACATATATGCAAAGCATCCAAACAGTACAATTCGCCAATTTTTTGTTCTTCAAGTTTAAGTGAACAATGAGCCCCATTGTTAATCCATTATCGGAAATTATTTGTAACTTGCGACAAGTAGAACAATGAATGGAACAGGTAGACGGTTGAAATCAATGTATATATTGCTTCTTTATAGTCTAAGAAACATATATGCAAAGCATCCAAACAGTACCATACGCCACTTTTTTGTTCTGCAAGTTTAAGTGAACAACGAGCCCCATTGTTAATCCTTTAAAGGAAATTATTTGTAACTTTCGACAAGTAGAACAATGAATGGAACAGGTAGACGGTTGAAATCTTTGTATATATTGCTTCTATATAGTCTAAGAAACATATATGCAAAGCATCCAAACAGCACAATTCGCCAATTTATTGTTCTTCAAGTTTAAGTGAACAACGAGCCCCATTGTTAATCCTTTAAAGGAAATTATTTGTAACTTTCGACAAGTAGAACAATGAATGGAACAGGTAGACGGTTGAAATCTTTGTATATATTGCTTCTATATAGTCTAAGAAACATATATGCAAAGCATCCAAACAGTACCATTCGCCAATTTTTTGTTCTTCAAGTTTAAGTGAACTGCGAGCTCCATTGTTAATCCTTTAAAGGAAATTATTTGTAACTTTCGACAAGTAGAACAATGAATGGAACAGGTAGACTGTTGAAATCATTGTATATATTGCTTCTATATAGTCTAAGAAACATTTATGCAAAGCATCCAAACAGTACAATTCGCCAATTTTTTTTCTTCAAGTTTAAGTGAACAATGAGCCCCAATGGATAATCCTTTATCGGAAATTATTTGTAAATTTCGACAAGTAGAACAATGAATGGAACAGGTAGCCGGTTGAAATCTTTGTATATATTGCTTCTATGTAGTCTAAGAAACATATATGCAAAACATCCAAACAGTACAATTCGCCAATTTTTTGTACTTCAAGTTTAAGTGAACTACGAGCCCCATTGTTAATCCTTTAACGGAAATTAATTGTAACTTTCGACAAGTAGAACAATGAATGGAACAGGTAGACGGTTGAAATATTTGTATATATTGCTTCTATATAGTCTACGAAACATATATGCAAAGCATCCAAACATACCATTCGCCAATTTTTTGTTCTTCAAGTTTAAGTGAACTACGAGCCCCATTGTTAATCCTTTAAAGGAAATTATTTGTAAATTTCGACAAGTAGAACAATGAATGGAACAGGTAGACTGTTGAAATTATTGTATATATTGCTTCTATATAGTCTAAGAAACATATATGCAAAGCATCCAAACAGTACCATTCGCCAATTTTTTGTTCTTCAAGTTTAAGTGAACAATGAGCACCAATGGTTAATACTTTATCGGAAATTATTTGTAATTTTCGACAAGTAGAACAATGAATGGAACAGTTAGACGGTTGAAATATTTGTATATATTGCTTCTATATAGTCTACGAAACATATATGCAAAGCATCCAAACAGTACAATTCGCCAATTTTTTGTTCTTCAAGTTTAAGTGAACAACGAGCCCCATTGTTAATCCTTTAAAGGAAATTATTTGTAACTTTCGACAAGAAGAACAATGAATGGAAAAGGTAGACGGTTGAAATCTTTGTATATATTGCTTCTATATAGTCTAAGAAACATATATGCAAAGCATCCAAACAGTACCATTCGCCAATTTTTTGTTCTTCAAGTTTAAGTGAACAATGAGCCCCAATGGTTAATCCTTTATCGGAAATTATTTGTAAATTTCGACAAGTAGAACAATGAATGGAACAGGTAGCCGGTTGAAATCTTTGTATATATTGCTTCTATGTAGTCTAAGAAACATATATGCAAAGCATCCAAACAGTACAATTCGCCAATTTTTTGTTCTTCAAGTTTAAGTGAACAATGAGCCCAAATGGTTAATCCGTTATCGGAAATTATTTGTAACTTTCGACAAGTAGAACAATGAATGGAACAGGTAGACGGTTGAAATCTTTGTATATATTGCTTCTATATAGTCTGAGAAACATATATGCAAAGCATCCAAACAGTACCATTCGCCAATTTTTTGTTCTTCAAGTTTAAGTGAACAATGAGCCCCAATGGTTAATCCTTTATCGGAAATTATTTGTAATTTTCGACAAGTAGAACAATGAATGGAACAGGTAGACTGTTGAAATTATTGTATATATTGCTTCTATATAGTCTAAGAAACATATATGCTAAGCATCCAAACAGTACCATTCGCCACTTTTTTGTTCTTCAAGTTTAAGTGAACAACGAGCCCCATTGTTAATCCTTTAAAGGAAATTATTTGTAAATTTCGACAAGTAGAACAATGATTGGAACACGTAGACGGTTGAAATCTTTGTATATATTGCTTCCATATAGTCTAAGAAACATGTACGCAAAGCATCCAAACAGTACCATTCGCCAATTTTTTGTTCTTCAAGTTTAAGTGAACAATGAGCCCCAATGGTTAATCCGTTATCGGAAATTATTTGTAATTTTCGACAAGTAGAACAATGAATGGAACAGTTAGACGGTTGAAATATTTGTATATATTGCTTCTATATAGTCTACGAAACATATATGCAAAACATCCAAACAGTGCAATTCGCCAATTTTTTGTACTTCAAGTTTAAGTGAACTACGAGCCCCATTGTTAATCCTTTAACGGAAATTAATTGTAACTTTCGACAAGTAGAACAATTAATGGAACAGGTAGACGTTTGAAATCTTTGTATATATTGCTTCTATATAGTCTAAGAAACATATATGCAAAGAATCCAAACAGCACAATTCGCCAATTTATTGTTCTTCAAGTTTAAGTGAACAACGAGCCCCATTGTTAATCCTTTAAAGGAAATTATTTGTAACTTTCGACAAGTAGAACAATGAATGGAACAGGTAGATGGTTGAAATCTTTGTATATATTGCTTCTATATAGTCTAAGAAACATATATGCAAAGCATCCAAACAGTACCATTCGCCAATTTTTTGTTCTTCATGTTTAAGTGAACTACGAGCCCCATTGTTAATCCTTTAAAGGAAATTATTTGTAAATTTCGGCAAGTAGAACAATGAATGGAATAGGTATATGGTTGAAATCTTTGTATATATTGCTTCTATATAGTCTAAGAAACATATACGCAAAGCATCCAAACAGTACCATTCGCCAATTTTTTGTTCTTCAAGTTTAAGTGAACAATGAGCCCCAATGGTTAATCCTTTATCGGAAATTATTTGTAAATTTCGGCAAGTAGAACAATGAATGGAATAGGTAGATGGTTGAAATCTTTGTATATATTGCTTCTATATAGTCTAAGAAACATATATGCAAAGCATCCAAACAGTACCATTCGCCAATTTTTTGTTCTTCATGTTTAAGTGAACTACGAGCCCCATTGTTAATCCTTTAAAGGAAATTATTTGTAAATTTCGGCAAGTAGAACAATGAATGGAATAGGTAGATGGTTGAAATCTTTGTATATATTGCTTCTATATAGTCTAAGAAACATATATGCAAAGCATCCAAACAGTACCATTCGCCAATTTTTTGTTCTTCATGTTTAAGTGAACTACGAGCCCCATTGTTAATCCTTTAAAGGAAATTATTTGTAAATTTCGGCAAGTAGAACAATGAATGGAATAGGTATATGGTTGAAATCTTTGTATATATTGCTTCTATATAGTCTAAGAAACATATATGCAAAGCATCCAAACAGTACCATTCGCCAATTTTTTGTTCTTCAAGTTTAAGTGAACAACGAGCCCCATTGTTAATCCTTTAAAGGAAATTATTTGTAAATTTCGACAAGTAGAACAATGAATGGAACAGGTAGACTGTTGAAATTATTGTATATATTGCTTCTATATAGTCTAAGAAACATATATGCAAAGCATCCAAACAGTACCATTCGCCAATTTTTTGTTCTTCATGTTGAAGTGAACAATGAGCACCAATGGTTAATACTTTATCGGAAATTATTTGTAATTTTCGACAAGTAGAACAATGAATGGAACAGTTAGACGGTTGAAATATTTGTATATATTGCTTCTATATAGTCTACGAAACATATATGCAAAGCATCCAAACAGTACAATTCGCCAATTTTTTGTTCTTCAAGGTTAAGTGAACAATGAGCCCCATTGTTAATCCATTATCGGAAATTATTTGTAACTTGCGACAAGTAGAACAATGAATGGAACAGGTAGACGGTTGAAATCAATGTATATATTGCTTCTTTATAGTCTAAGAAACATATATGCAAAGCATCCAAACAGTACCATACGCCACTTTTTTGTTCTGCAAGTTTAAGTGAACAACGAGCCCCATTGTTAATCCTTTAAAGGAAATTATTTGTAACTTTCGACAAGTAGAACAATGAATGGAACAGGTAGACGGTTGAAATCTTTGTATATATTGCTTCTATATAGTCTAAGAAACATATATGCAAAGCATCCAAACAGCACAATTCGCCAATTTATTGTTCTTCAAGTTTAAGTGAACAACGAGCCCCATTGTTAATCCTTTAAAGGAAATTATTTGTAACTTTCGACAAGTAGAACAATGAATGGAACAGGTAGACGGTTGAAATCTTTGTATATATTGCTTCTATATAGTCTAAGAAACATATATGCAAAGCATCCTAACAGTACCATTCGCCAATTTTTTGTTCTTCATGTTTAAGTGAACTACGAGCCCCATTGTTAATCCTTTAAAGGAAATTATTTGTAAATTTCGGCAAGTAGAACAATGAATGGAATAGGTAGATGGTTGAAATCTTTGTATATATTGCTTCTATATAGTCTAAGAAACATATATATAAAGCATCCAAACAGTACCATTCGCTAATTTTTTGTTCTTCAAGTTTAAGTGAACGACGAGCCCCATAGTTAATCCTTTAAAGGAAATTATTTGTAACTTTCGACAAGTAGAACAATGAATGGAACAGGTAGACGGTTGAAATCTTTGTATATATTGCTTCTATATAGTCTAAGAAACATATATGCAAAGCATCCTAACAGTACCATTCGCCAATTTTTTGTTCTTCATGTTTAAGTGAACTACGAGCCCCATTGTTAATCCTTTAAAGGAAATTATTTGTAAATTTCGGCAAGTAGAACAATGAATGGAATAGGTAGATGGTTGAAATCTTTGTATATATTGCTTCTATATAGTCTAAGAAACATATATGCAAAGCATCCAAACAGTACCATTCGCCAATTTTTTGTTCTTCATGTTTAAGTGAACTACGAGCCCCATTGTTAATCCTTTAAAGGAAATTATTTGTAAATTTCGGCAAGTAGAACAATGAATGGAATAGGTATATGGTTGAAATCTTTGTATATATTGCTTCTATATAGTCTAAGAAACATATATGCAAAGCATCCAAACAGTACCATTCGCCAATTTTTTGTTCTTCAAGTTTAAGTGAACAACGAGCCCCATTGTTAATCCTTTAAAGGAAATTATTTGTAAATTTCGACAAGTAGAACAATGAATGGAACAGGTAGACTGTTGAAATTATTGTATATATTGCTTCTATATAGTCTAAGAAACATATATGCAAAGCATCCAAACAGTACCATTCGCCAATTTTTTGTTCTTCATGTTGAAGTGAACAATGAGCACCAATGGTTAATACTTTATCGGAAATTATTTGTAATTTTCGACAAGTAGAACAATGAATGGAACAGTTAGACGGTTGAAATATTTGTATATATTGCTTCTATATAGTCTACGAAACATATATGCAAAGCATCCAAACAGTACAATTCGCCAATTTTTTGTTCTTCAAGGTTAAGTGAACAATGAGCCCCATTGTTAATCCATTATCGGAAATTATTTGTAACTTGCGACAAGTAGAACAATGAATGGAACAGGTAGACGGTTGAAATCAATGTATATATTGCTTCTTTATAGTCTAAGAAACATATATGCAAAGCATCCAAACAGTACCATACGCCACTTTTTTGTTCTGCAAGTTTAAGTGAACAACGAGCCCCATTGTTAATCCTTTAAAGGAAATTATTTGTAACTTTCGACAAGTAGAACAATGAATGGAACAGGTAGACGGTTGAAATCTTTGTATATATTGCTTCTATATAGTCTAAGAAACATATATGCAAAGCATCCAAACAGCACAATTCGCCAATTTATTGTTCTTCAAGTTTAAGTGAACAACGAGCCCCATTGTTAATCCTTTAAAGGAAATTATTTGTAACTTTCGACAAGTAGAACAATGAATGGAACAGGTAGACGGTTGAAATCTTTGTATATATTGCTTCTATATAGTCTAAGAAACATATATGCAAAGCATCCTAACAGTACCATTCGCCAATTTTTTGTTCTTCATGTTTAAGTGAACTACGAGCCCCATTGTTAATCCTTTAAAGGAAATTATTTGTAAATTTCGGCAAGTAGAACAATGAATGGAATAGGTAGATGGTTGAAATCTTTGTATATATTGCTTCTATATAGTCTAAGAAACATATATATAAAGCATCCAAACAGTACCATTCGCTAATTTTTTGTTCTTCAAGTTTAAGTGAACGACGAGCCCCATAGTTAATCCTTTAACGGAAATTAATTGTAACTTTCGACAAGTAGAACAATGAATGGAACAGTTAGACGGTTGAAATATTTGTATATATTGCTTCTATATAGTCTACGAAACATATATGCAAAACATCCAAACAGTACAATTCGCCAATTTTTTGTACTTCAAGTTTAAGTGAACTACGAGCCCCATTGTTAATCCTTTAACGGAAATTAATTGTAACTTTCGACAAGTAGAACAATGAATGGAACAGGTAGACGGTTGAAATCTTTGTATATATTGCTTCTATATAGTCTAAGAAACATATATGCAAAGCATCCAAACAGCACAATTCGCCAATTTATTGTTCTTCAAGTTTAAGTGAACAACGAGCCCCATTGTTAATCCTTTAAAGGAAATTATTTGTAACTTTCGACAAGTAGAACAATGAATGGAACAGGTAGACGGTTGAAATCTTTGTATATATTGCTTCTATATAGACTAAGAAACATATATGCAAAGCATCCAAACAGTACCATTCGCCAATTTTTTGTTCTTCATGTTTAAGTGAACTACGAGCCCCATTGTTAATCCTTTAAAGGAAATTATTTGTAAATTTCGGCAAGTAGAACAATGAATGGAATAGGTAGATGGTTGAAATCTTTGTATATATTGCTTCTATATAGTCTAAGAAACATATATGCAAAGCATCCAAACAGTACCATTCGCCAATTTTTTGTTCTTCATGTTTAAGTGAACTACGAGCCCCATTGTTAATCCTTTAAAGGAAATTATTTGTAAATTTCGGCAAGTAGAACAATGAATGGAATAGGTAGATGGTTGAAATCTTTGTATATATTGCTTCTATATAGTCTAAGAAACATATATATATAAAGCATCCAAACAGCACAATTCGCCAATTTATTGTTCTTCAAGTTTAAGTGAACAACGAGCCCCATTGTTAATCCTTTAAAGGAAATTAATTGTAACTTTCGACAAGTAGAACAATGATTGGAACACGTAGACGGTTGAAATCTTTGTATATATTGCTTCCATATAGTCTAAGAAACATGTACGCAAAGCATCCAAACAGTACCATTCGCCAATTTTTTGTTCTTCAAGTTTAAGTAAACTACGATCCCCATTGTTAATCCCTTAACGGAAATTATTTGTAACTTTCGACATGTAGAACAATGAATGGAACAGGTAGACGGTTGAAATCTTTGTATATATTGCTTCCATATAGTCTAAGAAACATATATGCAGAGCATCCAAACAGTACCATTCGTCAATTTTTTGTTCTTCAAGTTTAAGTGAACTACGAGCCCCATTGTTAATACTTTAACGGAAATTATTTGTAACTTGCGAGAAGTAGAACAATGAATGGAACTGGTAGCCGGTTGAAATCAATGTATATATTGCTTCTATATAGTCTAAGAAACATATATGCAAAGCATCCAAACAGTACCATTCGCTAATTTTTTGTTCTTCAAGTTTAAGTGAACGACGAGCCCCATTGTTAATCCTTTAACGGAAATTAATTGTAACTTTCGACAAGTAGAACAATGAATGGAACAGTTAGACGGTTGAAATATTTGTATATATTGCTTCTATATAGTCTACGAAACATATATGCAAAACATCCAAACAGTACAATTCGCCAATTTTTTGTACTTCAAGTTTAAGTGAACTACGAGCCCCATTGTTAATCCTTTAACGGAAATTAATTGTAACTTTCGACAAGTAGAACAATGAATGGAACAGGTAGACGGTTGAAATCTTTGTATATATTACTTCTATATAGTCTAAGAAACATATATGCAAATCATCCAAACAGCACAATTCGCCAATTTATTGTTCTTCAAGTTTAAGTGAACAACGAGCCCCATTGTTAATCCTTTAAAGGAAATTATTTGTAACTTTCGACAAGTAGAACAATGAATGGAACAGGTAGACGGTTGAAATCTTTGTATATATTGCTTCTATATAGTCTAAGAAACATATATGCAAAGCATCCAAACAGTACCATTCGCCAATTTTTTGTTCTTCATGTTTAAGTGAACTACGAGCCCCATTGTTAATCCTTTAAAGGAAATTATTTGTAAATTTCGGCAAGTAGAACAATGAATGGAATAGGTAGATGGTTGAAATCTTTGTATATATTGCTTCTATATAGTCTAAGAAACATATATGCAAAGCATCCAAACAGTACCATTCGCCAATTTTTTGTTCTTCATGTTTAAGTGAACTACGAGCCCCATTGTTAATCCTTTAAAGGAAATTATTTGTAAATTTCGGCAAGTAGAACAATGAATGGAATAGGTAGATGGTTGAAATCTTTGTATATATTGCTTCTATATAGTCTAAGAAACATATATATATAAAGCATCCAAACAGTACCATTCGCCAATTTTTTGTACTTCAAGTTTAAGTGAACTACGAGCCCCATTGTTAATCCTTTAACGGAAATTAATTGTAACTTTCGACAAGTAGAACAATGAATGGAACAGGTAGACGGTTGAAATCTTTGTATATATTGCTTCTATATAGTCTAAGAAACATATATGCAAATCATCCAAACAGCACAATTCGCCAATTTATTGTTCTTCAAGTTTAAGTGAACAACGAGCCCCATTGTTAATCCTTTAAAGGAAATTATTTGTAACTTTCGACAAGTAGAACAATGAATGGAACAGGTAGACGGTTGAAATCTTTGTATTTATTGCTTCTATATAGTCTAAGAAACATATATGCAAAGCATCCAAACAGTACCATTCGCCAATTTTTTGTTCTTCATGTTTAAGTGAACTACGAGCCCCATTGTTAATCCTTTAAAGGAAATTATTTGTAAATTTCGGCAAGTAGAACAATGAATGGAATAGGTAGATGGTTGAAATCTTTGTATATATTGCTTCTATATAGTCTAAGAAACATATATGCAAAGCATCCAAACAGTACCATTCGCCAATTTTTTGTTCTTCAAGTTTAAGTGAACAACGAGCCCCATTGTTAATCCTTTAAAGGAAATTATTTGTAAATTTCGACAAGTAGAACAATGAATGGAACAGGTAGACTGTTGAAATTATTGTATATATTGCTTCTATATAGTCTAAGAAACATATATGCAAAGCATCCAAACAGTACCATTCGCCAATTTTTTGTTCTTCATGTTGAAGTGAACAATGAGCACCAATGGTTAATACTTTATCGGAAATTATTTGTAATTTTCGACAAGTAGAACAATGAATGGAACAGTTAGACGGTTGAAATATTTGTATATATTGCTTCTATATAGTCTACGAAACATATATGCAAAGCATCCAAACAGTACAATTCGCCAATTTTTTGTTCTTCAAGTTTAAGTGAACAATGAGCCCCATTGTTAATCCATTATCGGAAATTATTTGTAACTTGCGACAAGTAGAACAATGAATGGAACAGGTAGACGGTTGAAATCAATGTATATATTGCTTCTTTATAGTCTAAGAAACATATATGCAAAGCATCCAAACAGTACCATACGCCACTTTTTTGTTCTGCAAGTTTAAGTGAACAACGAGCCCCATTGTTAATCCTTTAATGGAAATTATTTGTAAATTTCGACAAGTGGAACAATGATTGGAACACGTAGACGGTTGAAATCTTTGTATATATTGCTTCTATGTAGTCTAAGAAACATATATGCAAAGCATCCAAACAGTACAATTCGCCAATTTTTTGTTCTTCAAGTTTAAGTGAACAATGAGCCCAAATGGTTAATCCGTTATCGGAAATTATTTGTAACTTTCGACAAGTAGAACAATGAATGGAACAGGTAGACGGTTGAAATCTTTGTATATATTGCTTCTATATAGTCTACGAAACATATATGCAAAACATCCAAACAGTGCAATTCGCCAATTTTTTGTACTTCAAGTTTAAGTGAACTACGAGCCCCATTGTTAATCCTTTAACGGAAATTAAATGTAACTTTCGACAAGTAGAACAATGAATGGAACAGGTAGACGGTTGAACTCTTTGTATATATTGCTTCTATATAGTCTAAGAAACATATATGCAAAGCATCCAAACAGTACAATTCGCCAATTTATTGTTCTTCAAGTTTAAGTGAACAACGAGCCCCATTGTTAATCCTTTAAAGGAAATTATTTGTAACTTTCGACAAGTAGAACAATGAATGGAACAGGTAGACGGTTGAAATCTTTGTATATATTGCATCTATATAGTCTAAGAAACATATATGCAAAGCATCCAAACAGTACAATTCGCCAATTTTTTGTTCTTCAAGTTTAAGTGAACAATGAGCCCCAATGGTTAATCCTTTATCGGAAATTATTTGTAAATTTCGACAAGTAGAACAATGAATGGATCAGGTAGACGGTTGAAATCATTGTATATATTGCTTCTATATAGTCTAAGAAACATATATGCAAAGCATCCAAACAGTACAATTCGACAATTTTTTGCTCTTCAAGTTTAAGTGAACTACGAGCCCCATTGTTAATCCTTTAAAGGAAATTATTTGTAAATTTCGGCAAGTAGAACAATGAATGGAATAGGTAGACGGTTGAAATCATTGTATATATTGCTTCTAAATAGTCTAAGAAACATATATGCAAAGCATCCAAACAGTACAATTCGCCAATTTTTTGTTCTTCAAGTTTAAGTAAACTACGATCCCCATTGTTAATCCCTTAACGGAAATTATTTGTAACTTTCGACAAGTAGAACAATGAATGGAACAGGTAGACGGTTGAAATCATTGTATATATTGCTTCTATATAATCTAAGAAACATATATGCAAAGCATCCAAACAGTACCATTCGCCAATTCTTTGTTCTTCAAGTTTAAGTGAACTACGAGCCCCATTGTTAATACTTTAACGGAAATTAATTGTAACTTTCGACAAGTAGAACAATGAATGGAACAGGTAGACGGTTGAAATCTTTGTATATATTGCTTCTATATAGTCTAAGAAACATATATGCAAAGCATCCAAACAGTACAATTCGCCAATTAATTGTTCTTCAAGTTTAAGTGAACAACGAGCCCCATTGTTAATCCTTTAAAGGAAATTATTTGTAAATTTCGACAGGTAGAACAGTGATTGGAACACGTAGACGGTTGAAATCTTTGTATATATTGCTTCCATATAGTCTAAGAAACATGTACGCAAAGCATCCAAACAGTACCATTCGCCAATTTTTTGTTCTTCAAGTTTAAGTGCACAATGAGCCCCAATGGTTAATCCTTTATCGGAAATTATTTGTGACTTTCGACAAGTAGAACAATGATTGGAACAGGTAGACGGTTGAAATCATTGTATATATTGCTTCTATATAGTCTATGAAACATATATGCAAAGCGTCCAAACAGTACAATTCGCCAATTATTTGATCTTCAAGTTTAAGTGAACTACGAGCCCCATTGTTAGTACTTTAACGGAAATTATTTGTAACTTGCGACAAGTAGAACAATGAATGGAACAGGTAGACTGTTGAAATCATTGTATATATTGCTTCTATGTAGTCTAAGAAACATATATGCAAAGCGTCCAAACAGTACAATTCGCCAATTATTTGATCTTCAAGTTTAAGTGAACTACGAGCCCCATTCTTAATACTTTAACGGAAATTATTTGTAATTTGCGACAAGTAGAACAATGAATTGAACAGGTAGCCGGTTGAAATCAATGTATATATTTCTTCTATATAGTCTAAGAAACATATATACAAAGCATCCAAACAGTACCATTCGCAATTTTTTTGTTCTTCAAGTTTAAGTGAACAACGAGCCCCATTGTTAATCCTTTAAAGGAAATTATTTGTAAATTTCGACAAGTAGAACAATGATTGGAACACGTAGACGGTTGAAATCTTTGTATATATTGCTTCCATATAGTCTAAGAAACATGTACGCAAAGCATCCAAACAGTACCATTCGCCAATTTTTTGTTCTTCAGGTTTAAGTGAACAATGAGCCCCAATGGTTAATCCTTTATCGGAAATTATTTGTAATTTTCGACAAGTAGAACAATGAATGGAACAGGTAGACGGTTGAAATCTTTGTATCTATTTCTTCTATATAATCTAAGAAACATATATGCAAAGCATCCAAACAGTACCATTCGCCAATTTTTTGTTCTTCAAGTTTAAGTGAACAGCGAGCCCCATTGATAATCATGAAATGGAAATTATTTGTAACTTTCTACAAGTAGAACAATGAATAGTACAGGTAGACGAGTGTAATCTTTCTATATATTGCTTCTAAATAGTCTAAGAAACATATATGCAAAGCATCCAAACAGTACAATTCGCCAATATATTGTTCTTCAAGTTTAAGTGAACAACGAGCCCCATTGTTAATCCTTTAAAGGAAATTATTTGTAAATTTCGACAAGTAGAACAATGATTGGAACACGTAGACGGTTGAAATCTTTGTATATAATGCTTCCATATAGTCTAAGAAACATGTACGCAAAGCATCCAAACATTACCATTCGCCAATTTTTTGTTCTTCAAGTTTAAGTGAACAATGAGCTCCATTGATAATCATGAAATGGAAATTATTTGTAACTTTCTACAAGTAGATCAATGAATAGTACAGGTAGACGGGTGAAATCTTTCTATATATTGCTTCTATATAGTCTAAGAAACATATATGCAAAGAATCCAAACAGTACAATTCGCCAATTTTTTGTTCTTCAAGTTTAAGTGAACAACGAGCTAAATTGATAATCATTAAATGGAAATTATTTGTAAATTTCGACAAGTAGAACAAAGAATGGAACAGGTAGACGGTTTAAATCATTGTATATATTGCTTCCATATAGTCTAAGAAACATGTACGCAAAGCATCCAAACAGTACCATTCGCCAATTTTTTGTTCTTCAGGTTTAAGTGAACAATGAGCCCCAATGGTTAATCCTTTATCGGAAATTATTTGTAATTTTCGACAAGTAGAACAATGAATGGAACAGGTAGACGGTTGAAATCTTTGTATATATTTCTTCTATATAATCTAAGAAACATATATGCAAAGCATCCAAACAGTACCATTCGCCAATTTTTTGTTCTTCAAGTTTAAGTGAACAGCGAGCCCCATTGATAATCATGAAATGGAAATTATTTGTAACTTTCTACAAGTAGAACAATGAATAGTACAGGTAGACGAGTGTAATCTTTCTATATATTGCTTCTTAATAGTCTAAGAAACATATATGCAAAGCATCCAAACAGTACAATTCGCCAATTATTTGATCTTCAAGTTTAAGTGAACTACGAGCCCCATTGTTAATACTTTAACGGAAATTATTTGTAACTTGCGACAAGTAGAACAATGAATGGAACAGGTAGCCGGTTGAAATCAATGTATATATTGCTTCTATATAGTCTAAGAAACATATATGCAAAGCATCCGAACAGTACCATTCGCAATTTTTTTGTTCTTCAAGTTTAAGTGAACAACGAGCCCCATTGTTAATCCTTTATCGGAAATTATTTGTAAATTTCGACAAGTAGAACAATGAATGGAACAGGTAGACGGTTGAAATCTTTGTATATATTGCTTCTATATAATCTAAGAAACATATATGCAAAGCATCTAAACAGTAACAATCGCCAATTTTTTGATCTTCAAGTTTAAGTGAACTACGAGCCCCATTGTTAATCCTTTAATGGAAATTATTTGTAAATTTCAACAAGTAGAACAATGAATGGAACAGGTAGACTGTTGAAATCATTGTATATATTGCTTCTGTATAGTCTAAGAAACATATATGCAAAGAATCCAAACAGTACAATTCGCCAATTATTTGATCTTCAAGTTTAAGTGAACTACGAGCCCCATTGTTAATACTTTAACGGAAATTATTTGTAACTTGCGACAAGTAGAACAATGAATGGAACAGGTAGCCGGTTGAAATCAATGAATATATTGCTTCTATATAGTCTAAGAAACATATATGCAAAGCATCCAAACAGTACAATTCGCGAATTTATTGTTCTTCAAGTTTAAGTGAACAACGAGCCCCATTGTTAATCCTTTAAAGGAAATTATTTGTAAATTTCGACAAGTAGAACAATGATTGGAACACGTAGACGGTTGAAATCTTTGTATATATTGCTTCTATATAGTCTAAGAAACATATATGCAAAGCATCCAAACAGTACAATTCGCCAATTTATTGTTCTTCAAGTTTAAGTGAACAACGAGCCCCATTGTTAATCCTTTAAAGGAAATTATTTGTAAATTTCGACAGGTTGAACAATGAATGGAACAGGTAGACGGTTGAAATCTTTGTATATATTGCTTCCATATAGTCTAAGAAACATGTACGCAAAGCATCCAAACAGTACCATTCTCCAATTTTTTGTTCTTCAAGTTTAAGTGAACAATGAGCCCCAATGGTTAATCCTTTATCGGAAATTATTTGTAATTTTCGACAAGTAGAACAATGAATGGAACAGGTAGACGGTTGAAATCTTTCTATATATTGCTTCTATATAATCTAAGAAACATATATGCAAAGCATCTAAACAGTAACAATCGCCAATTTTTTGATATTCAAGTTTAAGTGAACAGCGAGCCCCATTGATAATCATGAAATGGAAATTATTTGTATATTTCTACAAGTAGAACAATTAATAGTACAGGTAGACGGGTGAAATCTTTCTATATATTGCTTCTAAATAGTCTATGAAACATATATGCAAAGCATCCAAACAGTACAATTCGCCAATTTATTGTTCTCCAAGTTTAAGTGAACTACGAGCCCCATTGTTAATCCTTTAAAGGAAATTATTTGTAAATTTCTACAAGTAGAACAATGATTGGAACACGTAGACGGTTGAAATCTTTGTATATATTGCTTCCATATAGTCTAAGAAACATGTACGCAAAGCATCAAAACAGTACCATTCGCCAATTTTTTGTTCTTCAAGTTTAAGTGAACAATGAGCCCCAATGGTTAATCCTTTATCGGAAATTACTTGTAATTTTCGACAAGTAGAACAATGAATGGAACAGGTAGACGGTTGAAATCTTTGTATATATTGCTTCTATATAATCTAAGAAACATATATTCAAAGCATCCAAACAGTACCATTCGCCAATTTTTTGTTCTTCAAGTTTATGTGAACTACCAGCCCCATTGTTAATCCTTTAAAGGAAATTATTTGTAAATTTCGACAAGTAGAACAATGAATGGAACAGGTAGACTGTTGAAATCATTGTATATATTGCTTCTATATAGTCTAAGAAACATATATGCATAGCGTCCAAACAGTACAATTCGCGAATTTTTTGCTCTTCAAGTTTAAGTGAACTACGAGCCCCATTGTTAATCCTTTAAAGGAAATTATTTGTAAATTTCGACAAGTAGAACAATGAATGGAACAGGTAGACTGTTGAAATCATTGTATATATTGCTTCTGTATAGTCTAAGAAACATATATGCAAAGAATCCAAACAGTACAATTCGCCAATTATTTGATCTTCAAGTTTAAGTGAACTACGAGCCCCATTGTTAATACTTTAACGGAAATTATTTGTAACTTGCGACAAGTAGAACAATGAATGGAACAGGTAGCTGGTTGAAATCAATGTATATATTGCTTCTATATAGTCTAAGAAACATATATGCAAAGCATCCAAACAGTACCATTCGCCAATTTTTTGTTCTTCAAGTTTAAGTGAACAACGAGCCCCAATGGTTAATCCTTTATCGGAAATTATTTGTAACTTTCGACAAGTAGAACAACGAATGGAACAGGTAGACGGTTGAAATCTTTGTATATATTGCATCTATATAGTCTAAGAAACATTTATGCAAAGCATCTAAACAGTACCATTCGCCAATTTTTTGTTCTTGAAGTTTAAGTGAACTACGAGACCCATTGTTAATCCTTTAAAGGAAATTATTTGTAAATTTCGACAAGTAGAACAATGATTGGAACACGTAGACGGTTGAAATCTTTGTATATATTGCTTCCATATAGTCTAAGAAACATGTACGTAAAGCATCCAGACAGTACCATTCGCCAATTTTTTGTTTTTCAAGTTTAAGTGAACAATGAGCCCCAATGGTTAATCCTTTATCGGAAATTATTTGTAATTTTCGACAAGTAGAACAATGACTGGAACAGGTAGACGGATGAAATCTTTGTATATATTGCTTCTATATAATATAAGAAACATATATGCAAAGCATCCAAACAGTACAATTCGCCAATTTATTGTTCTACAAGTTTAAGTGAACATCGAGCCCCATTGTTAATCCTTTGAAGGAAATTATTTGTAAATTTCGACAAGTAGAACAATGATTGGAACACGTAGACGGTTGAAATCTTTGTATATATTACTTCCATATAGTCTAAGAAACATATATGCAAAGCATCCAAATAGTACAATTCGCCAATTTTTTGTTCTTCAAGTTTAAGTGAACAATGAGCCCCAATGGTTAATCCTTTATCGGAAATTATTTGTAACTTTCGACAAGTAGAACAATGAATGGAACAGGTAGACGGTTGAAATCTTTGTATATATTGCTTCTATATAGTCTAAGAAACATATATGCAAAGCATCCAAACAGTACAATTCGCCAATTTATTGTTCTTCAAGTTTAAGTGAACATCGAGCCCCATTGTTAATCCTTTAAAGGAAATTATTTGTAAATTTCGACAAGTAGAACAATGATTGGAACACGTAGACCGTTGAAATCTTTGTATATATTGCTTCCATATAGTCTAAGAAACATGTACGCAAAGCTTCCAAACAGTACAATTCGTCAATTTTTTGTTTTTCAAGTTTAAGTGAACAATGAGCCACAATGGTTAATCGTTTATCGGAAATTATTTGTAATTTTCGACAAGTAGAACAATGAATGGAACAGGTAGACGGTTGAAATCTTTGTATATATTGCTTCTATATAATCTAAGAAACATATATGCAAAGCATCTAAACAGTAACAATCGCCAATTTTTGGATCTTCAAGTTTAAGTGAACAGCGAGCCCAATTGATAATCATGAAATGGAAATTATTTGTAACTTTCTACAAGTAGAACAATGAATAGTACAGGTAGACGGGTGAAATCTTTCTATATATTGCTTCTAAATAGTCTAAGAAACAAGTATGCAAAGCATCCAAACAGTACAATTCGCCAATTTTTTGCTCTTCAAGTTTAAGTAAACAATGAGCCCCAATGGATAATCCTTTATCGGAAATTACTTGTAATTTTCGACAAGTAGAACAATGAATGGAACAGGTAGACGGTTGAAATCTTTGTATATATTGCTTATATATAATCTAAGAAACATATATTCAAAGCATCCAAACAGTACCATTCGCCAATTTTTTGTTCTTCAAGTTTAAGTGAACTACGAGCCCCATTGTTAATCCTTTAAAGGAAATTATTTGTAAATTTCGGCAAGTAGAACAATGAATGGAATAGGTAGACGGTTGAAATCATTGTATATATTGCTTCTATATAGTCTAAGAAACATATATGCAAAGCATCCAAACAGTACAATTCGCCAATTTCTTGTTCTTCAAGTTTAAGTAAACTTCGATCCTCATTGTTAATCCCTTAACGGAAATTATTTGTAACTTTCGACAAGTATAACAATGAATGGAACAGGTTGACGGTTGAAATCATTGTATATATTGCTTCTATATAGTCTGAGAAACATATCTGCAAATCATCCAAACAGTACAATTCGCCAATTATTTGATCTTCAAGTTTAAGTGAACTACGAGTCCCATTGTTAATACTTTAACGGAAATTATTTGTAACTTGCGACAAGTAGAACAATGAATAGAACAGGTAGACTGTTGAAATCATTGTATATATTGCTACTATATAATCTAAGAAACATATATGCAAAGCATCCAAACAGTACCATTCGCCAATTTTTTGTTCTTCAAGTTTAAGTAAACAACGAGACCCATTGTTAATCCTTTAAAGGAAATTATTTGTAAATTTCGACAAGTAGAACAACGATTGGAACACGTAGACGGTTGAAATCTTTGTATATATTGCTTGCATATAGTCTAAGAAACATGTACGCAAAGCATCCAAACAGTACCATTCTCCAATTTTTTGTTCTTCAAGTTTAAGTGAACAATGAGCCCCAATGGTTAGTCCTTTATCGGAAATTATTTGTAACTTTCGACAAGTAGAACAATGAATGGAACAGGTAGACGGTTGAAATCTTTCTATATATTGCTTCTATATAATCTAAGAAACATAAATGCAAAGCATCTAAACAGTAACAATTGCCAATTTTTTGATATTCAAGTTTAAGTGAACAGCGAGCCCCATTGATAATCATGAAATGGAAATTATTTGTATATTTCTACAAGTAGAACAATTAATAGTACAGGTAGACGGGTGAAATCTTTCTATATATTGCTTCTAAATAGTCTATGAAACATATATGCAAAGCATCCAAACAGTACAATTCGCCAATTTATTGTTCTTCAAGTTTAAGTGAACTACGAGCCCCATTGTTAATCCTTTAAAGGAAACTATTTGTAAATTTCTACAAGTAGAACAATGATTGGAACACGTAGACGGTTGAAATCTTTGTATATATTGCTTCCATATAGTCTAAGAAACATGTACGCAAAGCATCAAAACAGTACCATTCGCCAATTTTTTGTTCTTCAAGTTTAAGTGAACAACGAGCCCCAATGGTTAATCCTTTATCGGAAATTATTTGTAACTTTCGACAAGTAGAACAACGAATGGAACAGGTAGACGGTTGAAATCTTTGTATATATTGCATCTATATAGTCTAAGAAACATTTATGCAAAGGATCCAAACAGTACCATTCGCCAATTTTTTGTTCTTCAAGTTTAAGTGAACTACGAGCCCCATTGTTAATCCTTTAAAGGAAATTATTTGTAAATTTCGACAAGTAGAACAATGATTGGAACACGTAGACGGTTGAAATCTTTGTATATATTGCTTCCATATAGTCTAAGAAACATGTACGCAAAGCATCAAAACAGTACCATTCGCCAATTTTTTGTTCTTCAAGTTTAAGTGAACAACGAGCCCCAATGGTTAATCCTTTATCGGAAATTATTTGTAATTTTCGACAAGTAGAACAATGAATGGAACAGGTAGACGGATGAAATCTTTGTATATATTGCTTCTATATAATATAAGAAACATATATGCAAAGCATCCAAACAGTATAATTCGCCAATTTATTGTTCTTCAAGTTTAAGTGAACATCGAGCCCCATTGTTAATCCTTTGAAGGAAATTATTTGTAAATTTCGACAAGTAGAACAATGATTGGAACACGTAGACGGTTGAAATCTTTGTATATATTACTTCCATATAGTCTAAGAAACATATATGCAAAGCTTCAAACAGTACAATTCGTCAATTTTTTGTTTTTCAAGTTTAAGTGAACAATGAGCCACAATGGTTAATCGTTTAAAGGAAATTATTTGTAAATTTCGACAAGTAGAACAATGATTGGAACACGTAGACGGTTGAAATCTTTGTATATATTACTTCCATATAGTCTAAGAAACATATATGCAAAGCTTCAAACAGTACAATTCGTCAATTTTTTGTTTTTCAAGTTTAAGTGAACAATGAGCCACAATGGTTAATCGTTTATCGGAAATTATTTGTAATTTTCGACAAGTAGAACAATGAATGGAACAGGTAGACGGTTGAAATCTTTGTATATATTGCTTCTATATAATCTAAGAAACATATATGCAAAGCATCTAAACAGTAACAATCGCCAATTTTTGGATCTTCAAGTTTAATTGAACAGCGAGCCCAATTGATAATCATGAAATGGAAATTATTTGTAACTTTCTACAAGTAGAACAATGAATAGTACAGGTAGACGGGTGAAATCTTTCTATATATTGCTTCTAAATAGTCTAAGAAACAAGTATGCAAAGCATCCAAACAGTACAATTCGCCAATTTTTTGCTCTTCAAGTTTAAGTCAACAATGAGCCCCAATGGTTAATCCTTTATCGGAAATTACTTGTAATTTTCGACAAGTAGAACAATGAATGGAACAGGTAGACGGTTGAAATCTTTGTATATATTGCTTCTATATAATCTAAGAAACATATATTCAAAGCATCCAAACAGTACCATTCGCCAATTTTTTGTTCTTCAAGTTTAAGTGAACTACGAGCCCCATTGTTAATCCTTTAAAGGAAATTATTTGTAAATTTCGGCAAGTAGAACAATGAATGGAATAGGTAGACGGGTGAAATCTTTCTATATATTGCTTCTAAATAGTCTAAGAAACATATATGAGAAGCATCCAAACAGTACAATTCGCAATTTTTTGTTCTTCAAGTTTAAGTGAACTACGAGCCCCATTGTTAATCTCTTAAAGGAAATTATTTGTAATTTTCGACAAGTAGAACAATGAATGGAACAGGTAGACGGTTGAAATCATTGTATATGTTGCTTCTATATAGTCTAAGAAACATATATGCAAAGCATCCAAACAGTACAATTTGCGAATTTCTTGTTCTTCAAGTTTAAGTGAACGACGAGCCCCATTGTTAATCCTTTAAAGGAAATTATTTGTAAATTTCGGCAAGTAGAACAATGAATGGAATAGGTAGACAGTTGAAATCATTGTATGTATTGCTTCCATATAGTCTAAGAAACATGTACGCAAAGCATCCAAACAGTACCATTTGCCAATTTTTTGTTCTTCAAGTTTATGTGAACAATGAGACCCATTGTTAATCCTTTAAAGGAAATTATTTGTAAATTTGGACAGGTAGAACGATGAATGGAACAGGTAGACGGTTGAAATCTTTGTATATATTGCTACTATATAATCTAAGAAACATATATGCAAAGTATCCAAACAGTACAATTCGCGAATTTCTTGTTCTTCAAGTTTAAGTGAACAACGAGCCCCATTGTTAATCCTTTAAAGTAAATTATTTGTAAATTTCGACAAGTAGAACAATGATTGGAACACGTAGACGGTTGAAATCTTTGTATATATTGCTTCCATATAGTCTAAGAAACATATATGCAAAGCGTCCAAACAGTACAATTCGCAATTTTTTGTTCTTCAAGTTTAAGTGAACAACGAGCCCCATTGTTAATCCTTTAAAGGAAATTATTTGTAAATTTCTACAAGTAGAACAATGAATAGAACAGGTAGACGGTTGAAATCTTTGTATTTATTGCTACTATATAATCTAAGAAACATATATGCAAAGCATCCAAACAGTACCATTCGCCAATTTTTTGATCTTCAAGTTTAAGTGAACTACGAGCCCCATTGTTAATCCTTTAAAGGAAATTATTTGTAAATTTCAACAAGTAGAACAATGAATGGAACAGGTAGACTGTTGAAATCATTGTATATATTGCTTCTGTATAGTCTAAGAAACATATATGCAAAGAATCCAAACAGTACAATTCGCCAATTATTTGATCTTCAAGTTTAAGTGAACTACGAGCCCCATTGTTAATACTTTATCGGAAATTATTTGTAACTTGCGACAAGTAGAACAATGAATGGAACAGGTAGCCGGTTGAAATCAATGTATATATTGCTTCTATATAGTCTAAGAAACATATATGCAAAGCATCCAAACAGTACAATTCGCGAATTTATTGTTCTTCAAGTTTAAGTGAACAACGAGCCCCATTGTTAATCCTTTAAAGGAAATTATTTGTAAATTTCGACAAGTAGAACAATGATTGGAACACGTAGACGGTAGAAATCTTTGTATATATTGCTACTATATAATCTAAGAAACATATATGCAAAGCATCCAAACAGTACCATTCGCCAATTTTTTGTTCTTCAAGTTTAAGTAAACAACGAGACCCATTGTTAATCCTTTAAAGGAAATTATTTGTAAATTTCGACAAGTAGAACAACGATTGGAACACGTAGACGGTTGAAATCTTTGTATATATTGCTTCCATATAGTCTAAGAAACCTATATGCAAAGCATCTAAACAGTACAATTCTCCAATTTTTTGTTCTTCAAGTTTAAGTGAACTACGAGCCCCATTGATAATCCTTTAAAGGAAATTATTTTTAAATTTCGACAAGTAGAACAATGAATGGAACAGGTAGACGGTTGAAATCATTGTATATATTGCTTCTATATAGTCTAGGAAACATATATGCAAAGCATCCAAACAGTACAAGTCGCCAATTTTTTATTCTTCAAGTTTAAGTGAACAACGAGCCCCATTGATAATCAGGAAACGGAAATTATTTGTAACTTTCTACAAGTAGAACTATGAATAGAACAGGTAGACGGGTGAAATCTTTCTATATGTTGCTTCTATATAGTCTAAGAAACATATATGCAAAGCATCCAAACAGTACCATTCGCGAATTTTTTGTTCTTCAAGTTTATGTGAACTACGAGCCCCATTGTTAATCCTTTAAAGGAAATTATTTGTAATTTTCGACAAGTAGAACGATGAATGGAACAGGTAGACGGTTGAAATCTTTGTATATATTGCTTCTATATAATCTAAGAATCATATATGCAAAGCATCCAAACAGTACCTTTCGCCAATTTTTTGTTCTTCAAGTTTAAGTGAACAACGAGCCCCATTGATAATCATGAAACGGAAATTATGTGTAACTTTCTACAAGTAGAACAATGAATAGAACAGGTAGACGGTTGAAATCTTTGTATATGTTGCTTATATATAGTCTAAGAAACCTATATGCAAAGCATCTAAACAGTAACAATCGCCAATTTTTTGATCTTCAAGTTTAAGTGAACAGCGATCCCCATTGATAATCATGAAATGGAAATTATTTGTAACTTTCTACAAGTAGAACAATGAATAGTACAGGTAGACAGGTGAAATCTTTCTATATATTGCTTCTAAATAGTCTAAGAAACATATACGCAAAGCATCCAAACAGTACAATTCGCCAATTTTTTGTTCTTCAAGTTTAAGTGAATTACGAGCCCCACTGTTAATCCTTTAACGGAAATTAATTGTAACTTGCTACAAGTAGAACAATGATTGGAACACGTAGACGGTTGAAATCTTTGTATATATTGCTTCTGTATAGTCTAAGAAACATATATGCAAAGCATCCAAACAGTACAATTCGCCAATTTATTGTTCTTCAAGTTTAAGTAAACAACGAGACCCATTGTTAATCCTTTAAAGGAAATTATTTGTAAATTTCGACAAGTAGAACAACGATTGGAACCCGTAGACGGTTGAAATCTTTGTATATATTGCTTCCATATAGTCTAACAAGGGAACATCCCGAGGTGCCACACGCCGATTTTGATGAAATTTTAGTATGATGGAGTACTCGTTAGAATATTCGACACGTATTTTTTTATATCGGCAATCGTCCACGTTAAAGGGGTGAAAACCGCCCCCAAAGTTGGGGGCCAAAAGTGTATTTCGTTGAATATCTTGGAAACTATGAGAGATAGAGCATTTGCGTAAATTGACGAAATTAGCGCCTTTGCATTACGAATTTAACGGCATAATTTCTTTTGCAAAATCTCCATTTGTTTAAACAATATGTTGAAAAATAACATATTTTCGGCAGTTTTACCACTTTACTGTTATTCAATTTTCTTGAATATTTTTTTGTAAAAACTACATTTCCTATACAAAATTACGGATAAATAGGAATTTCGATTTTTTCATCAACAAAAAAGTTATTACATATGAGATTTTATCGTTCGACGCGCGAAATAGAGTCCCAACACGAGTCGTTCCTTGTTCATAACTCCCCGGTAATTTGTAAATACATTGATTTTACCGATAACCATTCGTTGCTAACCAAAAGAAAAGAATTTTCCGTTACTTTAATGCGATACAATTTTCGGCTACAGCACTGCGCGCGGTTTATGGAGGGACATTCCCAGGTCGGCACGGTGTGAACAAATAAATGAAACAACAAGAATGGAGTGTAAAATGCTTATAGAAAAAGTAGTGACCGCTCACCAACAATGAGAAGTAGCCGAGGTGTATGTCTATCGCACTTCACGAATCTACAGCTTCGGCCTGCTTATGGTTAGAAATGTCAAAGATTATAACTCTTTGTCTATGCGTTACGAAAATCACAGGCTTTCGCCTGATGACAAATTTCAGGGATCTTTCCCATTTTTACAACATACTTCGGAAATTTCCTCTTCGCGAGGAAAAAGAGGGTGGGGTTTAACTATTATACTAATAACCAATGACAGACATGGTAAAGTCGATACGTCATCGTCTTTAAGGTATATATAATAGTGAGTGTTTAATATTTGTCGAATTCTATTCGCATCAACATTCGTATGCTGACGAAAGAGTTTTTGCTATTGCGAAGATTTTGGAAAGCGCTAATAGCTTCTTGCGGTAATAATTTACAGTAAGTATCTTTGTTAAAAACCAAAATCAGTTGTCGTCACCGAGATACGAACACATGTTTAGATATGCATCGTTCCGCTGCGGCTACATAGAGAGCAGACCAAACGAATTTGCAAATCCCGTTGCATTTTGTTTCACAGATTTGCAATTTGAAATTACCAACTGTTCCGACTGCGACGATGTAGTTGCTTTGAAGTGTTCATGGTGTAAAAATCACTTATGTTTTAAACATTTTTTTGAAGGATATCAATACTGCCAAAATTATATAGAATAACAGATATTAATTACAGCCCTACCATTTATTTGAAAGCACCAACGTTTATATATTAATAAAATCAGCTCTTTTAAGAGTTACCAAGCAGTTACGAACAAGGAACGACTCGTGTAGGGACTCTATTTCGCGCGTCGAACGATAAAATCTCATATGTAATAACTTTTTTGTTGAAGAAAAAATCGAAATTCCTATTTATCCGTAATTTTGTATAGGAAATGTAGTTTTTACAAAAAAATATTCAAGAAAATTGAATAACAGTAAAGTGGTAAAACTGCCGAAAATATGTTATTTTTCAACATATTGTTTAAACAAATGGAGATTTTGCAAAAGAAATTATGCCGTTAAATTCGTAATGCAAAGGCGCTAATTTCGTCAATTTACGCAAATGCTCTATCTCTCATAGTTTCCAAGATATTCAACGAAATACACTTTTGGCCCCCAATTTTGGGGGCGGTTTTCACCCCTTTAACGTGGACGATTGCCGATATAAAAAAATACGTGTCGAATATTCTAACGAGTACTCCATCATACTAAAATTTCATCAAAATCGGCGTGTGGCACCTCGGGATGTTCCCTTGTAAGAAACATCTATGCAAAGCATCCAAACAGTACAATTCGCCAATTTTTTGTTCTTCAAGTTTATGTGAACTACGAGCCCCATTGTTAATCCTTTAACGGAAATTAATTGTAATTTTCGACAAGTAGAACAATGAATGGAACAGGTAGACGGTTGAAATCATTGTATATGTTGCTTCTATATAGTCTAAGAAACATATATGCAAAGCATCCAAACAGTACAATTCGCGAATTTCTTGTTCTTCAAGTTTAAGTGAACGACGAGCCCCATTGTTAATCCTTTAAAGGAAATTATTTGTAAATTTCGGCAAGTAGAACAATGAATGGAATAGGTAGACGGTTGAAATCATTGTATGTATTGCTTCCATATAGTCTAAGAAACATGTACGCAAAGCATCCAAACAGTACCATTTGCCAATTTTTTGTTCTTCAAGTTTATGTGAACAACGAGCCCCATTGTTAATCCTTTAAAGGAAATTATTTGTAAATTTCTACAAGTAGAACAATGAATAGAACAGGTAGACGGTTGAAATCTTTCTATATATTGCTTCTAAATAGTCTAAGAAACATATATGAGAAGCATCCAAACAGTACAATTCGCAATTTTTTGTTCTTCAAGTTTAAGTGAACTACGAGCCCCATTGTTAATCTCTTAAAGGAAATTATTTGTAATTTTCGACAAGTAGAACAATGAATGGAACAGGTAGACGGTTGAAATCATTGTATATGTTGCTTCTATATAGTCTAAGAAACATATATGCAAAGCATCCAAACAGTACAATTCGCGAATTTCTTGTTCTTCAAGTTTAAGTGAACGACGAGCCCCATTGTTAATCCTTTAAAGGAAATTATTTGTAAATTTCGGCAAGTAGAACAATGAATGGAATAGGTAGACGGTTGAAATCATTGTATGTATTGCTTCCATATAGTCTAAGAAACATGTACGCAAAGCATCCAAACAGTACCATTTGCCAATTTTTTGTTCTTCAAGTTTATGTGAACAATGAGACCCATTGTTAATCCTTTAAAGGAAATTAT
Organism: Cerceris ruficornis; assembly: GCA_963989415.1. Classification (NCBI taxonomy): domain Eukaryota; kingdom Metazoa; phylum Arthropoda; class Insecta; order Hymenoptera; family Crabronidae; genus Cerceris; species Cerceris ruficornis. The sequence goes on along the minus strand of CAXDIW010000276.1, from coordinate 100,782 downwards.
TTGTAAATTTGGACAGGTAGAACGATGAATGGAACAGGTAGACGGTTGAAATCTTTGTATATATTGCTACTATATAATCTAAGAAACATATATGCAAAGCATCCAAACAGTACAATTCGCGAATTTCTTGTTCTTCAAGTTTAAGTGAACAACGAGCCCCATTGTTAATCCTTTAAAGTAAATTATTTGTAAATTTCGACAAGTAGAACAATGATTGGAACACGTAGACGGTTGAAATCTTTGTATATATTGCTTCCATATAGTCTAAGAAACATATATGCAAAGCGTCCAAACAGTACAATTCGCAATTTTTTGTTCTTCAAGTTTAAGTGAACAACGAGCCCCATTGTTAATCCTTTAAAGGAAATTATTTGTAAATTTCTACAAGTAGAACAATGAATAGAACAGGTAGACGGTTGAAATCTTTGTATATGTTGCTTCTATATAGTCTAAGAAATCTATATGCAAAGCATCTAAACAGTACAATTCTCCAATTTTTTGTTCTTCAAGTTTAAGTGAACTACGAGCCCCATTGATAATCCTTTAAAGGAAATTATTTGTAAATTTCGACAAGTAGAACAATGAATGGAACAGGTAGACGGTTGAAATCATTGTATATATTGCTTCTATATAGTCTAGGAAACATATATGCAAAGCATCCAAACAGTACAAGTCGCCAATTTTTTATTCTTCAAGTTTAAGTGAACAATGAGCCCCAATGGTTAATCCTTTATCGGAAATTATTTATAACTTTCGACAAGTAGAACAATGAATGGAACAGGTAGACGGTTGAAATCTTTGTATATATTGCTTCTATATAGTCTAAGAAACATATATGCAAAGCATCCAAACAGTACCATTCGCCAATTTTTTGTTCTTCAAGTTTATGTGAACTACGAGCCCCATTGTTAATCCTTTAAAGGAAATTATTTGTAATTTTCGACAAGTAGAACAATGAATGGAACAGGTAGACGGTTGAAATCTTTGTATATATTGCTTCTATATAATCTAAGAATCATATATGCAAAGCATCCAAACAGTACCTTTCGCCAATTTTTTGTTCTTCAAGTTTAAGTGAACAACGAGCCCCATTGATAATCATGAAACGGAAATTATGTGTAACTTTCTACAAGTAGAACAATGAATAGAACAGGTAGACGGTTGAAATCTTTGTATATATTGCTTCCATGTAGTCTAAGAAACATGTACGCAAAGCATCCAGACAGTACCATTCGCCAATTTTTTGTTTTTCAAGTTTAAGTGAACAATGAGCCCCAATGGTTAATCCTTTATCGGAAATTATTTGTAATTTTCGACAAGTAGAACAATGAATGGAACAGGTAGACGGTTGAAATCTTTGTATATATTACTTCTATATAATCTAAGAAACATATATGTAAAGCATCTAAACAGTAACAATCGCCAATTTTTGGATCTTCAAGTTTAAGTGAACAGCGAGCCCAATTGATAATCATGAAATGGAAATTATTTGTAACTTTCTACAAGTAGAACAATGAATAGTACAGGTAGACGGGTGAAATCTTTCTATATATTGCTTCTAAATAGTCTAAGAAACAAGTATGCAAAGCATCCAAACAGTACAATTCGCCAATTTTTTGCTCTTCAAGTTTAAGTAAACAATGAGCCCCAATGGTTAATCCTTTATCGGAAATTACTTATAATTTTCGACAAGTAGAACAATGAATGGAACAGGTAGACGGTTGAAATCTTTGTATATATTGCTTCTATATAATCTAAGAAACATATATGCAAAGCATCCAAACAGTACAATTCGCGAATTTCTTGTTCTTCAAGTTTAAGTGAACGACGAGCCCCATTGTTAATCCTTTAAAGGAAATTATTTGTAAATTTCGACAAGTATAACAATGAATGGAACAGGTAGACGGTTGAAATCATTGTACATATTGCTTCTATATAGTCTGAGAAACATATCTGCAAATCATCCAAACAGTACAATTCGCCAATTATTTGTTCTTCAAGTTTAAGTGAGCAATGAGCCCCAATGGTTAATCCATTATCGGAAATCACTTGTAATTTTCGACAAGTAGAACAATGATTGGAACACGTAGACGGTTGAAATCTTTGTATATATTGCTTGCATATATTCTAAGAAACATTTATGCAAAGCATCCAAACATTACCATTCGCCAATTTTTTGTCCTTCAAGTTTAAGTGAACAATGAGACCCATTGTTAATCCTTTATCGGAAATTATTTGTAACTTTCGACAAGTAGAACAATGAATGGAACAGGTAGACGGTTGAAATCTTTGTATATATTGCTTCTATATAGTCTAAGAAACATATATGCAAAGCATCCAAACAGTACAATTCGCCAATTTTTTGTTCTTCAAGTTTAAGTGAACAATGAGCCCCAATGGTTAATCCTTTATCGGTAATTATTTGTAACTTTCGACAAGCAGAACAATGAATGGAACAGGTAGACTGTTGAAATCCTTGCATATATTGCGTCTATATAGTCTAAGAAACATATATGCAAAGCATCCAAACAGTACAATTCGCCAATTTATTGTTTTTCAAGTTTAAGTGAACAACGAGCCCCATTGTTAATCCTTTAAAGGAAATTATTTGTAAATTTCGACAAGTAGAACAATGAATGGAACAGGTAGACGGTTGAAATCTTTGTATATATTGCGTCTATATAGTCTAAGAAACATATATGCAAAGCATCCAAACAGTACAATTCGCCAATTTATTGTTCTTCAAGTTTAAGTGAACAGCGAGCCCCAATGGTTAATCCTTTATCGGAAATTATTTGTAACTTTCGACAAGTAGAACAATGAATGGAACAGGTAGACGGTTGAAATCTTTGTATATATTGCGTCTATATAGACTAAGAAACATATATGCAAAGCATCCAAACAGTACAATGCGCCAATTTATTGTTCTTCAAGTTTAAGTGAACAATGAGCCCCAATGGTTAATCCTTTATCGGAAATTATTTGTAACTTTCGACAAGTAGAACAATGAATGGAAAAGGTAGACGGTTGAAATCTTTCTATATATTGCTTCTAAATAGTCTATGAAACATATATGCAAAGCATCTAAACAGTAACAATCGCCAATTTTTTGATCTTCAAGTTTAAGTGAACAGCGAGCCCCATTGATAATCATGAAATGGAAATTATTTGTATATTTCTACAAGTAGAACAATGAATAGTAAAGGTAGACGGGTGAAATCTTTCTATATATTGCTTCTAAATAGTCTATGAAACATATATGCAAAGCATCCAAACAGTACAATTCGCCAATTTATTGTTCTTCAAGTTTAAGTGAACTACGAGCCCCATTGTTAATCCTTTAAAGGAAATTATTTGTAAATTTCTACAAGCAGAACAATGATTGGAACACGTAGACGGTTGAAATCTTTGTATATATTGCTTCCATATAGTCTAAGAAACATGTACGCAAAGCATCAAAACAGTACAATTCGCCAATTTATTGTTCTTCAAGTTTAAGTGAACATCGAGCCCCATTGTTAATCCTTTAAAGGAAATTATTTGTAAATTTCGACAAGTAGAACAATGATTGGAACACGTAGACGGTTGAAATCTTTGTATATATTGCTTCCATATAGTCTGAGAAACATATATGCAAAGCTTCCAAACAGTACAATTCGTCAATTTTTTGTTTTTCAAGTTTAAGTGAACAATGAGCCACAATGGTTAATCCTTTATCGGAAATTATTTGTAACTTTCGACAAGTAGAACAATGAATGGAACAGGTAGACCGTTGAATTCTTTGAATATATTGCTTCTATATAGTTTAAGAAACATATATGCAAAGCATCCAAACAGTACAATTCGCCAATTTATTGTTCTTCAAGTTTAAGTGAACAGCGAGCCCCATTGTTAATCCTTTTAAGGAAATTATTTGTAAATTTCGACAATTAGAACAATGATTGGAACACGTAGACGGTTGAAATCTTTGTATATATTGCTTCCATATAGTCTAAGAAACATGTACGCAAAGCATCCAGACAGTACCATTCGCCAATTTTTTGTTTTTCAAGTTTAAGTGAACAATGAGCCCCAATGGTTAATCCTTTATCGGAAATTATTTGTAATTTTCGATAAGTAGAACAATGAATGGAACAGGCAGACGGTTGAAATCTTTGTATATATTGCTTCTATATAATCTAAGAAACATATATGCAAAGCATCTAAACAGTAACAATCGCCAATTTTTGGATCTTCAAGTTTAAGTGAACAGCGAGCCCAATTGATAATCATGAAATGGAAATTATTTCTAACTTTCTACAAGTAGAACAATGAATAGTACAGGTAGACGGGTGAAATCTTTCTATATATTGCTTCTAAATAGTCTAAGAAACAAGTATGCAAAGCATCCAAACAGTACAATTCGCCAATTTTTTGCTCTTCAAGTTTAAGTAAACAATGAGCCCCAATGGTTAATCCTTTATCGGAAATTACTTGTAATTTTCGACAAGTAGAACAATGAATGGAACAGGTAGACGGTTGAAATCTTTGTATATATTGCTTCTATATAATCTAAGAAACATATATTCAAAGCATCCAAACAGTACCATTAGCCAATTTTTTGTTCTTCAAGTTTAAGTGAACTACGAGCCCCATTGTTAATCCTTTAAAGGAAATTATTTGTAAATTTCGGCAAGTAGAACAATGAATGGAATAGGTAGACGGTTGAAATCATTGTATATATTGCTTCTATATAGTCTAAGAAACATATATGCAAAGCATCCAAACAGTACAATTCGCAAATTTCTTGTTCTTCAAGTTTAAGTAAACTTCGATCCTCATTGTTAATCCCTTAACGGAAATTATTTGTAACTTTCGACAAGTATAACAATGAATGGAACAGGTAGACGGTTGAAATCATTGTACATATTGCTTCTATATAGTCTGAGAAACATATCTGCAAATCATCCAAACAGTACAATTCGCCAATTATTTGATCTTCAAGTTTAAGTGAACTACGAGTCCCATTGTTAATACTTTAACGGAAATTATTTGTAACTTGCGACAAGTAGAACAATGAATAGAACAGGTAGACTGTTGAAATCATTGTATATATTGCTTCTATATAGTCTAAGAAACATTTATGCAAAGCATCCAAACATTACCATTCGCCAATTTTTTGTCCTTCAAGTTTAAGTGAACAATGAGACCCATTGTTAATCCTTTATCGGAAATTATTTGTAACTTTCGACAAGTAGAACAATGAATGGAACAGGTAGACGGTTGAAATCTTTGTATATATTGCTTCTATATAGTCTAAGAAACATATATGCCAAGCATCCAAACAGTACAATTCGCCAATTTTTTGTTCTTCAAGTTTAAGTGAACAATGAGCCCCAATGGTTAATCCTTTATCGGTAATTATTTGTAACTTTCGACAAGTAGAACAATGAATGGAACAGGTAGACGGTTGAAATCTTTGTATATATTGCTTCTATATAATCTAAGAAACATATATGCAAAGCATCTAAACAGTAACAATCGCCAATTTTTGGATCTTCAAGTTTAAGTGAACAGCGAGCCCAATTGATAATCATGAAATGGAAATTATTTCTAACTTTCTACAAGTAGAACAATGAATAGTACAGGTAGACGGGTGAAATCTTTCTATATATTGCTTCTAAATAGTCTAAGAAACAAGTATGCAAAGCATCCAAACAGTACAATTCGCCAATTTTTTGCTCTTCAAGTTTAAGTAAACAATGAGCCCCATTGTTAATCCTTTAAAGGAAATTATTTGTAAAATTCGGCAAGTAGAACAATGAATGGAATAGGTAGACTGTTGAAATCATTGTATATATTGCTTCTATATAGTCTAAGAAACATATATGCAAAGCATCCAAACAGTACAGTTCGCCAATTTTTTGTTCTTCAAGTTTAAGTAAACTACGATCCCCATTGTTAATCCCTTAACGGAAATTATTTGTAACATTCGACAAGTAGAACAATGAATGGAACAGGTAGACGGTTGAAATCTTTGTATATATTGCTTCTATATAATCTAAGAAACATATATTCAAAGCATCCAAACAGTACCATTAGCCAATTTTTTGTTCTTCAAGTTTAAGTGAACTACGAGCCCCATTGTTAATCCTTTAAAGGAAATTATTTGTAAATTTCGGCAAGTAGAACAATGAATGGAATAGGTAGACGGTTGAAATCATTGTATATATTGCTTCTATATAGTCTAAGAAACATATATGCAAAGCATCCAAACAGTACAATTCGCCAATTTCTTGTTCTTCAAGTTTAAGTAAACTTCGATCCTCATTGTTAATCCCTTAACGGAAATTATTTGTAACTTTCGACAAGTATAACAATGAATGGAACAGGTAGACGGTTGAAATCATTGTACATATTGCTTCTATATAGTCTGAGAAACATATCTGCAAATCATCCAAACAGTACAATTCGCCAATTATTTGATCTTCAAGTTTAAGTGAACTACGAGTCCCATTGTTAATACTTTAACGGAAATTATTTGTAACTTGCGACAAGTAGAACAATGAATAGAACAGGTAGACTGTTGAAATCATTGTATATATTGCTTCTATATAGTCTAAGAAACATTTATGCAAAGCATCCAAACATTACCATTCGCCAATTTTTTGTCCTTCAAGTTTAAGTGAACAATGAGACCCATTGTTAATCCTTTATCGGAAATTATTTGTAACTTTCGACAAGTAGAACAATGAATGGAACAGGTAGACGGTTGAAATCTTTGTATATATTGCTTCTATATAGTCTAAGAAACATATATGCCAAGCATCCAAACAGTACAATTCGCCAATTTTTTGTTCTTCAAGTTTAAGTGAACAATGAGCCCCAATGGTTAATCCTTTATCGGTAATTATTTGTAACTTTCGACAAGTAGAACAATGAATGGAACAGGTAGACTGTTGAAATCCTTGCATATATTGCGTCTATATAGTCTAAGAAACATATATGCAAAGCATCCAAACAGTACAATTCGCCAATTTATTGTTCTTCAAGTTTAAGTGAACTACGAGCCCCATTGTTAATCCTTTAAAGGAAATTATTTGTAAATTTCGACAAGTAGAACAATGATTGGAACACGTAGACAGTTGAAATCATTGTATATATTGCTTCCATATAGTCTAAGAAACATGTACGCAAAGCATCCAAACAGTACCATTCGCCAATTTTTTGGTCTTCAAGTTTAAGTGAACAATGAGCCCCAATGGTTAATCCTTTATCGGAAATTATTTGTAATTTTCGACAAGTAGAACAATGAATGGAACAGGTAGACGGTTGAAATCTTTGTATATATTGCTTCTATATAGTCTAAGAAACATATATGCAAAGCATCCAAACAGTACAATTCGCCAATTTATTGTTCTTCAAGTTTAAGTGAACATCGAGCCCCATTGTTAATGCTTTAAAGGAAATTATTTGTAAATTTCGACAAGTAGAACAATGATTGGAACACGTAGACGGTTGAAATCTTTGTATATATTGCTTCCATATAGTCTGAGAAACATATATGCAAAGCTTCCAAACAGTACAATTCGTCAATTTTTTGTTTTTCAAGTTTAAGTGAACAATGAGCCACAATGGTTAATCCTTTATCGGAAATTATTTGTAACTTTCGACAAGTAGAACAATGAATGGAACAGGTAGACCGTTGAATTCTTTGAATATATTGCTTCTATATAGTTTAAGAAACATATATGCAAAGCATCCAAACAGTACAATTCGCCAATTTATTGTTCTTCAAGTTTAAGTGAACAGCGAGCCCCATTGTTAATCCTTTTAAGGAAATTATTTGTAAATTTCGACAATTAGAACAATGATTGGAACACGTAGACGGTTGAAATCTTTGTATATATTGCTTCCATATAGTCTAAGAAACAGGTACGCAAAGCATCCAGACAGTACAATTCGCCAATTTTTTGTTTTTCAAGTTTAAGTGAACAATGAGCCCCAATGGTTAATCCTTTATCGGAAATTATTTGTAATTTTCGATAAGTAGAACAATGAATGGAACAGGCAGACGGTTGAAATCAATGTATATATTGCTTCTATATAGTCTGAGAAACATATCTGCAAATCATCCAAACAGTACAATTCGCCAATTATTTGATCTTCAAGTTTAAGTGAACTACGAGTCCCATTGTTAATACTTTAACGGAAATTATTTGTAACTTGCGACAAGTAGAACAATGAATAGAACAGGTAGACTGTTGAAATCATTGTATATATTGCTTCTATATAGTCTAAGAAACATATACGCAAAGCATCTAAACAGTACCATTCGCCAATTTTTTGTTCTTCAAGTTTAAGTGAACAATGAGCCCCAATGGTTAATCCTTTATCGGAAATCACTTGTAATTTTCGACAAGTAGAACAATGATTAGAACACGTAGACGGTTGAAATCTTTGTATATGTTGCTTCCATATATTCTAAGAAACATTTATGCAAAGCATCCAAACATTACCATTCGCCAATTTTTTGTCCTTCAAGTTTAAGTGAACAATGAGCCCCATTGTTAATCCTTTATCGGAAATTATTTGTAACTTTCGACAAGTAGAACAATGAATGGAACAGGTAGACGGTTGAAATCTTTGTATATATTGCTTCTATATAGTCTAAGAAACATATATGCAAAGCATCCAAACAGTACAATTCGCCAATTTTTTGTTCTTCAAGTTTAAGTGAACAATGAGCCCCAATGGTTAATCCTTTATCGGTAATTATTTGTAACTTTCGACAAGTAGAACAATGAATGGAACAGGTAGACTGTTGAAATCTTTGTATATATTGCTTCTATATAGTCTAAGAAACATATATGCAAAGCATCCAAACAGTACAATTCGCCAATTTTTTGTTCTTCAAGTTTAAGTGAACAATGAGCCCCAATGGTTAATCCTTTATCGGTAATTATTTGTAACTTTCGACAAGTAGAACAATGAATGGAACAGGTAGACTGTTGAAATCATTGTATATATTGCTTCTATATAATCTAAGAAACATATATGCAAAGCATCCAAACAGTACAATTCGCCAATTTTATGTTCTTCAAGTTTAAGTGAACAATGAGCCCCAATGGTTCATCCTTTATCGGAAATTATTTATAACTTTCGACAAGTAGAACAATGAATGGAACTGGTAGACGGTTGAAATCTTTGTATATATTGCTTCTATGTAGTCTAAGAAACATATATGCAAAGCATCCAAATAGTACAATTCGCCAATTTTTTGTTCTTCAAGTTTAAGTGAACAATGAGCCCCAATGGTTAATCCTTTATCGGAAATTATTTGTAACTTTCGACAAGTAGAACAATGAATGGAACAGGTAGACGGTTGAAATCTTTGTATATATTGCTTCTATATAGTCTAAGAAACATATATGCAAAGCATCCAAACAGTACAATTCGCCAATTTATTGTTCTTCAAGTTTAAGTGAACATCGAGCCCCATTGTTAATCCTTTAAAGGAAATTATTTGTAAATTTCGACAAGTAGAACAATGATTGGAACACGTAGACAGTTGAAATCTTTGTATATATTGCTTCCATATAGTCTAAGAAACATGTACGCAAAGCATCCAAACAGTACCATTCGCCAATTTTTTGGTCTTCAAGTTTAAGTGAACAATGAGCCCCAATGGTTAATCCTTTATCGGAAATTATTTGTAATTTTCGACAAGTAGAACAATGAATGGAACAGGTAGACGGTTGAAATCTTTGTATATATTGCTTCTATATAGTCTATGAAACATATATGCAAAGCATCCAAACAGTACAATTCGCCAATTTATTGTTCTTCAAGTTTAAGTGAACATCGAGCCCCATTGTTAATCCTTTAAAGGAAATTATTTGTAAATTTCGGCAAGTAGAACAATGAATGGAATAGGTAGACGGTTGAAATCATTGTATATATTGCTTCTATATAGTCTAAGAAACATATATGCAAAGCATCCAAACAGTACAATTCGCCAATTTCTTGTTCTTCAAGTTTAAGTAAACTTCGATCCTCATTGTTAATCCCTTAACGGAAATTATTTGTAACTTTCGACAAGTATAACAATGAATGGAACAGGTAGACGGTTGAAATCATTGTACATATTGCTTCTATATAGTTTAAGAAACATATATGCAAAGCATCCAAACAGTACAATTCGCCAATTTATTGTTCTTCAAGTTTAAGTGAACAGCGAGCCCCATTGTTAATCCTTTTAAGGAAATTATTTGTAAATTTCGACAAGTAGAACAATGATTGGAACACGTAGACAGTTGAAATCATTGTATATATTGCTTCCATATAGTCTAAGAAACATGTACGCAAAGCATCCAAACAGTACCATTCGCCAATTTTTTGGTCTTCAAGTTTAAGTGAACAATGAGCCCCAATGGTTAATCCTTTATCGGAAATTATTTGTAATTTTCGACAAGTAGAACAATGAATGGAACAGGTAGACGGTTGAAATCTTTGTATATATTGCTTCTATATAGTCTAAGAAACATATATGCAAAGCATCCAAACTGTACAATTCGCCAATTTATTGTTCTTCAAGTTTAAGTGAACATCGAGCCCCATTGTTAATGCTTTAAAGGAAATTATTTGTAAATTTCGACAAGTAGAACAATGATTGGAACACGTAGACGGTTGAAATCTTTGTATATATTGCTTCCATATAGTCTGAGAAACATATATGCAAAGCTTCCAAACAGTACAATTCGTCAATTTTTTGTTTTTCAAGTTTAAGTGAACAATGAGCCACAATGGTTAATCCTTTATCGGAAATTATTTGTAACTTTCGACAAGTAGAACAATGAATGGAACAGGTAGACCGTTGAATTCTTTGAATATATTGCTTCTATATAGTTTAAGAAACATATATGCAAAGCATCCAAACAGTACAATTCGCCAATTTATTGTTCTTCAAGTTTAAGTGAACAGCGAGCCCCATTGTTAATCCTTTTAAGGAAATTATTTGTAAATTTCGACAATTAGAACAATGATTGGAACACGTAGACGGTTGAAATCTTTGTATATATTGCTTCCATATAGTCTAAGAAACAGGTACGCAAAGCATCCAGACAGTACAATTCGCCAATTTTTTGTTTTTCAAGTTTAAGTGAACAATGAGCCCCAATGGTTAATCCTTTATCGGAAATTATTTGTAATTTTCGATAAGTAGAACAATGAATGGAACAGGCAGACGGTTGAAATCAATGTATATATTGCTTCTATATAGTCTGAGAAACATATCTGCAAATCATCCAAACAGTACAATTCGCCAATTATTTGATCTTCAAGTTTAAGTGAACTACGAGTCCCATTGTTAATACTTTAACGGAAATTATTTGTAACTTGCGACAAGTAGAACAATGAATAGAACAGGTAGACCGTTGAATTCTTTGAATATATTGCTTCTATATAGTTTAAGAAACATATATGCAAAGCATCCAAACAGTACAATTCGCCAATTTATTGTTCTTCAAGTTTAAGTGAACAGCGAGCCCCATTGTTAATCCTTTTAAGGAAATTATTTGTAAATTTCAACAATTAGAACAATGATTGGAACACGTAGACGGTTGAAATCTTTGTATATATTGCTTCCATATAGTCTAAGAAACAGGTACGCAAAGCATCCAGACAGTACAATTCGCCAATTTTTTGTTTTTCAAGTTTAAGTGAACAATGAGCCCCAATGGTTAATCCTTTATCGGAAATTATTTGTAATTTTCGACAAGTAGAACAATGATTAGAACACGTAGACGGTTGAAATCTTTGTATATGTTGCTTCCATATATTCTAAGAAACATTTATGCAAAGCATCCAAACATTACCATTCGCCAATTTTTTGTCCTTCAAGTTTAAGTGAACAATGAGCCCCATTGTTAATCCTTTATCGGAAATTATTTGTAACTTTCGACAAGTAGAACAATGAATGGAACAGGTAGACGGTTGAAATCTTTGTATATATTGCTTCTATATAGTCTAAGAAACATATATGCAAAGCATCCAAACAGTACAATTCGCCAATTTTTTGTTCTTCAAGTTTAAGTGAACAATGAGCCCCAATGGTTAATCCTTTATCGGTAATTATTTGTAACTTTCGACAAGTAGAACAATGAATGGAACAGGTAGACTGTTGAAATCTTTGTATATATTGCTTCTATATAGTCTAAGAAACATATATGCAAAGCATCCAAACAGTACAATTCGCCAATTTTTTGTTCTTCAAGTTTAAGTGAACAATGAGCCCCAATGGTTAATCCTTTATCGGTAATTATTTGTAACTTTCGACAAGTAGAACAATGAATGGAACAGGTAGACTGTTGAAATCATTGTATATATTGCTTCTATATAATCTAAGAAACATATATGCAAAGCATCCAAACAGTACAATTCGCCAATTTTATGTTCTTCAAGTTTAAGTGAACAATGAGCCCCAATGGTTCATCCTTTATCGGAAATTATTTATAACTTTCGACAAGTAGAACAATGAATGGAACAGGTAGACGGTTGAAATCTTTGTATATATTGCTTCTATGTAGTCTAAGAAACATATATGCAAAGCATCCAAATAGTACAATTCGCCAATTTTTTGTTCTTCAAGTTTAAGTGAACAATGAGCCCCAATGGTTAATCCTTTATCGGAAATTATTTGTAACTTTCGACAAGTAGAACAATGAATGGAACAGGTAGACGGTTGAAATCTTTGTATATATTGCTTCTATATAGTCTAAGAAACATATATGCAAAGCATCCAAACAGTACAATTCGCCAATTTATTGTTCTTCAAGTTTAAGTGAACATCGAGCCCCATTGTTAATCCTTTAAAGGAAATTATTTGTAAATTTCGACAAGTAGAACAATGATTGGAACACGTAGACAGTTGAAATCTTTGTATATATTGCTTCCATATAGTCTAAGAAACATGTACGCAAAGCATCCAAACAGTACCATTCGCCAATTTTTTGGTCTTCAAGTTTAAGTGAACAATGAGCCCCAATGGTTAATCCTTTATCGGAAATTATTTGTAATTTTCGACAAGTAGAACAATGAATGGAACAGGTAGACGGTTGAAATCTTTGTATATATTGCTTCTATATAGTCTATGAAACATATATGCAAAGCATCCAAACAGTACAATTCGCCAATTTATTGTTCTTCAAGTTTAAGTGAACATCGAGCCCCATTGTTAATCCTTTAAAGGAAATTATTTGTAAATTTCGGCAAGTAGAACAATGAATGGAATAGGTAGACGGTTGAAATCATTGTATATATTGCTTCTATATAGTCTAAGAAACATATATGCAAAGCATCCAAACAGTACAATTCGCCAATTTCTTGTTCTTCAAGTTTAAGTAAACTTCGATCCTCATTGTTAATCCCTTAACGGAAATTATTTGTAACTTTCGACAAGTATAACAATGAATGGAACAGGTAGACGGTTGAAATCATTGTACATATTGCTTCTATATAGTTTAAGAAACATATATGCAAAGCATCCAAACAGTACAATTCGCCAATTTATTGTTCTTCAAGTTTAAGTGAACAGCGAGCCCCATTGTTAATCCTTTTAAGGAAATTATTTGTAAATTTCGACAAGTAGAACAATGATTGGAACACGTAGACAGTTGAAATCATTGTATATATTGCTTCCATATAGTCTAAGAAACATGTACGCAAAGCATCCAAACAGTACCATTCGCCAATTTTTTGGTCTTCAAGTTTAAGTGAACAATGAGCCCCAATGGTTAATCCTTTATCGGAAATTATTTGTAATTTTCGACAAGTAGAACAACGAATGGAACAGGTAGACGGTTGAAATCTTTGTATATATTGCTTCTATATAGTCTAAGAAACATATATGCAAAGCATCCAAACAGTACAATTCGCCAATTTATTGTTCTTCAAGTTTAAGTGAACATCGAGCCCCATTGTTAATGCTTTAAAGGAAATTATTTGTAAATTTCGACAAGTAGAACAATGATTGGAACACGTAGACGGTTGAAATCTTTGTATATATTGCTTCCATATAGTCTGAGAAACATATATGCAAAGCTTCCAAACAGTACAATTCGTCAATTTTTTGTTTTTCAAGTTTAAGTGAACAATGAGCCACAATGGTTAATCCTTTATCGGAAATTATTTGTAACTTTCGACAAGTAGAACAATGAATGGAACAGGTAGACCGTTGAATTCTTTGAATATATTGCTTCTATATAGTTTAAGAAACATATATGCAAAGCATCCAAACAGTACAATTCGCCAATTTATTGTTCTTCAAGTTTAAGTGAACAGCGAGCCCCATTGTTAATCCTTTTAAGGAAATTATTTGTAAATTTCGACAATTAGAACAATGATTGGAACACGTAGACGGTTGAAATCTTTGTATATATTGCTTCCATATAGTCTAAGAAACAGGTACGCAAAGCATCCAGACAGTACAATTCGCCAATTTTTTGTTTTTCAAGTTTAAGTGAACAATGAGCCCCAATGGTTAATCCTTTATCGGAAATTATTTGTAATTTTCGATAAGTAGAACAATGAATGGAACAGGCAGACGGTTGAAATCAATGTATATATTGCTTCTATATAGTCTGAGAAACATATCTGCAAATCATCCAAACAGTACAATTCGCCAATTATTTGATCTTCAAGTTTAAGTGAACTACGAGTCCCATTGTTAATACTTTAACGGAAATTATTTGTAACTTGCGACAAGTAGAACAATGAATAGAACAGGTAGACTGTTGAAATCATTGTATATATTGCTTCTATATAGTCTAAGAAACATATACGCAAAGCATCTAAACAGTACCATTCGCCAATTTTTTGTTCTTCAAGTTTAAGTGAACAATGAGCCCCAATGGTTAATCCTTTATCGGAAATCACTTGTAATTTTCGACAAGTAGAACAATGATTAGAACACGTAGACGGTTGAAATCTTTGTATATGTTGCTTCCATATATTCTAAGAAACATTTATGCAAAGCATCCAAACATTACCATTCGCCAATTTTTTGTCCTTCAAGTTTAAGTGAACAATGAGCCCCATTGTTAATCCTTTATCGGAAATTATTTGTAACTTTCGACAAGTAGAACAATGAATGGAACAGGTAGACGGTTGAAATCTTTGTATATATTGCTTCTATATAGTCTAAGAAACATATATGCAAAGCATCCAAACAGTACAATTCGCCAATTTTTTGTTCTTCAAGTTTAAGTGAACAATGAGCCCCAATGGTTAATCCTTTATCGGTAATTATTTGTAACTTTCGACAAGTAGAACAATGAATGGAACAGGTAGACTGTTGAAATCTTTGTATATATTGCTTCTATATAGTCTAAGAAACATATATGCAAAGCATCCAAACAGTACAATCCGCCAATTTTTTGTTCTTCAAGTTTAAGTGAACAATGAGCCCCAATGGTTAATCCTTTATCGGTAATTATTTGTAACTTTCGACAAGTAGAACAATGAATGGAACAGGTAGACTGTTGAAATCATTGTATATATTGCTTCTATATAATCTCAGAAACATATATGCAAAGCATCCAAACAGTACAATTCGCCAATTTTATGTTCTTCAAGTTTAAGTGAACAATGAGCCCCAATGGTTCATCCTTTATCGGAAATTATTTATAACTTTCGACAAGTAGAACAATGAATGGAACAGGTAGACGGTTGAAATCTTTGTATATATTGCTTCTATGTAGTCTAAGAAACATATATGCAAAGCATCCAAATAGTACAATTCGCCAATTTTTTGTTCTTCAAGTTTAAGTGAACAATGAGCCCCAATGGTTAATCCTTTATCGGAAATTATTTGTAACTTTCGACAAGTAGAACAATGAATGGAACAGGTAGACGGTTGAAATCTTTGTATATATTGCTTCTATATAGTCTAAGAAACATATATGCAAAGCATCCAAACAGTACAATTCGCCAATTTATTGTTCTTCAAGTTTAAGTGAACATCGAGCCCCATTGTTAATCCTTTAAAGGAAATTATTTGTAAATTTCGACAAGTAGAACAATGATTGGAACACGTAGACAGTTGAAATCTTTGTATATATTGCTTCCATATAGTCTAAGAAACATGTACGCAAAGCATCCAAACAGTACCATTCGCCAATTTTTTGGTCTTCAAGTTTAAGTGAACAATGAGCCCCAATGGTTAATCCTTTATCGGAAATTATTTGTAATTTTCGACAAGTAGAACAATGAATGGAACAGGTAGACGGTTGAAATCTTTGTATATATTGCTTCTATATAGTCTATGAAACATATATGCAAAGCATCCAAACAGTACAATTCGCCAATTTATTGTTCTTCAAGTTTAAGTGAACATCGAGCCCCATTGTTAATCCTTTAAAGGAAATTATTTGTAATTTTCGACAAGTAGAACAATGAATGGAACAGGTAGACGGTTGAAATCTTTGTATATATTGCTTCTATATAATCTAAGAAACATATATGCAAAGCATCTAAACAGTAACAATCGCCAATTTTTGGATCTTCAAGTTTAAGTGAACAGCGAGCCCAATTGATAATCATGAAATGGAAATTATTTGTAACTTTCTACAAGTAGAACAATGAATAGTACAGGTAGACGGGTGAAATCATTCTATATATTGCTTCTAAATAGTCTAAGAAACAAGTATGCAAAGCATCCAAAGAGTACAATTCGCCAATTTTTTGCTCTTCAAGTTTAAGTAAACAATGAGCCCCAATGGTTAATCCTTTATCGGAAATTACTTGTAATTTTCGACAAGTAGAACAATGAATGGAACAGGTAGCCGGTTGAAATCTTTGTATATATTGCTTCTATATAATCTAAGAAACATATATTCAAAGCATCCAAACAGTACCATTCGCCAATTTTTTGTTCTTCAAGTTTAAGTGAACTACGAGCCCCATTGTTAATCCTTTAAAGGAAATTATTTGTAAATTTCGGCAAGTAGAACAATGAATGGAATAGGTAGACGGTTGAAATCATTGTATATGTTGCTTCCATATATTCTAAGAAACATTTATGCAAAGCATCCAAACATTACCATTCGCCAATTTTTTGTCCTTCAAGTTTAAGTGAACAATGAGCCCCATTGTTAATCCTTTATCGGAAATTATTTGTAACTTTCGACAAGTAGAACAATGAATGGAACAGGTAGACGGTTGAAATCTTTGTATATATTGCTTCTATATAGTCTAAGAAACATATATGCAAAGCATCCAAACAGTACAATTCGCCAATTTTTTGTTCTTCAAGTTTAAGTGAACAATGAGCCCCAATGGTTAATCCTTTATCGGTAATTATTTGTAACTTTCGACAAGTAGAACAATGAATGGAACAGGTAGACTGTTGAAATCTTTGTATATATTGCTTCTATATAGTCTAAGAAACATATATGCAAAGCATCCAAACAGTACAATTCGCCAATTTTTTGTTCTTCAAGTTTAAGTGAACAATGAGCCCCAATGGTTAATCCTTTATCGGTAATTATTTGTAACTTTCGACAAGTAGAACAATGAATGGAACAGGTAGACTGTTGAAATCATTGTATATATTGCTTCTATATAATCTAAGAAACATATATGCAAAGCATCCAAACAGTACAATTCGCCAATTTTATGTTCTTCAAGTTTAAGTGAACAATGAGCCCCAATGGTTAATCCTTTATCGGAAATTATTTATAACTTTCGACAAGTAGAACAATGAATGGAACAGGTAGACGGTTGAAATCTTTGTATATATTGCTTCTATGTAGTCTAAGAAACATATATGCAAAGCATCCAAATAGTACAATTCGCCAATTTTTTGTTCTTCAAGTTTAAGTGAACAATGAGCCCCAATGGTTAATCCTTTATCGGAAATTATTTGTAACTTTCGACAAGTAGAACAATGAATGGAACAGGTAGACGGTTGAAATCTTTGTATATATTGCTTCTACATAGTCTAAGAAACATATATGCAAAGCATCCAAACAGTACAATTCGCCAATTTATTGTTCTTCAAGTTTAAGTGAACATCGAGCCCCATTGTTAATGCTTTAAAGGAAATTATTTGTAAATTTCGACAAGTAGAACAATGATTGGAACACGTAGACGGTTGAAATCTTTGTATATATTGCTTCCATATAGTCTGAGAAACATATATGCAAAGCTTCCAAACAGTACAATTCGTCAATTTTTTGTTTTTCAAGTTTAAGTGAACAATGAGCCACAATGGTTAATCCTTTATCGGAAATTATTTGTAACTTTCGACAAGTAGAACAATGAATGGAACAGGTAGACCGTTGAATTCTTTGAATATATTGCTTCTATATAGTTTAAGAAACATATATGCAAAGCATCCAAACAGTACAATTCGCCAATTTATTGTTCTTCAAGTTTAAGTGAACAGCGAGCCCCATTGTTAATCCTTTTAAGGAAATTATTTGTAAATTTCGACAATTAGAACAATGATTGGAACACGTAGACGGTTGAAATCTTTGTATATATTGCTTCCATATAGTCTAAGAAACAGGTACGCAAAGCATCCAGACAGTACAATTCGCCAATTTTTTGTTTTTCAAGTTTAAGTGAACAATGAGCCCCAATGGTTAATCCTTTATCGGAAATTATTTGTAATTTTCGATAAGTAGAACAATGAATGGAACAGGCAGACGGTTGAAATCAATGTATATATTGCTTCTATATAGTCTGAGAAACATATCTGCAAATCATCCAAACAGTACAATTCGCCAATTATTTGATCTTCAAGTTTAAGTGAACTACGAGTCCCATTGTTAATACTTTAACGGAAATTATTTGTAACTTGCGACAAGTAGAACAATGAATAGAACAGGTAGACTGTTGAAATCATTGTATATATTGCTTCTATATAGTCTAAGAAACATATACGCAAAGCATCTAAACAGTACCATTCGCCAATTTTTTGTTCTTCAAGTTTAAGTGAACAATGAGCCCCAATGGTTAATCCTTTATCGGAAATCACTTGTAATTTTCGACAAGTAGAACAATGATTAGAACACGTAGACGGTTGAAATCTTTGTATATGTTGCTTCCATATATTCTAAGAAACATTTATGCAAAGCATCCAAACATTACCATTCGCCAATTTTTTGTCCTTCAAGTTTAAGTGAACAATGAGCCCCATTGTTAATCCTTTATCGGAAATTATTTGTAACTTTCGACAAGTAGAACAATGAATGGAACAGGTAGACGGTTGAAATCTTTGTATATATTGCTTCTATATAGTCTAAGAAACATATATGCAAAGCATCCAAACAGTACAATTCGCCAATTTTTTGTTCTTCAAGTTTAAGTGAACAATGAGCCCCAATGGTTAATCCTTTATCGGTAATTATTTGTAACTTTCGACAAGTAGAACAATGAATGGAACAGGTAGACTGTTGAAATCTTTGTGTATATTGCTTCTATATAGTCTAAGAAACATATATGCAAAGCATCCAAACAGTACAATCCGCCAATTTTTTGTTCTTCAAGTTTAAGTGAACAATGAGCCCCAATGGTTAATCCTTTATCGGTAATTATTTGTAACTTTCGACAAGTAGAACAATGAATGGAACAGGTAGACTGTTGAAATCATTGTATATATTGCTTCTATATAATCTCAGAAACATATATGCAAAGCATCCAAACAGTACAATTCGCCAATTTTATGTTCTTCAAGTTTAAGTGAACAATGAGCCCCAATGGTTCATCCTTTATCGGAAATTATTTATAACTTTCGACAAGTAGAACAATGAATGGAACAGGTAGACGGTTGAAATCTTTGTATATATTGCTTCTATGTAGTCTAAGAAACATATATGCAAAGCATCCAAATAGTACAATTCGCCAATTTTTTGTTCTTCAAGTTTAAGTGAACAATGAGCCCCAATGGTTAATCCTTTATCGGAAATTATTTGTAACTTTCGACAAGTAGAACAATGAATGGAACAGGTAGACGGTTGAAATCTTTGTATATATTGCTTCTATATAGTCTAAGAAACATATATGCAAAGCATCCAAACAGTACAATTCGCCAATTTATTGTTCTTCAAGTTTAAGTGAACATCGAGCCCCATTGTTAATCCTTTAAAGGAAATTATTTGTAAATTTCGACAAGTAGAACAATGATTGGAACACGTAGACAGTTGAAATCTTTGTATATATTGCTTCCATATAGTCTAAGAAACATGTACGCAAAGCATCCAAACAGTACCATTCGCCAATTTTTTGGTCTTCAAGTTTAAGTGAACAATGAGCCCCAATGGTTAATCCTTTATCGGAAATTATTTGTAATTTTCGACAAGTAGAACAATGAATGGAACAGGTAGACGGTTGAAATCTTTGTATATATTGCTTCTATATAGTCTATGAAACATATATGCAAAGCATCCAAACAGTACAATTCGCCAATTTATTGTTCTTCAAGTTTAAGTGAACATCGAGCCCCATTGTTAATCCTTTAAAGGAAATTATTTGTAATTTTCGACAAGTAGAACAATGAATGGAACAGGTAGACGGTTGAAATCTTTGTATATATTGCTTCTATATAATCTAAGAAACATATATGCAAAGCATCTAAACAGTAACAATCGCCAATTTTTGGATCTTCAAGTTTAAGTGAACAGCGAGCCCAATTGATAATCATGAAATGGAAATTATTTGTAACTTTCTACAAGTAGAACAATGAATAGTACAGGTAGACGGGTGAAATCATTCTATATATTGCTTCTAAATAGTCTAAGAAACAAGTATGCAAAGCATCCAAAGAGTACAATTCGCCAATTTTTTGCTCTTCAAGTTTAAGTAAACAATGAGCCCCAATGGTTAATCCTTTATCGGAAATTACTTGTAATTTTCGACAAGTAGAACAATGAATGGAACAGGTAGCCGGTTGAAATCTTTGTATATATTGCTTCTATATAATCTAAGAAACATATATTCAAAGCATCCAAACAGTACCATTCGCCAATTTTTTGTTCTTCAAGTTTAAGTGAACTACGAGCCCCATTGTTAATCCTTTAAAGGAAATTATTTGTAAATTTCGGCAAGTAGAACAATGAATGGAATAGGTAGACGGTTGAAATCATTGTATATGTTGCTTCCATATATTCTAAGAAACATTTATGCAAAGCATCCAAACATTACCATTCGCCAATTTTTTGTCCTTCAAGTTTAAGTGAACAATGAGCCCCATTGTTAATCCTTTATCGGAAATTATTTGTAACTTTCGACAAGTAGAACAATGAATGGAACAGGTAGACGGTTGAAATCTTTGTATATATTGCTTCTATATAGTCTAAGAAACATATATGCAAAGCATCCAAACAGTACAATTCGCCAATTTTTTGTTCTTCAAGTTTAAGTGAACAATGAGCCCCAATGGTTAATCCTTTATCGGTAATTATTTGTAACTTTCGACAAGTAGAACAATGAATGGAACAGGTAGACTGTTGAAATCTTTGTATATATTGCTTCTATATAGTCTAAGAAACATATATGCAAAGCATCCAAACAGTACAATTCGCCAATTTTTTGTTCTTCAAGTTTAAGTGAACAATGAGCCCCAATGGTTAATCCTTTATCGGTAATTATTTGTAACTTTCGACAAGTAGAACAATGAATGGAACAGGTAGACTGTTGAAATCATTGTATATATTGCTTCTATATAATCTAAGAAACATATATGCAAAGCATCCAAACAGTACAATTCGCCAATTTTATGTTCTTCAAGTTTAAGTGAACAATGAGCCCCAATGGTTAATCCTTTATCGGAAATTATTTATAACTTTCGACAAGTAGAACAATGAATGGAACAGGTAGACGGTTGAAATCTTTGTATATATTGCTTCTATGTAGTCTAAGAAACATATATGCAAAGCATCCAAATAGTACAATTCGCCAATTTTTTGTTCTTCAAGTTTAAGTGAACAATGAGCCCCAATGGTTAATCCTTTATCGGAAATTATTTGTAACTTTCGACAAGTAGAACAATGAATGGAACAGGTAGACGGTTGAAATCTTTGTATATATTGCTTCTACATAGTCTAAGAAACATATATGCAAAGCATCCAAACAGTACAATTCGCCAATTTATTGTTCTTCAAGTTTAAGTGAACATCGAGCCCCATTGTTAATCCTTTAAAGGAAATTATTTGTAAATTTCGACAAGTAGAACAATGATTGGAACACGTAGACAGTTGAAATCTTTGTATATATTGCTTCCATATAGTCTAAGAAACATGTACGCAAAGCATCCAAACAGTACCATTCGCCAATTTTTTGGTCTTCAAGTTTAAGTGAACAATGAGCCCCAATGGTTAATCCTTTATCGGAAATTATTTGTAATTTTCGACAAGTAGAACAATGAATGGAACAGGTAGACGGTTGAAATCTTTGTATATATTGCTTCTATATAGTCTACGAAACATATATGCAAAGCATCCAAACAGTACAATTCGCCAATTTATTGTTCTTCAAGTTTAAGTGAACATCGAGCCCCATTGTTAATCCTTTAAAGGAAATTATTTGTAAATTTCGACAAGTAGAACAATGATTGGAACACGTAGACGGTTGAAATCTTTGTATATATTGCTTCCATATAGTCTAAAAAACATATATGCAAAGCTTCCAAACAGTACAATTCGTCAATTTTTTGTTTTTCAATTTTAAGTGAACAATGAGCCACAATGGTTAATCCTTTATCGGAAATTATTTGTAACTTTCGACAAGTAGAACAATGAATGGAACAGGTAGACCGTTGAATTCTTTGAATATATTGCTTCTATATAGTTTAAGAAACATATATGCAAAGCATCCAAACAGTACAATTCGCCAATTTATTGTTCTTCAAGTTTAAGTGAACAGCGAGCCCCATTGTTAATCCTTTTAAGGAAATTATTTGTAACTTTCGACAAGTAGAACAATGAATGGAACAGGTAGACGGTTGAAATCTTTGTATATATTGCTTCTATATAGTCTAAGAAACATATATGCAAAGCATCCAAACAGTACAATTCGCCAATTTTTTGTTCTTCAAGTTTAAGTGAACAATGAGCCCCAATGGTTAATCCTTTATCGGTAATTATTTGTAACTTTCGACAAGTAGAACAATGAATGGAACAGGTAGACTGTTGAAATCCTTGCATATATTGCGTCTATATAGTCTAAGAAACATATATGCAAAGCATCCAAACAGTACAATTCGCCAATTTATTGTTCTTCAAGTTTAAGTGAACTACGAGCCCCATTGTTAATCCTTTAAAGGAAATTATTTGTAAATTTCGACAAGTAGAACAATGATTGGAACACGTAGACAGTTGAAATCATTGTATATATTGCTTCCATATAGTCTAAGAAACATGTACGCAAAGCATCCAAACAGTACCATTCGCCAATTTTTTGGTCTTCAAGTTTAAGTGAACAATGAGCCCCAATGGTTAATCCTTTATCGGAAATTATTTGTAATTTTCGACAAGTAGAACAATGAATGGAACAGGTAGACGGTTGAAATCTTTGTATATATTGCTTCTATATAGTCTAAGAAACATATATGCAAAGCATCCAAACAGTACAATTCGCCAATTTATTGTTCTTCAAGTTTAAGTGAACATCGAGCCCCATTGTTAATGCTTTAAAGGAAATTATTTGTAAATTTCGACAAGTAGAACAATGATTGGAACACGTAGACGGTTGAAATCTTTGTATATATTGCTTCCATATAGTCTGAGAAACATATATGCAAAGCTTCCAAACAGTACAATTCGTCAATTTTTTGTTTTTCAAGTTTAAGTGAACAATGAGCCACAATGGTTAATCCTTTATCGGAAATTATTTGTAATTTTCGACAAGTAGAACAATGAATGGAACAGGTAGACGGTTGAAATCTTTGTATATATTGCTTCTATATAGTCTATGAAACATATATGCAAAGCATCCAAACAGTACAATTCGCCAATTTATTGTTCTTCAAGTTTAAGTGAACATCGAGCCCCATTGTTAATCCTTTAAAGGAAATTATTTGTAATTTTCGACAAGTAGAACAATGAATGGAACAGGTAGACGGTTGAAATCTTTGTATATATTGCTTCTATATAATCTAAGAAACATATATGCAAAGCATCTAAACAGTAACAATCGCCAATTTTTGGATCTTCAAGTTTAAGTGAACAGCGAGCCCAATTGATAATCATGAAATGGAAATTATTTGTAACTTTCTACAAGTAGAACAATGAATAGTACAGGTAGACGGGTGAAATCATTCTATATATTGCTTCTAAATAGTCTAAGAAACAAGTATGCAAAGCATCCAAAGAGTACAATTCGCCAATTTTTTGCTCTTCAAGTTTAAGTAAACAATGAGCCCCAATGGTTAATCCTTTATCGGAAATTACTTGTAATTTTCGACAAGTAGAACAATGAATGGAACAGGTAGCCGGTTGAAATCTTTGTATATATTGCTTCTATATAATCTAAGAAACATATATTCAAAGCATCCAAACAGTACCATTCGCCAATTTTTTGTTCTTCAAGTTTAAGTGAACTACGAGCCCCATTGTTAATCCTTTAAAGGAAATTATTTGTAAATTTCGGCAAGTAGAACAATGAATGGAATAGGTAGACGGTTGAAATCATTGTATATGTTGCTTCCATATATTCTAAGAAACATTTATGCAAAGCATCCAAACATTACCATTCGCCAATTTTTTGTCCTTCAAGTTTAAGTGAACAATGAGCCCCATTGTTAATCCTTTATCGGAAATTATTTGTAACTTTCGACAAGTAGAACAATGAATGGAACAGGTAGACGGTTGAAATCTTTGTATATATTGCTTCTATATAGTCTAAGAAACATATATGCAAAGCATCCAAACAGTACAATTCGCCAATTTTTTGTTCTTCAAGTTTAAGTGAACAATGAGCCCCAATGGTTAATCCTTTATCGGTAATTATTTGTAACTTTCGACAAGTAGAACAATGAATGGAACAGGTAGACTGTTGAAATCTTTGTATATATTGCTTCTATATAGTCTAAGAAACATATATGCAAAGCATCCAAACAGTACAATTCGCCAATTTTTTGTTCTTCAAGTTTAAGTGAACAATGAGCCCCAATGGTTAATCCTTTATCGGTAATTATTTGTAACTTTCGACAAGTAGAACAATGAATGGAACAGGTAGACTGTTGAAATCATTGTATATATTGCTTCTATATAATCTAAGAAACATATATGCAAAGCATCCAAACAGTACAATTCGCCAATTTTATGTTCTTCAAGTTTAAGTGAACAATGAGCCCCAATGGTTAATCCTTTATCGGAAATTATTTATAACTTTCGACAAGTAGAACAATGAATGGAACAGGTAGACGGTTGAAATCTTTGTATATATTGCTTCTATGTAGTCTAAGAAACATATATGCAAAGCATCCAAATAGTACAATTCGCCAATTTTTTGTTCTTCAAGTTTAAGTGAACAATGAGCCCCAATGGTTAATCCTTTATCGGAAATTATTTGTAACTTTCGACAAGTAGAACAATGAATGGAACAGGTAGACGGTTGAAATCTTTGTATATATTGCTTCTACATAGTCTAAGAAACATATATGCAAAGCATCCAAACAGTACAATTCGCCAATTTATTGTTCTTCAAGTTTAAGTGAACATCGAGCCCCATTGTTAATCCTTTAAAGGAAATTATTTGTAAATTTCGACAAGTAGAACAATGATTGGAACACGTAGACAGTTGAAATCTTTGTATATATTGCTTCCATATAGTCTAAGAAACATGTACGCAAAGCATCCAAACAGTACCATTCGCCAATTTTTTGGTCTTCAAGTTTAAGTGAACAATGAGCCCCAATGGTTAATCCTTTATCGGAAATTATTTGTAATTTTCGACAAGTAGAACAATGAATGGAACAGGTAGACGGTTGAAATCTTTGTATATATTGCTTCTATATAGTCTACGAAACATATATGCAAAGCATCCAAACAGTACAATTCGCCAATTTATTGTTCTTCAAGTTTAAGTGAACATCGAGCCCCATTGTTAATCCTTTAAAGGAAATTATTTGTAAATTTCGACAAGTAGAACAATGATTGGAACACGTAGACGGTTGAAATCTTTGTATATATTGCTTCCATATAGTCTAAAAAACATATATGCAAAGCTTCCAAACAGTACAATTCGTCAATTTTTTGTTTTTCAATTTTAAGTGAACAATGAGCCACAATGGTTAATCCTTTATCGGAAATTATTTGTAACTTTCGACAAGTAGAACAATGAATGGAACAGGTAGACCGTTGAATTCTTTGAATATATTGCTTCTATATAGTTTAAGAAACATATATGCAAAGCATCCAAACAGTACAATTCGCCAATTTATTGTTCTTCAAGTTTAAGTGAACAGCGAGCCCCATTGTTAATCCTTTTAAGGAAATTATTTGTAACTTTCGACAAGTAGAACAATGAATGGAACAGGTAGACGGTTGAAATCTTTGTATATATTGCTTCTATATAGTCTAAGAAACATATATGCAAAGCATCCAAACAGTACAATTCGCCAATTTTTTGTTCTTCAAGTTTAAGTGAACAATGAGCCCCAATGGTTAATCCTTTATCGGTAATTATTTGTAACTTTCGACAAGTAGAACAATGAATGGAACAGGTAGACTGTTGAAATCCTTGCATATATTGCGTCTATATAGTCTAAGAAACATATATGCAAAGCATCCAAACAGTACAATTCGCCAATTTATTGTTCTTCAAGTTTAAGTGAACTACGAGCCCCATTGTTAATCCTTTAAAGGAAATTATTTGTAAATTTCGACAAGTAGAACAATGATTGGAACACGTAGACAGTTGAAATCATTGTATATATTGCTTCCATATAGTCTAAGAAACATGTACGCAAAGCATCCAAACAGTACCATTCGCCAATTTTTTGGTCTTCAAGTTTAAGTGAACAATGAGCCCCAATGGTTAATCCTTTATCGGAAATTATTTGTAATTTTCGACAAGTAGAACAATGAATGGAACAGGTAGACGGTTGAAATCTTTGTATATATTGCTTCTATATAGTCTAAGAAACATATATGCAAAGCATCCAAACAGTACAATTCGCCAATTTATTGTTCTTCAAGTTTAAGTGAACATCGAGCCCCATTGTTAATGCTTTAAAGGAAATTATTTGTAAATTTCGACAAGTAGAACAATGATTGGAACACGTAGACGGTTGAAATCTTTGTATATATTGCTTCCATATAGTCTGAGAAACATATATGCAAAGCTTCCAAACAGTACAATTCGTCAATTTTTTGTTTTTCAAGTTTAAGTGAACAATGAGCCACAATGGTTAATCCTTTATCGGAAATTTTTTGTAACTTTCGACAAGTAGAACAATGAATGGAACAGGTAGACCGTTGAATTCTTTGAATATATTGCTTCTATATAGTTTAAGAAACATATATGCAAAGCATCCAAACAGTACAATTCGCCAATTTATTGTTCTTCAAGTTTAAGTGAACAGCGAGCCCCATTGTTAATCCTTTTAAGGAAATTATTTGTAAATTTCGACAATTAGAACAATGATTGGAACACGTAGACGGTTAAAATCTTTGTATATATTGCTTCCATATAGTCTAAGAAACATGTACGCAAAGCATCCAGACAGTACCATTCGCCAATTTTTTGTTTTTCAAGTTTAAGTGAACAATGAGCCCCAATGGTTAATCCTTTATCGGAAATTATTTGTAATTTTCGATAAGTAGAACAATGATTGGAACAGGCAGACGGTTGAAATCAATGTATATATTGCTTCTATATAGTCTGAGAAACATATCTGCAAATCATCCAAACAGTACAATTCGCCAATTATTTGATCTTCAAGTTTAAGTGAACTACGAGTCCCATTGTTAATACTTTAACGGAAATTATTTGTAACTTGCGACAAGTAGAACAATGAATAGAACAGGTAGACTGTTGAAATCATTGTATATATTGCTTCTATATAGTCTAAGAAACATATACGCAAAGCATCTAAACAGTACCATTCGCCAATTTTTTGTTCTTCAAGTTTAAGTGAACAATGAGCCCCAATGGTTAATCCTTTATCGGAAATCACTTGTAATTTTCGACAAGTAGAACAATGATTGGAACACGTAGACGGTTGAAATCTTTGTATATGTTGCTTCCATATATTCTAAGAAACATTTATGCAAAGCATCCAAACATTACCATTCGCCAATTTTTTGTCCTTCAAGTTTAAGTGAACAATGAGCCCCATTGTTAATCCTTTATCGGAAATTATTTGTAACTTTCGACAAGTAGAACAATGAATGGAACAGGTAGACGGTTGAAATCTTTGTATATATTGCTTCTATATAGTCTAAGAAACATATATGCAAAGCATCCAAACAGTACAATTCGCCAATTTTTTGTTCTTCAAGTTTAAGTGAACAATGAGCCCCAATGGTTAATCCTTTATCGGTAATTATTTGTAACTTTCGACAAGTAGAACAATGAATGGAACAGGTAGACTGTTGAAATCTTTGTATATATTGCTTCTATATAGTCTAAGAAACAAGTATGCAAAGCATCCAAAGAGTACAATTCGCCAATTTTTTGCTCTTCAAGTTTAAGTAAACAATGAGCCCCAATGGTTAATCCTTTATCGGAAATTACTTGTAATTTTCGACAAGTAGAACAATGAATGGAACAGGTAGCCGGTTGAAATCTTTGTATATATTGCTTCTATATAATCTAAGAAACATATATTCAAAGCATCCAAACAGTACCATTCGCCAATTTTTTGTTCTTCAAGTTTAAGTGAACTACGAGCCCCATTGTTAATCCTTTAAAGGAAATTATTTGTAAATTTCGGCAAGTAGAACAATGAATGGAATAGGTAGACGGTTGAAATCATTGTATATGTTGCTTCCATATATTCTAAGAAACATTTATGCAAAGCATCCAAACATTACCATTCGCCAATTTTTTGTCCTTCAAGTTTAAGTGAACAATGAGCCCCATTGTTAATCCTTTATCGGAAATTATTTGTAACTTTCGACAAGTAGAACAATGAATGGAACAGGTAGACGGTTGAAATCTTTGTATATATTGCTTCTATATAGTCTAAGAAACATATATGCAAAGCATCCAAACAGTACAATTCGCCAATTTTTTGTTCTTCAAGTTTAAGTGAACAATGAGCCCCAATGGTTAATCCTTTATCGGTAATTATTTGTAACTTTCGACAAGTAGAACAATGAATGGAACAGGTAGACTGTTGAAATCTTTGTATATATTGCTTCTATATAGTCTAAGAAACATATATGCAAAGCATCCAAACAGTACAATTCGCCAATTTTTTGTTCTTCAAGTTTAAGTGAACAATGAGCCCCAATGGTTAATCCTTTATCGGTAATTATTTGTAACTTTCGACAAGTAGAACAATGAATGGAACAGGTAGACTGTTGAAATCATTGTATATATTGCTTCTATATAATCTAAGAAACATATATGCAAAGCATCCAAACAGTACAATTCGCCAATTTTATGTTCTTCAAGTTTAAGTGAACAATGAGCCCCAATGGTTAATCCTTTATTGGAAATTATTTATAACTTTCGACAAGTAGAACAATGAATGGAACAGGTAGACGGTTGAAATCTTTGTATATATTGCTTCTATGTAGTCTAAGAAACATATATGCAAAGCATCCAAATAGTACAATTCGCCAATTTTTTGTTCTTCAAGTTTAAGTGAACAATGAGCCCCAATGGTTAATCCTTTATCGGAAATTATTTGTAACTTTCGACAAGTAGAACAATGAATGGAACAGGTAGACGGTTGAAATCTTTGTATATATTGCTTCTACATAGTCTAAGAAACATATATGCAAAGCATCCAAACAGTACAATTCGCCAATTTATTGTTCTTCAAGTTTAAGTGAACATCGAGCCCCATTGTTAATCCTTTAAAGGAAATTATTTGTAAATTTCGACAAGTAGAACAATGATTGGAACACGTAGACAGTTGAAATCTTTGTATATATTGCTTCCATATAGTCTAAGAAACATGTACGCAAAGCATCCAAACAGTACCATTCGCCAATTTTTTGGTCTTCAAGTTTAAGTGAACAATGAGCCCCAATGGTTAATCCTTTATCGGAAATTATTTGTAATTTTCGACAAGTAGAACAATGAATGGAACAGGTAGACGGTTGAAATCTTTGTATATATTGCTTCTATATAGTCTACGAAACATATATGCAAAGCATCCAAACAGTACAATTCGCCAATTTATTGTTCTTCAAGTTTAAGTGAACATCGAGCCCCATTGTTAATCCTTTAAAGGAAATTATTTGTAAATTTCGACAAGTAGAACAATGATTGGAACACGTAGACGGTTGAAATCTTTGTATATATTGCTTCCATATAGTCTAAGAAACATATATGCAAAGCTTCCAAACAGTACAATTCGTCAATTTTTTGTTTTTCAAGTTTAAGTGAACAATGAGCCACAATGGTTAATCCTTTATCGGAAATTATTTGTAACTTTCGACAAGTAGAACAATGAATGGAACAGGTAGACCGTTGAATTCTTTGAATATATTGCTTCTATATAGTTTAAGAAACATATATGCAAAGCATCCAAACAGTACAATTCGCCAATTTATTGTTCTTCAAGTTTAAGTGAACAGCGAGCCCCATTGTTAATCCTTTTAAGGAAATTATTTGTAACTTTCGACAAGTAGAACAATGAATGGAACAGTTAGACGGTTGAAATCTTTGTATATATTGCTTCTATATAGTCTAAGAAACATATATGCAAAGCATCCAAACAGTACAATTCGCCAATTTTTTGTTCTTCAAGTTTAAGTGAACAATGAGCCCCAATGGTTAATCCTTTATCGGTAATTATTTGTAACTTTCGACAAGTAGAACAATGAATGGAACAGGTAGACTGTTGAAATCCTTGCATATATTGCGTCTATATAGTCTAAGAAACATATATGCAAAGCATCCAAACAGTACAATTCGCCAATTTATTGTTCTTCAAGTTTAAGTGAACTACGAGCCCCATTGTTAATCCTTTAAAGGAAATTATTTGTAAATTTCGACAAGTAGAACAATGATTGGAACACGTAGACAGTTGAAATCATTGTATATATTGCTTCCATATAGTCTAAGAAACATGTACGCAAAGCATCCAAACAGTACCATTCGCCAATTTTTTGGTCTTCAAGTTTAAGTGAACAATGAGCCCCAATGGTTAATCCTTTATCGGAAATTATTTGTAATTTTCGACAAGTAGAACAATGAATGGAACAGGTAGACGGTTGAAATCTTTGTATATATTGCTTCTATATAGTCTAAGAAACATATATGCAAAGCATCCAAACAGTACAATTCGCCAATTTATTGTTCTTCAAGTTTAAGTGAACATCGAGCCCCATTGTTAATGCTTTAAAGGAAATTATTTGTAAATTTCGACAAGTAGAACAATGATTGGAACACGTAGACGGTTGAAATCTTTGTATATATTGCTTCCATATAGTCTGAGAAACATATATGCAAAGCTTCCAAACAGTACAATTCGTCAATTTTTTGTTTTTCAAGTTTAAGTGAACAATGAGCCACAATGGTTAATCCTTTATCGGAAATTATTTGTAACTTTCGACAAGTAGAACAATGAATGGAACAGGTAGACCGTTGAATTCTTTGAATATATTGCTTCTATATAGTTTAAGAAACATATATGCAAAGCATCCAAACAGTACAATTCGCCAATTTATTGTTCTTCAAGTTTAAGTGAACAGCGAGCCCCATTGTTAATCCTTTTAAGGAAATTATTTGTAAATTTCGACAATTAGAACAATGATTGGAACACGTAGACGGTTAAAATCTTTGTATATATTGCTTCCATATAGTCTAAGAAACATGTACGCAAAGCATCCAGACAGTACCATTCGCCAATTTTTTGTTTTTCAAGTTTAAGTGAACAATGAGCCCCAATGGTTAATCCTTTATCGGAAATTATTTGTAATTTTCGATAAGTAGAACAATGAATGGAACAGGCAGACGGTTGAAATCAATGTATATATTGCTTCTATATAGTCTGAGAAACATATCTGCAAATCATCCAAACAGTACAATTCGCCAATTATTTGATCTTCAAGTTTAAGTGAACTACGAGTCCCATTGTTAATACTTTAACGGAAATTATTTGTAACTTGCGACAAGTAGAACAATGAATAGAACAGGTAGACTGTTGAAATCATTGTATATATTGCTTCTATATAGTCTAAGAAACATATACGCAAAGCATCTAAACAGTACCATTCGCCAATTTTTTGTTCTTCAAGTTTAAGTGAACAATGAGCCCCAATGGTTAATCCTTTATCGGAAATCACTTGTAATTTTCGACAAGTAGAACAATGATTGGAACACGTAGACGGTTGAAATCTTTGTATATGTTGCTTCCATATATTCTAAGAAACATTTATGCAAAGCATCCAAACATTACCATTCGCCAATTTTTTGTCCTTCAAGTTTAAGTGAACAATGAGCCCCATTGTTAATCCTTTATCGGAAATTATTTGTAACTTTCGACAAGTAGAACAATGAATGGAACAGGTAGACGGTAGAAATCTTTGTATATATTGCTTCTATATAGTCTAAGAAACATATATGCAAAGCATCCAAACAGTACAATTCGCCAATTTTTTGTTCTTCAAGTTTAAGTGAACAATGAGCCCCAATGGTTAATCCTTTATCGGTAATTATTTGTAACTTTCGACAAGTAGAACAATGAATGGAACAGGTAGACTGTTGAAATCTTTGTATATATTGCTTCTATATAGTCTAAGAAACATATATGCAAAGCATCCAAACAGTACAATTCGCCAATTTTTTGTTCTTCAAGTTTAAGTGAACAATGAGCCCCAATGGTTAATCCTTTATCGGTAATTATTTGTAACTTTCGACAAGTAGAACAATGAATGGAACTGGTAGACTGTTGAAATCATTGTATATATTGCTTCTATATAATCTAAGAAACATATATGCAAAGCATCCAAACAGTACAATTCGCCAATTTTATGTTCTTCAAGTTTAAGTGAACAATGAGCCCCAATGGTTAATCCTTTATCGGAAATTATTTATAACTTTCGACAAGTAGAACAATGAATGGAACAGGTAGACGGTTGAAATCTTTGTATATATTGCTTCTATGTAGTCTAAGAAACATATATGCAAAGCATCCAAATAGTACAATTCGCCAATTTTTTGTTCTTCAAGTTTAAGTGAACAATGAGCCCCAATGGTTAATCCTTTATCGGAAATTATTTGTAACTTTCGACAAGTAGAACAATGAATGGAACAGGTAGACCGTTGAATTCTTTGAATATATTGCTTCTATATAGTTTAAGAAACATATATGCAAAACATCCAAACAGTACAATTCGCCAATTTTATGTTCTTCAAGTTTAAGTGAACAGCGAGCCCCATTGATAATCATGAAATGGAAATTATTTGTAACTTTCTACAAGTAGAACACTGAATAGTACAGGTAGACGGGTGCAATCTTTCTATATATTGCTTCTAACTAGTCTAAGAAAGATATATGCAAAGCATCCAAACAGTACAATTCGCCAATTTTTTGTTCTTCCAGTTTAAGTGAACTACGAGCCCCATTGTTAATCCTTTAAAGGAAATTATTTGTAAATTTCGACAAGTAGGACAATGAATGGATCATGTAGACGGTTGAAATCATTGTATATATTGCTTCTATATAGTCTACGAAACATATATGCAAAGCATCCAAACAGTACAATTCGCCAATTTTTTGTTCTTCAAGTTTAAGTGAACAATGAGCCCCAATGGTTAATCCTTTATCGGAAATTATTTGTAATTTTCGTCAAGTCGAACAATGAATGGAACAGGTAGACGGTTGAAATCTTTGTATATGTTGCTTCTATATAGTCTACGAAACATATATGCAAAGCATCCAAACAGTACAATTCGCCAATTTTGTGATCTTCAAGTTTAAGTGAACAGCGAGCCCCATTGATAATCACGAAATGGAAATTATTTGTAACTTTCTACAAGTAGAACAATGAATAGTACAGGTAGACGGGTGAAATCTTTCTATATATTGCTTCTAAATAGTCTAAGAAACATATATGCAAAGCATCCAAACAGTACAATTCGCCAATTTTTTTATCTTCAAGTTTAAGTGAACTACGAGCCCCATTGTTAATCCTTTAACGGAAGTTATTCGTAAATTTCGACAAGTAGAACAATGATTGGAACAGGTAGACGATTGAAATCAATGTATATATTGCTTCTATATGGTCTAAGAAACATATATGCAAAGCATCCAAACAGTACCATTCATCAATTTTTGGTTCTTCAAGTTTAAGTGAACAACGAGCCCCATTGTTAATCCTTTAAAGGAAGTTATTCGTAAATTTCGACAAGTAGAACAATGATTGGAACATGTAGACGGTTGAAATCTTTGTATATATTGCTTCCATATAGTCTAAGAAACATGTACGCAAAGCATCCAAACAATACCATTTGCCAATTTATTGGTCTTCAAGTTTAAGTGAACTATGAGCCCCAATGGTTAATCCTTTATCGGAAATTATTTGTAATTTTCGACAAGTAGAACAATGAATAGAACAGGTAAACGGTTGAAATCATTGTATATATTGCTTCTATATAGTCGAAGAAACATATATGCAAAGCATCCAAACAGTACAATTCGCCAATTTCTTGTTCTTTAAGTTTAAGTAAACTACGATCCCCATTGTTAATCCCTTAACGGAAATTATTTCTAACTTCCGACAACTAGAACAATGATTGGAACAGGTAGACGGTTGAAATCATTGTATATATTGCTTCTATATAGTCTAAGAAACATATCTGCAAATCATCCAAACAGTACAATTCGCCAATTATTTGATCTTCAAGTTTAAGTGAACTACGAGCCCCATTGTTAATACTTTAACGGAAATTATTTGTAACTTGCGACAAGTAGAACAATGAATGGAATAGGTAGACGGTTGAAATCATTGTATATATTGCTTCCATATAGTCTAAGAAACATATATGCAAAGCATCCAAAGAGTACAATTCGCCAATTTATTGTTCTTCAAGTTTAAGTGAACAACGAGCCCCATTGTTAATCCTTTATCGGAAATTATTTGTATCTTTCGACAAGTAGAACAATGAATGGAACAGGTAGACGGTTGAAATCATTGTATATATTGCTTCTATATAGTCAAAGAAACATATATGCAAAGCATCTAAACAGTAACATTCGCCAATTTATTGTTCTTCAAGTTTAAGTGAACAACGAGCCCCATTGTTAATCCTTTAAAGGAAATTATTTGTAAATTTAGACAAGTAGAACAATGAATGGGACAGGTAGACTGTTGAAATCATTTTATATATTGCTCCCATATAGTCTAAAAAACATATATTCAAAGCATCCAAACAGTACAATTCGCCAATTTATTGTTCTTCAAGTTTAAGTGTACAACGAGCCCCATTGTTAATCCTTTAAAGGAAATTATTTGTAAATTTCGACAAGTAGAACAATGAATGGAACAGTTAGACGGTTGAATTCTTTGTATATATTGCTTCTATATAGTCTAAGAAACATATATGCAGAGCATCCAAACAGTACAATTCGCCAATTTATTGTTCTTCAAGTTTAAGTGAACAACGAGCCGCATTGTTAATCCTTTATCGGAAATTATTTGTATCTTTCGACAAGTAGAACAATGAATGGAACAGGTAGACGGTTGAAATCATTGTATATATTGCTTCTATATAGTCAAAGAAACATATATGCAAAGCATCTAAACAGTAACATTCGCCAATTTATTGTTCTTCAAGTTTAAGTGAACAACGAGCCCCATTGTTAATCCTTTAAAGGAAATTATTTGTAAATTTAGACAAGTAGAACAATGAATGGGACAGGTAGACTGTTGAAATCATTTTATATATTGCTCCCATATAGTCTAAAAAACATATATTCAAAGCATCCAATCAGTACAATTCGCCAATTTTTTGTTCTTCAAGTTTAAGTGAACTACTAGCCCCATTGTTAATACTTTAACGGAAATTATTTGTTACTTTCGACAAGTAGAACAATGAATGGAACAGGCAGACGGTTGAAATAATTGTATATATTGCTTCTATATAGTCTAAGAAACATGTACGAAAAGCATCCAAACAGTACCATTCGCCAATTTTTTGTTCTTCAAGTTTAAGTGAACAATAAGCCCCATTGTTAATACTTTAACGGAAATTATTTGTAACTTGCGACAAGTAGAACAATGAATGGAATAGGTAGACGGTTGAAATCATTGTATATATTGCTTCCATATAGTCTAAGAATCATATATGCAAAGCATCCAAACAGTACAATTCGCCAATTTTTTGTTTTCCAAGTTTATGTGAACATTGAGCCCCAATGGTTAATCCTTTATCGGAAATTATTTGTAACTTTCGACAAGTAGAACAATGAATGGAATAGGTAGACGGTTGAAATCATTGTATATATTGCTTCTATATAGTCGAAGAAACATATATGCAAAGCATCCAAACAGTACAATTCGCCAATTTCTTGTTCTTTAAGTTTAAGTAAACTACGATCCCCATTGTTAAACCCTTAACGGAAATTATTTCTAACTTCCGACAACTAGAACAATGATTGGAACAGGTAGACGGTTGAAATCATTGTATATATTGCTTCTATATAGTCTAAGAAACATATCTGCAAATCATCCAAACAGTACAATTCGCCAATTATTTGATCTTCAAGTTTAAGTGAACTACGAGCCCCATTGTTAATACTTTAACGGAAATTATTTGTAACTTGCGACAAGTAGAACAATGAATGGAATAGGTAGACGGTTGAAATCATTGTATATATTGCTTCCATATAGTCTAAGAAACATATATGCAAAGCATCCAAACAGTACAATTCGCCAATTTTTTGTTCTTCAAGTTTAAGTGAACTACGAGCCCCATTGTTAATCCTTTAACGGAAATTAATTCTAACTTTCTACAAGTAGAACAATGATTGGAACAAGTAGACGGTTGAAATCTTTGTATATATTGCTTCTATATAGTCTAAGAAACATATATGCAGAGCATCCAAACAGTACAATTCGCCAATTTATTGTTCTTCAAGTTTAAGTGAACAACGAGCCGCATTGTTAATCCTTTATCGGAAATTATTTGTATCTTTCGACAAGTAGAACAATGAATGGAACAGGTAGACGGTTGAAATCATTGTATATATTGCTTCTATATAGTCAAAGAAACATATATGCAAAGCATCTAAACAGTAACATTCGCCAATTTATTGTTCTTCAAGTTTAAGTGAACAACGAGCCCCATTGTTAATCCTTTAAAGGAAATTATTTGTAAATTTAGACAAGTAGAACAATGAATGGGACAGGTAGACTGTTGAAATCATTTTATATATTGCTCCCATATAGTCTAAAAAACATATATTCAAAGCATCCAATCAGTACAATTCGCCAATTTTTTGTTCTTCAAGTTTAAGTGAACTACTAGCCCCATTGTTAATACTTTAACGGAAATTATTTGTTACTTTCGACAAGTAGAACAATGAATGGAACAGGCAGACGGTTGAAATAATTGTATATATTGCTTCTATATAGTCTAAGAAACATGTACGAAAAGCATCCAAACAGTACCATTCGCCAATTTTTTGTTCTTCAAGTTTAAGTGAACAATAAGCCCCATTGTTAATACTTTAACGGAAATT
Organism: Cerceris ruficornis; assembly: GCA_963989415.1. Lineage (NCBI taxonomy): Eukaryota > Metazoa > Arthropoda > Insecta > Hymenoptera > Crabronidae > Cerceris > Cerceris ruficornis. Next base: position 62,933 of record CAXDIW010000276.1, on the reverse strand, counting down.
ATTTGTAACTTGCGACAAGTAGAACAATGAATGGAATAGGTAGACGGTTGAAATCATTGTATATATTGCTTCCATATAGTCTAAGAATCATATATGCAAAGCATCCAAACAGTACAATTCGCCAATTTTTTGTTTTCCAAGTTTATGTGAACATTGAGCCCCAATGGTTAATCCTTTATCGGAAATTATTTGTAACTTTCGACAAGTAGAACAATGAATGGAATAGGTAGACGGTTGAAATCATTGTATATATTGCTTCTATATAGTCGAAGAAACATATATGCAAAGCATCCAAACAGTACAATTCGCCAATTTCTTGTTCTTTAAGTTTAAGTAAACTACGATCCCCATTGTTAAACCCTTAACGGAAATTATTTCTAACTTCCGACAACTAGAACAATGATTGGAACAGGTAGACGGTTGAAATCATTGTATATATTGCTTCTATATAGTCTAAGAAACATATCTGCAAATCATCCAAACAGTACAATTCGCCAATTATTTGATCTTCAAGTTTAAGTGAACTACGAGCCCCATTGTTAATACTTTAACGGAAATTATTTGTAACTTGCGACAAGTAGAACAATGAATGGAATAGGTAGACGGTTGAAATCATTGTATATATTGCTTCCATATAGTCTAAGAAACATATATGCAAAGCATCCAAACAGTACAATTCGCCAATTTTTTGTTCTTCAAGTTTAAGTGAACTACGAGCCCCATTGTTAATCCTTTAACGGAAATTAATTCTAACTTTCTACAAGTAGAACAATGATTGGAACAAGTAGACGGTTGAAATCTTTGTATATATTGCTTCTATATAATCTAAGAAACATATATGCAAAGCATCCAAATAGTACCATTCGCCAATTTTTTGTTCTTCAAGTTTAAGTGAACAGCGAGCCCCATTGATAATCATGAAATGGAAATTATTTGTAACTTTCTACAAGTAGAACAATGAATAGTACAGGTAGACGGGTGAAATCTTTCTATATATTGCTTCTAAATAGTCTAAGAAACATATATACAAAGCATCCAAACAGTACAATTCGCCAATTATTTGATCTTCAAGTTTAAGTGAACTACGAGCCCCATTGTTAATACTCTAACGGAAATTATTTGTAACTTGCGACAAGTAGAACAATGAATGGAATAGGTAGACGGTTGAAATCATTGTATATATTGCTTCTATATAGTCTAAGAAACATATCTGCCAATCATCCGAACAGTACAATTCGCCAATTATTTGATCTTCAAGTTTAAGTGAACTACGAGCCCCATTGTTAATCCTTTAACGGAAATTAATTGTAACTTGCTACAAGTAGAACAATGATTGGAACAAGTAGACGGTTGAAATCTTTGTATATATTGCTTCCATGTAGTCTAAGAAACATATATGCAAAGCATCCAAACAGTACAATTCGCCAATTTTTTGTCCTTCAAGTTTAAGTGAACAATGAGCCCCATTGTTAATCCTTTATCGGAAATTATTTGTAACTTTCGACAAGTAGAACAATGAATGGAACATGTAGACGGTTGAAATCTTTGTATATATTGCTTCCATGTAGTCTAAGAAACATATATGCAAGCATCCAAACAGTACAATTCGCCAATTTTTTGTCCTTCAAGTTTAAGTGAACAATGAGCCCCATTGTTAATCCTTTATCGGAAATTATTTGTAACTTTCGACAAGTAGAACAATGAATGGAACATGTAGACGGTTGAAATCTTTGTATATATTGCTTCTATATAGTCTAAGAAACATATATGCAAAGCATCCAAACAGTACAATTCGCCAATTTATTGTTCTTCAAGTTTAAGTGTACAACGAGCCCCATTGTTAATCCTTTAAAGGAAATTATTTGTAAATTTCGACAAGTAGAACAATGATTGGAACAAGTAGACGGTTGAAATCTTTGTATATATTGCTTCTATATAATCTAAGAAACATATATGCAAAGCATCCAAATAGTACCATTCGCCAATTTTTTGTTCTTCAAGTTTAAGTGAACAGCGAGCCCCATTGATAATCATGAAATGGAAATTATTTGTAACTTTCTACAAGTAGAACAATGAATAGTACAGGTAGACGGGTGAAATCTTTCTATATATTGCTTCTAAATAGTCTAAGAAACATATATACAAAGCATCCAAACAGTACCATTCGCCAATTTTTTGTTCTTCAAGTTTAAGTGAACAATAAGCCCCATTGTTAATACTTTAACGGAAATTATTTGTAACTTGCGACAAGTAGAACAATGAATGGAATAGGTAGACGGTTGAAATCATTGTATATATTGCTTCCATATAGTCTAAGAATCATATATGCAAAGCATCCAAACAGTACAATTCGCCAATTTTTTGTTCTTCAAGTTTAAGTGAACTACGAGCCCCATTGTTAATCCTTTAACGAAAATTAATTCTAAATTTCTACAAGTAGAACAATGAATGGAACAGGTAGACGGTTGAAATCATTGTATATATTGCTTCTATATAGTCAAAGAAACATATATGCAAAGCATCTAAACAGTAACATTCGCCAATTTATTGTTCTTCAAGTTTAAGTGAACAACGAGCCCCATTGTTAATCCTTTAAAGGAAATTATTTGTAAATTTAGACAAGTAGAACAATGAATGGGACAGGTAGACTGTTGAAATCATTTTATATATTGCTCCCATATAGTCTAAAAAACATATATTCAAAGCATCCAATCAGTACAATTCGCCAATTTTTTGTTCTTCAAGTTTAAGTGAACTACTAGCCCCATTGTTAATACTTTAACGGAAATTATTTGTTACTTTCGACAAGTAGAACAATGAATGGAACAGGCAGACGGTTGAAATAATTGTATATATTGCTTCTATATAGTCTACGAAACATGTACGAAAAGCATCCAAACAGTACCATTCGCCAATTTTTTGTTCTTGAAGTTTAAGTGAACAATAAGCCCCAATGGTTAATCCTTTATCGGAAATTATTTGTAATTTTCGACAAGTAGAACAATGAATGGAACAGGTAGACGGTTGAAATCTTTGTATATATTGTTTCTATATAGTCTAAGAAACATATATGCAAAGCATCCAAACAGTACAATTCGCCAATTTATTGTTCTTCAAGTTTAAGTGAACTACGGGCCCCATTGTTAATCCTTTAAAGGAAATTATTTGTAAATTTCGACAAGTAGAACAATGATTGGAACACGTAGACGGTTGAAATCTTTGTATATATTGCTTCTATATAGTCTAAGAAACATATATGCAGAGCATCCAAACAGTACAATTCGCCAATTTATTGTTCTTCAAGTTTAAGTGAACAACGAGCCCCATTGTTAATCCTTTATCGGAAATTATTTGTATCTTTCGACAAGTAGAACAATGAATGGAACAGGTAGACGGTTGAAATCATAGTATATATTGCTTCTATATAGTCGAAGAAACATATATGCAAAGCATCCAAACAGTACAATTCGCCAATTTCTTGTTCTTTAAGTTTAAGTAAACTACGATCCCCATTGTTAATCCCTTAACGGAAATTATTTCTAACTTCCGACAACTAGAACAATGATTGGAACAGGTAGACGGTTGAAATCATTGTATATATTGCTTCTATATAGTCTAAGAAACATATCTGCAAATCATCCAAACAGTACAATTCGCCAATTATTTGATCTTCAAGTTTAAGTGAACTACGAGCCCCATTGTTAATACTTTAACGGAAATTATTTGTAACTTGCGACAAGTAGAACAATGAATGGAATAGGTAGACGGTTGAAATCATTGTATATATTGCTTCCATATAGTCTAAGAAACATATATGCAAAGCATCCAAACAGTACAATTCGCCAATTTTTTGTTCTTCAAGTTTAAGTGAACTACGAGCCCCATTGTTAATCCTTTAACGGAAATTAATTCTAACTTTCTACAAGTAGAACAATGATTGGAACAAGTAGACGGTTGAAATCTTTGTATATATTGCTTCTATATAATCTAAGAAACATATATGCAAAGCATCCAAATAGTACCATTCGCCAATTTTTTGTTCTTCAAGTTTAAGTGAACAGCGAGCCCCATTGATAATCATGAAATGGAAATTATTTGTAACTTTCTACAAGTAGAACAATGAATAGTACAGGTAGACGGGTGAAATCTTTCTATATATTGCTTCTAAATAGTCTAAGAAACATATATACAAAGCATCCAAACAGTACAATTCGCCAATTATTTGATCTTCAAGTTTAAGTGAACTACGAGCCCCATTGTTAATACTCTAACGGAAATTATTTGTAACTTGCGACAAGTAGAATAATGAATGGAATAGGTAGACGGTTGAAATCATTGTATATATTGCTTCTATATAGTCTAAGAAACATATCTGCCAATCATCCGAACAGTACAATTCGCCAATTATTTGATCTTCAAGTTTAAGTGAACTACGAGCCCCATTGTTAATCCTTTAACGGAAATTAATTGTAACTTGCTACAAGTAGAACAATGATTGGAACAAGTAGACGGTTGAAATAATTGTATATATTGCTTCTATATAGTCTAAGAAACATGTACGAAAAGCATCCAAACAGTACCATTCGCCAATTTTTTGTTCTTCAAGTTTAAGTGAACAATAAGCCCCAATGGTTAATCCTTTATCGGAAATTATTTGTAATTTTCGACAAATAGAACAATGAATGGAACAGGTAGACGGTTGAAATCTTTGTATATATTGCTTCTATATAGTCTCAGAAACATATATGCAAAGCATCCAAAAAGTACAATTCGCCAATTTATTGTTCTTCAAGTTTAAGTGAACAACGAGCCCCATTGTTAATCCTTTAAAGGAAATTATTTGTAAATTTCGACAAGTAGAACAATGATTGGAACACGTAGACGGTTGAAATCTTTGTATATATTGCTTCTATATAGTCTAAGAAACATATATGCAAAGCATCCAAACAGTACCATTCGCCAATTTTTTGTTCTTCAAGTTTAAGTGAACAATGAGCCCCAATGGTTAATCCTTTATCGGAAATTATTTGTAAATTTCGACAAGTAGAACAATGATTGGAACACGTAGACGGTTGAAATCTTTGTATATATTGCTTCTACGTAATTTGAGAAACATATATGCAAAGCATCCAAACAGTACCATTCGCCAATTTTTTGTTCTTCAAGTTTAAGTGAACAACGAGCCCCATTGTTAATCCTTTAAAGGAAATTATTTGTAAATTTCGACAAGTAGAACAATGATTGGAACACGTAGACGGTTGAAATCTTTGTATATATTGCTTCTATATAGTCTAAGAAACATATATGCAAAGCATCCAAACAGTACCATTCGCCAATTTTTTGTTCTTCAAGTTTAAGTGAACTACGGGCCCCATTGTTAATCCTTTAAAGGAAATTATTTGTAAATTTCGACAAGTAGAACAATGATTGGAACACGTAGACGGTTGAAATCTTTGTATATATTGCTTCTATATAGTCTAAGAAACATATATGCAGAGCATCCAAACAGTACAATTCGCCAATTTATTGTTCTTCAAGTTTAAGTGAACAACGAGCCCCATTGTTAATCCTTTATCGGAAATTATTTGTATCTTTCGACAAGTAGAACAATGAATGGAACAGGTAGACGGTTGAAATCATAGTATTTATTGCTTCTATATAGTCTAAGAAACATATATGCAATGCATACGAACAGTACAATTTGCCAATTTATTGTTCTTCAAGTTTAAATGAACAACGATCCCCATTGTTAATCCTTTAAAGGAATTTATTTGTAAATTTCGACAAGTAGAACAATGATTGGAACACGTAGACGGTTGAAATCATTGTATATATTGCTTGTATATAGTCAAAGAAACATATATGCAAAGCATCCAAACAGTACAATTTGCCAATTTTTTGTTCTTCAAGTTTAAGTGAACTACGAGCCCCATTGTTATTCCTTTAAAGGAAATTATTTGTAAATTTAGACAAGTAGAACAATGAATGGGACAGGTAGACTGTTGAAATCATTTTATATATTGCTTCTATATAGTCTAAAAAACATATATCCAAAGCATCCAAACAGTCCCATTCGCCAATTTTTTTGTTCTTCAAGTTTAAGTGAACAATGAGCGCCATTGTTAATCCTTTATCGGAAATTATTTCTAACTTTCTACAAGTAGAACAATGAATAGAACAGGTAGACGGGTGAAATCTTTCTATAAATTGCTTCTATATAGTCTAAGAAACTTATATGCAAAGCATCCAATCAGTACAATTCGCCAATTTTTTGTTCTTCAAGTTTAAGTGAACTACTAGCCCCATTGATAATCCTTTAAAGGAAATTATTTGTAAATTTCGACAAGTAAAACAATGAATGGAACAGGTAGACGGTTGAAATCATTGTATATATTGCTTCTATATAGTCTAAGAAACACATATGCAAAGCATCCAAACAGTACAATTCCCCAATTTTTTGTTCTTCAAGTTTAAGTGAACTACGAGCCCCATTGTTAATCCTTTAACGAAAATTAATTGTAAATTTCTACAAGTAGAACAATGAATGGAACAGGTAGACGGTTGAAATCATTGTATATATTGCTTCTATATAGTCAAAGAAACATATATGCAAAGCATCTAAACAGTAACATTCGCCAATTTATTGTTCTTCAAGTTTAAGTGAATAACGAGCCCCATTGTTAATCCTTTAAAGGAAATTATTTGTAAATTTAGACAAGTAGAACAATGAATGGGACAGGTAGACTGTTGAAATCATTTTATATATTGCTCCCATATAGTCTAAAAAACATATATTCAAAGCATCCAATCAGTACAATTCGCCAATTTTTTGTTCTTCAAGTTTAAGTGAACTACTAGCCCCATTGTTAATACTTTAACGGAAATTATTTGTTACTTTCGACAAGTAGAACAATGAATGGAACAGGCAGACGGTTGAAATAATTGTATATATTGCTTCTATATAGTCTAAGAAACATGTACGAAAAGCATCCAAACAGTACCATTCGCCAATTTTTTGTTCTTCAAGTTTAAGTGAACAATAAGCCCCAATGGTTAATCCTTTATCGGAAATTATTTGTAATTTTCGACAAGTAGAACAATGAATGGAACAGGTAGACGGTTGAAATCTTTGTATATATTGTTTCTATATAGTCTAAGAAACATATATGCAAAGCATCCAAACAGTACAATTCGCCAATTTATTGTTCTTCAAGTTTAAGTGAACAACGAGCCCCATTGTTAATCCTTTAAAGGAAATTATTTGTAAATTTCGACAAGTAGAACAATGATTGGAACACGTAGACGGTTGAAATCTTTGTATATATTGCTTCTATATAGTCTAAGAAACATATATGCAAAGCATCCAAACAGTACAATTCGCCAATTTATTGTTCTTCAAGTTTAAGTGAACACCGAGCCCCATTGTTAATCCCTTAAAGGAAATTATTTGTAAATTTCGACAAGTAGAACAATGATTGGAACACGTAGACGGTTGAAATCTTTGTATATATTGCTTCTATATAGTCTAAGAAACATATATGCAAAGCATCCAAACAGTACCATTCGCCAATTTTTTGTTCTTCAAGTTTAAGTGAACTACGGGCCCCATTGTTAATCCTTTAAAGGAAATTATTTGTATATTTCGACATGTAGAACAATGAATGGAACAGGTAGACGGTTGAAATCATTGTATATATTGCTTCTATATAGTCTAAGAAACATGTACGCAAAGCATCCAAACAGTACCATTCGCCAATTTTTTGTTCTTCAAGTTTAAGTGAACAATAAGCCCCAATGGGTAATCCTTTATCGGAAATTATTTGTAATTTTCGACAAGTAGAACAATGAATGGAACAGGTAGACGGTTGAAATCTTTGTATATATTGCTTCTATATAGTCTAAGAAACATATATGCAAAGCATCCAAACAGTACAATTCGCCAATTTATTGTTCTCAAGTTTAAGTGAACAACGAGCCCCATTGTTAATCCCTTAAAGGAAATTATTTGTAAATTTCGACAAGTAGAACAATGATTGGAACACGTAGACCGTTGAAATCTTTGTATATATTGCTTCTACATAGTCTAAGAAACATATATGCAAAGCATCCAAACAGTACCATTCGCCAATTTTTTGTTCTTCAAGTTTAAGTGAACAATAAGCCCCAATGGTTAATCCTTTATCGGAAATTATTTGTTACTTTCGACAAGTAGAACAATGAATGGAACAGGCAGACGGTTGAAATAATTGTATATATTGCTTCTATATAGTCTAAGAAACATGTACGAAAAGCATCCAAACAGTACCATTCGCCAATTTTTTGTTCTTCAAGTTTAAGTGAACAATAAGCCCCAATGGTTAATCCTTTATCGGAAATGATTTGTAATTTTCGACAAGTAGAACAATGAATGGAACAGGTAGACGGTTGAAATCTTTGTATATATTGCTTCTATATAGTCTAAGAAACATATATGCAAAGCATCCAAACAGTACAATTCGCCAATTTTTTGTTCTTCAAGTTTAAGTGAACTACTAGCCCCATTGTTAATCCTTTAAAGGAAATTATTTGTAAATTTCGACAAGTAAAACAATGAATGGAACAGGTAGACGGTTGAAATCATTGTATATATTGCTTCTATATAGTCTAAGAAACACATATGCAAAGCATCCAAACAGTACAATTCCCCAATTTTTTGTTCTTCAAGTTTAAGTGAACTACGAGCCCCATTGTTAATCCTTTAACGGAAATTAATTGTAAATTTCTACAAGTAGAACAATGAATGGAACAGGTAGACGGTTGAAATCATTGTATATATTGCTTCTATATAGTCAAAGAAACATATATGCAAAGCATCTAAACAGTAACATTCGCCAATTTATTGTTCTTCAAGTTTAAGTGAACAACGAGCCCCATTGTTAATCCTTTAAAGGAAATTATTTGTAAATTTAGACAAGTAGAACAATGAATGGGACAGGTAGACTGTTGAAATCATTTTATATATTGCTCCCATATAGTCTAAAAAACATATATTCAAAGCATCCAATCAGTACAATTCGCCAATTTTTTGTTCTTCAAGTTTAAGTGAACTACTAGCCCCATTGTTAATACTTTAACGGAAATTATTTGTTACTTTCGACAAGTAGAACAATGAATGGAACAGGCAGACGGTTGAAATAATTGTATATATTGCTTCTATATAGTCTAAGAAACATGTACGAAAAGCATCCAAACAGTACCATTCGCCAATTTTTTGTTCTTCAAGTTTAAGTGAACAATAAGCCCCAATGGTTAATCCTTTATCGGAAATTATTTGTAATTTTCGACAAGTAGAACAATGAATGGAACAGGTAGACGGTTGAAATCTTTGTATATATTGCTTCTATATAGTCTAAGAAACATATATGCAAAGCATCCAAACAGTACAATTCGCCAATTTATTGTTCTTCAAGTTTAAGTGAACAACGAGCCCCATTGTTAATCCTTTAAAGGAAATTATTTGTAATTTTCGACAAGTAGAACAATGATTGGAACACGAAGACGGTTGAAATCATTGTACATATTGCTTCTATATAGTCTAAGAAACATATATGCAAAAGATCCAAACAGTACCATTCGCCAATTTTTTGTTCTTTAAGATTAGGTGAACAACGAGCCCCATTTATAATCATGAAACGGAAATTATTTGTAACTTTCTACAAGTAGAACAATGAATAGAACAGGTAGACGGTTGAAATCTTTCTATATATTGCTTCTATATAGTCTAAGAAACATATATGCAAAGCATCCAAACAGTACAATTCGCCAATTTTTTGTTCTTCAGGTTTAAGTGAACTACGAGCCCCATTGTTAATCCTTTATCGGAAATTATTTGTAACTTTCGACAAGTAGAACAATGAATAGAACAGGTAGACGGTTGAAATCTTTGTATATATTGCTTCTATATAGTCTAAGAAACATATATGCAAAACATCCAAACAGTACAATTCGCCAATTTATTGTTCTTCAAGTTTAAGTGAACTACGAGCCCCATTGTTAATACTTTAACGGAAATTATTTGTTACTTTCGACAAGTAGAACAATGAATGGAACAGGTAGACGGTTGAAATCTTTCTATATGTTGCTTCTATATAGTCTAAGAAACATATATGCAAAGCATCCAAACAGTACAATTCGCCAATTTTTTGTTCTTCAAGTTTAAGTGAACTACGAGCCCCATTGTTAATCCTTTAACGGAAATTAATTGTAAATTTCTACAAGTAGAACAATGAATGGAACAGGTAGACGGTTGAAATCTTTGTATATATTGCTTCTATATAGTCTAAGAAACATATATGCAAAACATCCAAACAGTACAATTCGCCAATTTATTGTTCTTCAAGTTTAAGTGAACTACGAGCCCCATTGTTAATACTTTAACGGAAATTATTTGTTACTTTCGACAAGTAGAACAATGAATGGAACAGGTAGACGGTTGAAATCATTGTATATATTGCTTCTATATAGTCTAAGAAACATGTACGCAAAGCATCCAAACCGTACCATTCGCCAATTTTTTGTTCTTCAAGTTTAAGTGAACAATAAGCCCCAATGGTTAATCCTTTATCGGAAATTATTTGTAATTTTCGACAAGTAGAACAATGAATGGAACAGGTAGACGGTTGAAATCTTTGTATATATTGCTTCTATATAGTCTAAGAAACATATATGCAAAGCATCCAAACAGTACAATTCGCCAATTTATTGTTCTTCAAGTTTAAGTGAACAACGAGCCCCATTGTTAATCCTTTAAAGGAAATTATTTGTAATTTTCGACAAGTAGAACAATGATTGGAACACGAAGACGGTTGAAATCATTGTACATATTGCTTCTATATAGTCTAAGAAACATATATGCAAAACATCCAAACAGTACCATTCGCCAATTTTTTGATCTTTAAGATTAGGTGAACAACGAGCCCCATTGATAATCATGAAACGGAAATTATTTGTAACTTTCTACAAGTAGAACAATGAATAGAACAGGTAGACGGTTGAAATCTTTCTATATATTGCTTCTATATAGTCTAAGAAACATATATGCAAAGCATCCAAACAGTACAATTCGCCAATTTTTTGTTCTTCAAGTTTAAGTGAACAATAAGCCCCAATGGTTAATCCTTTATCGGAAATTATTTGTAATTTTCGACAAGTAGAACAATGAATGGAACAGGTAGACGGTTGAAATCATTGTATATATTGCTTCTATATAGTCTAAGAAACATGTACGAAAAGCATCCAAACAGTACCATTCGCCAATTTTTTGTTCTTCAAGTTTAAGTGAACAATAAGCCCCAATGGTTAATCCTTTATCGGAAATTATTTGTAATTTTCGACAAGTAGAACAATGAATGGAACAGTTAGACGGTTGAAATCTTTGTATATATTGCTTCTATATAGTCTAAGAAACATATATGCAAAGCATCCAAACAGTACAATTCGCCAATTTATTGTTCTTCAAGTTTAAGTGAACAACGAGCCCCATTGTTAAGCCCTTAAAGGAAATTATTTGTAACTTTCGACAAGTAGAACAATGAATGGAACAGGTAGACGGTTGAAATCTTTGTATATATTGCTTTTATATAGTCTAAGAAACATATATGCAAAACATCCAAACAGTACAATTCGCCAATTTATTGTTCTTCAAGTTTAAGTGAACTACGAGCCCCATTGTTAATCCTTTAAAGGAAATTATTTGTAAATTTCGACAAGTAGAACAATGATTGGAACACGTAGACGGTTGAAATCTTTGTGTATATTGCTTCTATATAGTCTAAGAAACATATATGAAAAGCATCCAAACAGTACAATTCGCCAATTTATTGTTCTTCAAGTTTAAGTGAACAACGAGCCCCATTGTTAATCCCTTAAAGGAAATTATTTGTAAATTTCGACAAGTAGAACAATGATTGGAACACGTAGACGGTTGAAATCTTTGTATATATTGCTTCTATATAGTCTAAGAAACATATATGCAAAGCATCCAAACAGTACCATTCGCCAATTTTTTGTTCTTCAAGTTTAAGTGAACTACGGGCCCCATTGTTAATCCTTTAAAGGAAATTATTTGTATATTTCGACATGTAGAACAATGAATGGAACAGGTAGACGGTTGAAATCATTGTATATATTGCTTCTATATAGTCTAAGAAACATGTACGAAAAGCATCCAAACAGTACCATTCGCCAATTTTTTGTTCTTCAAGTTTAAGTGAACAATAAGCCCCAATGGTTAATCCTTTATCGGAAATTATTTGTAATTTTCGACAAGTAGAACAATGAATGGAACAGTTAGACGGTTGAAATCTTTGTATATATTGCTTCTATATAGTCTAAGAAACATATATGCAAAGCATCCAAACAGTACAATTCGCCAATTTATTGTTCTTCAAGTTTAAGTGAACAACGAGCCCCATTGTTAAGCCCTTAAAGGAAGTTATTTGTAAATTTCGACAAGTAGAACAATGATTGGAACACGTAGACGGTTGAAATCTTTGTATATATTGCTTCTATATAGTCTAAGAAACATATATGCAAAGCATCCAAACAGTACAATTCGCCAATTTTTTGTTCTTCAGGTTTAAGTGAACTACGAGCCCCATTGTTAATCCCTTATCGGAAATTATTTGTAACTTTCGACAAGTAGAACAATGAATAGAACAGGTAGACGGTTGAAATCTTTGTATATATTGCTTCTATATAGTCTAAGAAACATATATGCAAAACATCCAAACAGTACAATTCGCCAATTTATTGTTCTTCAAGTTTAAGTGAACTACGAGCCCCATTGTTAATACTTTAACGGAAATTATTTGTTACTTTCGGCAAGTAGAACAATGAATGGAACAGGTAGACGGTTGAAATCATTGTATATATTGCTTCTATATAGTCTAAGAAACATGTACGCAAAGCATCCAAACTGTACCATTCGCCAATTTTTTGTTCTTCAAGTTTAAGTGAACAATAAGCCCCAATGGTTAATCCTTTATCGGAAATTATTTGTAATTTTCGACAAGTAGAACAATGAATGGAACAGGTAGACGGTTGAAATCTTTGTATATATTGTTTCTATATAGTCTAAGAAACATATATGCAAAGCATCCAAACAGTACAATTCGCCAATTTATTGTTCTTCAAGTTTAAGTGAACAACGAGCCCCATTGTTAATCCTTTAAAGGAAATTATTTGTAAATTACGACAAGTAGAACAATGATTGGAACACGTAGACGGTTGAAATCTTTGTATATATTGCTTCTATATAGTCTAAGAAACATATATGCAAAGCATCCAAACAGTACAATTCGCCAATTTATTGTTCTTCAAGTTTAAGTGAACAACGAGCCCCATTGTTAATCCCTTAAAGGAAATTATTTGTAAATTTCGACAAGTAGAACAATGATTGGAACACGTAGACGGTTGAAATCTTTGTATATATTGCTTCTATATAGTCTAAGAAACATATATGCAAAGCATCCAAACAGTACCATTCGCCAATTTTTTGTTCTTCAAGTTTAAGTGAACTACGGGCCCCATTGTTAATCCTTTAAAGGAAATTATTTGTATATTTCGACATGTAGAACAATGAATGGAACAGGTAGACGGTTGAAATCATTGTATATATTGCTTCTATATAGTCTAAGAAACATGTACGCAAAGCATCCAAACAGTACCATTCGCCAATTTTTTGTTCTTCAAGTTTAAGTGAACAATAAGCCCCAATGGTTAATCCTTTATCGGAAATTATTTGTAACTTTCGACAAGTAGAACAATGAATGGAACAGGTAGACGGTTGAAATCATTGTATATGTTGCTTCTATATAGTCTAAGAAACATGTACGCAAAGCATCCAAACAGTACCATTCGCCAATTTTTTGTTCTTCAAGTTTAAGTGAACAATAAGCCCCAATGGTTAATCCTTTATCGGAAATTATTTGTAATTTTCGACAAGTAGAACAATGAATGGAACAGGTAGACGGTTGAAATCTTTGTATATATTGCTTCTATATAGTCTAAGAAACATATATGCAAAGCATCCAAACAGTACAATTCGCCAATTTATTGTTCTTCAAGTTTAAGTGAACAACGAGCCCCATTGTTAATCCCTTAAAGGAAATTATTTGTAAATTTCGACAAGTAGAACAATGATTGGAACACGTAGACGGTTGAAATCTTTGTATATATTGCTTCTATATAGTCTAAGAAACATATATGCAAAGCATCCAAACAGTACCATTCGCCAATTTTATGTTCTTCAAGTTTAAGTGAACTACGGGCCCCATTGTTAATCCTTTAAAGGAAATTATTTGTATATTTCGACATGTAGAACAATGAATGGAACAGGTAGACGGTTGAAATCATTGTATTTATTGCTTCTATATAGTCTAAGAAACATATATGCAATGCATACGAACAGTACAATTTGCCAATTTATTGTTCTTCAAGTTTAAATGAACAACGAGCCCCATTGTTAATCCTTTAAAGGAATTTATTTGTAAATTTCGACAAGTAGAACAATCATTGGAACACGTAGACGGTTGAAATCATTGTATATATTGCTTCTATATAGTCAAAGAAACATATATGCAAAGCATCCAAACAGTACAATTTGCCAATTTTTTGTTCTTCAAGTTTAAGTGAACTACGAGACCCATTGTTATTCCTTTAAAGGAAATTATTTGTAAATTTAGACAAGTAGAACAATGAATGGGACAGGTAGACTGTTGAAATCATTTTATATATTGCTTCTATATAGTCTAAGAAACTTATATGCAAAGCATCCAATCAGTACAATTCGCCAATTTTTTGTTCTTCAAGTTTAAGTGAACTACTAGCCCCATTGTTAATCCTTTATCGGAAATTATTTCTAACTTTCTACAAGTAGAACAATGAATAGGACAGGTAGACGGGTGAAATCTTTCTATAAATTGCTTCTATATAGTCTAAGAAACATGTACGCAAAGCATCCAAACAGTACCATTCGCCAATTTTTTGTTCTTCAAGTTTAAGTGAACAATAAGCCCCAATGGTTAATCCTTTATCGGAAATTATTTGTAACTTTCGACAAGTAGAACAATGAATGGAACAGGTAGACGGTTGAAATCATTGTATATGTTGCTTCTATATAGTCTAAGAAACATGTACGCAAAGCATCCAAACAGTACCATTCGCCAATTTTTTGTTCTTCAAGTTTAAGTGAACAATAAGCCCCAATGGTTAATCCTTTATCGGAAATTATTTGTAATTTTCGACAAGTAGAACAATGAATGGAACAGGTAGACGGTTGAAATCTTTGTATATATTGCTTCTATATAGTCTAAGAAACATATATGCAAAGCATCCAAACAGTACAATTCGCCAATTTATTGTTCTTCAAGTTTAAGTGAACAACGAGCCCCATTGTTAATCCCTTAAAGGAAATTATTTGTAAATTTCGACAAGTAGAACAATGATTGGAACACGTAGACGGTTGAAATCTTTGTATATATTGCTTCTATATAGTCTAAGAAACATATATGCAAAGCATCCAAACAGTACCATTCGCCAATTTTATGTTCTTCAAGTTTAAGTGAACTACGGGCCCCATTGTTAATCCTTTAAAGGAAATTATTTGTATATTTCGACCTGTAGAACAATGAATGGAACAGGTAGACGGTTGAAATCATTGTATTTATTGCTTCTATATAGTCTAAGAAACATATATGCAATGCATACGAACAGTACAATTTGCCAATTTATTGTTCTTCAAGTTTAAATGAACAACGAGCCCCATTGTTAATCCTTTAAAGGAATTTATTTGTAAATTTCGACAAGTAGAACAATGATTGGAACACGTAGACGGTTGAAATCATTGTATATATTGCTTCTATATAGTCAAAGAAACATATATGCAAAGCATCCAAACAGTACAATTTGCCAATTTTTTGTTCTTCAAGTTTAAGTGAACTACGAGACCCATTGTTATTCCTTTAAAGGAAATTATTTGTAAATTTAGACAAGTAGAACAATGAATGGGACAGGTAGACTGTTGAAATCATTTTATATATTGCTTCTATATAGTCTAAGAAACTTATATGCAAAGCATCCAATCAGTACAATTCGCCAATTTTTTGTTCTTCAAGTTTAAGTGAACTACTAGCCCCATTGTTAATCCTTTATCGGAAATTATTTCTAACTTTCTACAAGTAGAACAATGAATAGGACAGGTAGACGGGTGAAATCTTTCTATAAATTGCTTCTATATAGTCTAAGAAACATATATGCAAAGCATCCAAACAGTACAATTCGCCAATTTTTTGTTCTTCAAGTTTAAGTGAACTACTAGCCCCATTGTTAATCCTTTAAAGGAAATTATTTGTAAATTTCGACAAGTAAAACAATGAATGGAACAGGTAGACGGTTGAAATCATTGTATATATTGCTTCTATATAGTCTAAGAAACACATATGCAAAGCATCCAAACAGTACAATTCCCCAATTTTTTGTTCTTCAAGTTTAAGTGAACTACGAGCCCCATTGTTAATCCTTTAACGGAAATCAATTGTAAATTTCTACAAGTAGAACAATGAATGGAACAGGTAGACGGTTGAAATCATTGTATATATTGCTTCTATATAGTCAAAGAAACATATATGCAAAGCATCTAAACAGTAACATTCGCCAATTTATTGTTCTTCAAGTTTAAGTGAACTACGAGCCCCATTGTTAATCCTTTAAAGGAAATTATTTGTAATTTTCGACAAGTAGAACAATGATTGGAACACGAAGACGGTTGAAATCATTGTACATATTGCTTCTATATAGTCTAAGAAACATATATGCAAAAGATCCAAACAGTACCATTCGCCAATTTTTTGTTCTTTAAGATTAGGTGAACAACGAGCCCCATTGATAATCATGAAACGGAAATTATTTGTAACTTTCTACAAGTAGAACAATGAATAGAACAGGTAGACGGTTGAAATCTTTCTATATATTGCTTCTATATAGTCTAAGAAACATATATGCAAAGCATCCAAACAGTACAATTCGCCAATTTTTTGTTCTTCAGGTTTAAGTGAACTACGAGCCCCATTGTTAATCCTTTATCGGAAATTACTTGTAACTTTCGACAAGTAGAACAATGAATAGAACAGGTAGACGGTTGAAATCTTTGTATATATTGCTTCTATATAGTCTAAGAAACATATATGCAAAACATCCAAACAGTACAATTCGCCAATTTATTGTTCTTCAAGTTTAAGTGAACAACGAGCCCCATTGTTAATCCTTTAAAGGAAATTATTTGTAATTTTCGACAAGTAGAACAATGATTGGAACACGAAGACGGTTGAAATCATTGTACATATTGCTTCTATATAGTCTAAGAAACTTATATGCAAAACATCCAAACAGTACCATTCGCCAATTTTTTGATCTTTAAGATTAGGTGAACAACGAGCCCCATTGATAATCATGAAACGGAAATTATTTGTAACTTTCTACAAGTAGAACAATGAATAGAACAGGTAGACGGTTGAAATCTTTCTATATATTGCTTCTATATAGTCTAAGAAACATATATGCAAAGCATCCAAACAGTACAATTCGCCAATTTTTTGTTCTTCAAGTTTAAGTGAACAATAAGCCCCAATGGTTAATCCTTTATCGGAAATTATTTGTAATTTTCGACAAGTAGAACAATGAATGGAACAGGTAGACGGTTGAAATCATTGTATATATTGCTTCTATATAGTTCAAGAAACATGTACGCAAAGCATCCAAACCGTACCATTCGCCAATTTTTTGTTCTTCAAGTTTAAGTGAACAATAAGCCCCAATGGATAATCCTTTATCGGAAATTATTTGTAACTTTCGACAAGTAGAACAATGAATGGAACAGGTAGACGGTTGAAATCTTTGTATATATTGCTTTTATATAGTCTAAGAAACATATATGCAAAACATCCAAACAGTACAATTCGCCAATTTATTGTTCTTCAAGTTTAAGTGAACTACGAGCCCCATTGTTAATCCTTTAAAGGAAATTATTTGTAAATTTCGACAAGTAGAACAATGATTGGAACACGTAGACGGTTGAAATCTTTGTGTATATTGCTTCTATATAGTCTAAGAAACATATATGCAAAGCATCCAAACAGTACAATTCGCCAATTTATTGTTCTTCAAGTTTAAGTGAACAACGAGCCCCATTGTTAATCCCTTAAAGGAAATTATTTGTAAATTTCGACAAGTAGAACAATGATTGGAACACGTAGACGGTTGAAATCTTTGTATATATTGCTTCTATATAGTCTAAGAAACATATATGCAAAGCATCCAAACAGTACCATTCGCCAATTTTTTGTTCTTCAAGTTTAAGTGAACTACGGGCCCCATTGTTAATCCTTTAAAGGAAATTATTTGTATATTTCGACATGTAGAACAATGAATGGAACATGTAGACGGTTGAAATCATTGTATATATTGCTTCTATATAGTCTAAGAAACATGTACGAAAAGCATCCAAACAGTACCATTCGCCAATTTTTTGTTCTTCAAGTTTAAGTGAACAATAAGCCCCAATGGTTAATCCTTTATCGGAAATTATTTGTAATTTTCGACAAGTAGAACAATGAATGGAACAGTTAGACGGTTGAAATCTTTGTATATATTGCTTCTATATAGTCTAAGAAACATATATGCAAAGCATCCAAACAGTACAATTCGCCAATTTATTGTTCTTCAAGTTTAAGTGAACAACGAGCCCCATTGTTAAGCCCTTAAAGGAAATTATTTGTAACTTTCGACAAGTAGAACAATGAATGGAACAGGTAGACGGTTGAAATCTTTGTATATATTGCTTTTATATAGTCTAAGAAACATATATGCAAAACATCCAAACAGTACAATTCGCCAATTTATTGTTCTTCAAGTTTAAGTGAACTACGAGCCCCATTGTTAATCCTTTAAAGGAAATTATTTGTAAATTTCGACAAGTAGAACAATGATTGGAACACGTAGACGGTTGAAATCTTTGTGTATATTGCTTCTATATAGTCTAAGAAACATATATGAAAAGCATCCAAACAGTACAATTCGCCAATTTATTGTTCTTCAAGTTTAAGTGAACAACGAGCCCCATTGTTAATCCCTTAAAGGAAATTATTTGTAAATTTCGACAAGTAGAACAATGATTGGAACACGTAGACGGTTGAAATCTTTGTATATATTGCTTCTATATAGTCTAAGAAACATATATGCAAAGCATCCAAACAGTACCATTCGCCAATTTTTTGTTCTTCAAGTTTAAGTGAACTACGGGCCCCATTGTTAATCCTTTAAAGGAAATTATTTGTATATTTCGACATGTAGAACAATGAATGGAACAGGTAGACGGTTGAAATCATTGTATATATTGCTTCTATATAGTCTAAGAAACATGTACGAAAAGCATCCAAACAGTACCATTCGCCAATTTTTTGTTCTTCAAGTTTAAGTGAACAATAAGCCCCAATGGTTAATCCTTTATCGGAAATTATTTGTAATTTTCGACAAGTAGAACAATGAATGGAACAGTTAGACGGTTGAAATCTTTGTATATATTGCTTCTATATAGTCTAAGAAACATATATGCAAAGCATCCAAACAGTACAATTCGCCAATTTATTGTTCTTCAAGTTTAAGTGAACAACGAGCCCCATTGTTAAGCCCTTAAAGGAAATTATTTGTAAATTTCGACAAGTAGAACAATGATTGGAACACGTAGACGGTTGAAATCTTTGTATATATTGCTTCTATATAGTCTAAGAAACATATATGCAAAGCATCCAAACAGTACAATTCGCCAATTTTTTGTTCTTCAGGTTTAAGTGAACTACGAGCCCCATTGTTAATCCCTTATCGGAAATTATTTGTAACTTTCGACAAGTAGAACAATGAATAGAACAGGTAGACGGTTGAAATCTTTGTATATATTGCTTCTATATAGTCTAAGAAACATATATGCAAAACATCCAAACAGTACAATTCGCCAATTTATTGTTCTTCAAGTTTAAGTGAACTACGAGCCCCATTGTTAATACTTTAACGGAAATTATTTGTTACTTTCGGCAAGTAGAACAATGAATGGAACAGGTAGACGGTTGAAATCATTGTATATATTGCTTCTATATAGTCTAAGAAACATGTACGCAAAGCATCCAAACTGTACCATTCGCCAATTTTTTGTTCTTCAAGTTTAAGTGAACAATAAGCCCCAATGGTTAATCCTTTATCGGAAATTATTTGTAATTTTCGACAAGTAGAACAATGAATGGAACAGGTAGACGGTTGAAATCTTTGTATATATTGTTTCTATATAGTCTAAGAAACATATATGCAAAGCATCCAAACAGTACAATTCGCCAATTTATTGTTCTTCAAGTTTAAGTGAACAACGAGCCCCATTGTTAATCCTTTAAAGGAAATTATTTGTAAATTACGACAAGTAGAACAATGATTGGAACACGTAGACGGTTGAAATCTTTGTATATATTGCTTCTATATAGTCTAAGAAACATATATGCAAAGCATCCAAACAGTACAATTCGCCAATTTATTGTTCTTCAAGTTTAAGTGAACAACGAGCCCCATTGTTAATCCCTTAAAGGAAATTATTTGTAAATTTCGACAAGTAGAACAATGATTGGAACACGTAGACGGTTGAAATCTTTGTATATATTGCTTCTATATAGTCTAAGAAACATATATGCAAAGCATCCAAACAGTACCATTCGCCAATTTTTTGTTCTTCAAGTTTAAGTGAACTACGGGCCCCATTGTTAATCCTTTAAAGGAAATTATTTGTATATTTCGACATGTAGAACAATGAATGGAACAGGTAGACGGTTGAAATCATTGTATATATTGCTTCTATATAGTCTAAGAAACATGTACGCAAAGCATCCAAACAGTACCATTCGCCAATTTTTTGTTCTTCAAGTTTAAGTGAACAATAAGCCCCAATGGTTAATCCTTTATCGGAAATTATTTGTAACTTTCGACAAGTAGAACAATGAATGGAACAGGTAGACGGTTGAAATCATTGTATATGTTGCTTCTATATAGTCTAAGAAACATGTACGCAAAGCATCCAAACAGTACCATTCGCCAATTTTTTGTTCTTCAAGTTTAAGTGAACAATAAGCCCCAATGGTTAATCCTTTATCGGAAATTATTTGTAATTTTCGACAAGTAGAACAATGAATGGAACAGGTAGACGGTTGAAATCTTTGTATATATTGCTTCTATATAGTCTAAGAAACATATATGCAAAGCATCCAAACAGTACAATTCGCCAATTTATTGTTCTTCAAGTTTAAGTGAACAACGAGCCCCATTGTTAATCCCTTAAAGGAAATTATTTGTAAATTTCGACAAGTAGAACAATGATTGGAACACGTAGACGGTTGAAATCTTTGTATATATTGCTTCTATATAGTCTAAGAAACATATATGCAAAGCATCCAAACAGTACCATTCGCCAATTTTATGTTCTTCAAGTTTAAGTGAACTACGGGCCCCATTGTTAATCCTTTAAAGGAAATTATTTGTATATTTCGACATGTAGAACAATGAATGGAACAGGTAGACGGTTGAAATCATTGTATTTATTGCTTCTATATAGTCTAAGAAACATATATGCAATGCATACGAACAGTACAATTTGCCAATTTATTGTTCTTCAAGTTTAAATGAACAACGAGCCCCATTGTTAATCCTTTAAAGGAATTTATTTGTAAATTTCGACAAGTAGAACAATGATTGGAACACGTAGACGGTTGAAATCATTGTATATATTGCTTCTATATAGTCAAAGAAACATATATGCAAAGCATCCAAACAGTACAATTTGCCAATTTTTTGTTCTTCAAGTTTAAGTGAACTACGAGACCCATTGTTATTCCTTTAAAGGAAATTATTTGTAAATTTAGACAAGTAGAACAATGAATGGGACAGGTAGACTGTTGAAATCATTTTATATATTGCTTCTATATAGTCTAAGAAACTTATATGCAAAGCATCCAATCAGTACAATTCGCCAATTTTTTGTTCTTCAAGTTTAAGTGAACTACTAGCCCCATTGTTAATCCTTTATCGGAAATTATTTCTAACTTTCTACAAGTAGAACAATGAATAGGACAGGTAGACGGGTGAAATCTTTCTATAAATTGCTTCTATATAGTCTAAGAAACATGTACGCAAAGCATCCAAACAGTACCATTCACCAATTTTTTGTTCTTCAAGTTTAAGTGAACAATAAGCCCCAATGGTTAATCCTTTATCGGAAATTATTTGTAACTTTCGACAAGTAGAACAATGAATGGAACAGGTAGACGGTTGAAATCATTGTATATGTTGCTTCTATATAGTCTAAGAAACATGTACGCAAAGCATCCAAACAGTACCATTCGCCAATTTTTTGTTCTTCAAGTTTAAGTGAACAATAAGCCCCAATGGTTAATCCTTTATCGGAAATTATTTGTAATTTTCGACAAGTAGAACAATGAATGGAACAGGTAGACGGTTGAAATCTTTGTATATATTGCTTCTATATAGTCTAAGAAACATATATGCAAAGCATCCAAACAGTACAATTCGCCAATTTATTGTTCTTCAAGTTTAAGTGAACAACGAGCCCCATTGTTAATCCCTTAAAGGAAATTATTTGTAAATTTCGACAAGTAGAACAATGATTGGAACACGTAGACGGTTGAAATCTTTGTATATATTGCTTCTATATAGTCTAAGAAACATATATGCAAAGCATCCAAACAGTACCATTCGCCAATTTTATGTTCTTCAAGTTTAAGTGAACTACGGGCCCCATTGTTAATCCTTTAAAGGAAATTATTTGTATATTTCGACATGTAGAACAATGAATGGAACAGGTAGACGGTTGAAATCATTGTATTTATTGCTTCTATATAGTCTAAGAAACATATATGCAATGCATACGAACAGTACAATTTGCCAATTTATTGTTCTTCAAGTTTAAATGAACAACGAGCCCCATTGTTAATCCTTTAAAGGAATTTATTTGTAAATTTCGACAAGTAGAACAATGATTGGAACACGTAGACGGTTGAAATCATTGTATATATTGCTTCTATATAGTCAAAGAAACATATATGCAAAGCATCCAAACAGTACAATTTGCCAATTTTTTGTTCTTCAAGTTTAAGTGAACTACGAGACCCATTGTTATTCCTTTAAAGGAAATTATTTGTAAATTTAGACAAGTAGAACAATGAATGGGACAGGTAGACTGTTGAAATCATTTTATATATTGCTTCTATATAGTCTAAGAAACTTATATGCAAAGCATCCAATCAGTACAATTCGCCAATTTTTTGTTCTTCAAGTTTAAGTGAACTACTAGCCCCATTGTTAATCCTTTATCGGAAATTATTTCTAACTTTCTACAAGTAGAACAATGAATAGGACAGGTAGACGGGTGAAATCTTTCTATAAATTGCTTCTATATAGTCTAAGAAACATATATGCAAAGCATCCAAACAGTACAATTCGCCAATTTTTTGTTCTTCAAGTTTAAGTGAACTACTAGCCCCATTGTTAATCCTTTAAAGGAAATTATTTGTAAATTTCGACAAGTAAAACAATGAATGGAACAGGTAGACGGTTGAAATCATTGTATATATTGCTTCTATATAGTCTAAGAAACACATATGCAAAGCATCCAAACAGTACAATTCCCCAATTTTTTGTTCTTCAAGTTTAAGTGAACTACGAGCCCCATTGTTAATCCTTTAACGGAAATCAATTGTAAATTTCTACAAGTAGAACAATGAATGGAACAGGTAGACGGTTGAAATCATTGTATATATTGCTTCTATATAGTCAAAGAAACATATATGCAAAGCATCTAAACAGTAACATTCGCCAATTTATTGTTCTTCAAGTTTAAGTGAACTACGAGCCCCATTGTTAATCCTTTAAAGGAAATTATTTGTAATTTTCGACAAGTAGAACAATGATTGGAACACGAAGACGGTTGAAATCATTGTACATATTGCTTCTATATAGTCTAAGAAACATATATGCAAAAGATCCAAACAGTACCATTCGCCAATTTTTTGTTCTTTAAGATTAGGTGAACAACGAGCCCCATTGATAATCATGAAACGGAAATTATTTGTAACTTTCTACAAGTAGAACAATGAATAGAACAGGTAGACGGTTGAAATCTTTCTATATATTGCTTCTATATAGTCTAAGAAACATATATGCAAAGCATCCAAACAGTACAATTCGCCAATTTTTTGTTCTTCAGGTTTAAGTGAACTACGAGCCCCATTGTTAATCCTTTATCGGAAATTACTTGTAACTTTCGACAAGTAGAACAATGAATAGAACAGGTAGACGGTTGAAATCTTTGTATATATTGCTTCTATATAGTCTAAGAAACATATATGCAAAACATCCAAACAGTACAATTCGCCAATTTATTGTTCTTCAAGTTTAAGTGAACTACGAGCCCCATTGTTAATACTTTAACGGAAATTATTTGTTACTTTCGACAAGTAGAACAATGAATGGAACAGGTAGACGGTTGAAATCATTGCATATATTGCTTCTATATAGTCTAAGAAACATGTACGCAAAGTATCCAAACCGTACCATTCGCCAATTTTTTGTTCTTCAAGTTTAAGTGAACAATAAGCCCCAATGGTTAATCCTTTATCGGAAATTATTTGTAATTTTCGACAAGTAGAACAATGAATGGAACAGGTAGACGGTTGAAATCATTGTATATATTGCTTCTATATAGTCTAAGAAACATGTACGCAAAGCATCCAAACCGTACCATTCGCCAATTTTTAGTTCTTCAAGTTTAAGTGAACAATAAGCCCCAATGGATAATCCTTTATCGGAAATTATTTGTAACTTTCGACAAGTAGAACAATGAATGGAACAGGTAGACGGTTGAAATCTTTGTATATATTGCTTCTATATAGTCTAAGAAACATATATGCAAAACATCCAAACAGTACAATTCGCCAATTTATTGTTCTTCAAGTTTAAGTGAACTACGAGCCCCATTGTTAATACTTTAACGGAAATTATTTGTTACTTTCGACAAGTAGAACAATGAATGGAACAGGTAGACGGTTGAAATCATTGTATATATTGCTTCTATATAGTCTAAGAAACATGTACGCAAAGCATCCAAACCGTACCATTCGCCAATTTTTTGTTCTTCAAGTTTAAGTGAACAATAAGCCCCAATGGTTAATCCTTTATCGGAAATTATTTGTAATTTTCGACAAGTAGAACAATGAATGGAACAGGTAGACGGTTGAAATCTTTGTATATATTGTTTCTATATAGTCAAAGAAACATATATGCAAAGCATCCAAACAGTACAATTTGCCAATTTTTTGTTCTTCAAGTTTAAGTGAACTACGAGACCCATTGTTATTCCTTTAAAGGAAATTATTTGTAAATTTAGACAAGTAGAACAATGAATGGGACAGGTAGACTGTTGAAATCATTTTATATATTGCTTCTATATAGTCTAAGAAACTTATATGCAAAGCATCCAATCAGTACAATTCGCCAATTTTTTGTTCTTCAAGTTTAAGTGAACTACTAGCCCCATTGTTAATCCTTTATCGGAAATTATTTCTAACTTTCTACAAGTAAAACAATGAATGGAACAGGTAGACGGTTGAAATCATTGTATATATTGCTTCTATATAGTCTAAGAAACACATATGCAAAGCATCCAAACAGTACAATTCCCCAATTTTTTGTTCTTCAAGTTTAAGTGAACTACGAGCCCCATTGTTAATCCTTTAACGGAAATTAATTGTAAATTTCTACAAGTAGAACAATGAATGGAACAGGTAGACGGTTGAAATCATTGTATATATTGCTTCTATATAGTCAAAGAAACATATATGCAAAGCATCTAAACAGTAACATTCGCCAATTTATTGTTCTTCAAGTTTAAGTGAACAACGAGCCCCATTGTTAATCCTTTAAAGGAAATTATTTGTAAATTTAGACAAGTAGAACAATGAATGGGACAGGTAGACTGTTGAAATCATTTTATATATTGCTCCCATATAGTCTAAAAAACATATATTCAAAGCATCCAATCAGTACAATTCGCCAATTTTTTGTTCTTCAAGTTTAAGTGAACTACTAGCCCCATTGTTAATACTTTAACGGAAATTATTTGTTACTTTCGACAAGTAGAACAATGAATGGAACAGGCAGACGGTTGAAATAATTGTATATATTGCTTCTATATAGTCTAAGAAACATGTACGAAAAGCATCCAAACAGTACCATTCGCCAATTTTTTGTTCTTCAAGTTTAAGTGAACAATAAGCCCCAATGGTTAATCCTTTATCGGAAATTATTTGTAATTTTCGACAAGTAGAACAATGAATGGAACAGGTAGACGGTTGAAATCTTTGTATATATTGCTTCTATATAGTCTAAGAAACATATATGCAAAGCATCCAAACAGTACAATTCGCCAATTTATTGTTCTTCAAGTTTAAGTGAACAACGAGCCCCATTGTTAATCCTTTAAAGGAAATTATTTGTAATTTTCGACAAGTAGAACAATGATTGGAACACGAAGACGGTTGAAATCATTGTACATATTGCTTCTATATAGTCTAAGAAACATATATGCAAAGCATCCAAACAGTACCATTCGCGAATTTTATGTTCTTCAAGTTTAAGTGAACTACGGGCCCCATTGTTAATCCTTTAAAGGAAATTATTTGTATATTTCGACATGTAGAACAATGAATGGAACAGGTAGACGGTTGAAATCATTGTATTTATTGCTTCTATATAGTCTAAGAAACATATATGCAATGCATACGAACAGTACAATTTGCCAATTTATTGTTCTTCAAGTTTAAATGAACAACGAGCCCCATTGTTAATCCTTTAAAGGAATTTATTTGTAAATTTCGACAAGTAGAACAATGATTGGAACACGTTGACGGTTGAAATCATTGTATATATTGCTTCTATATAGTCAAAGAAACATATATGCAAAGCATCCAAACAGTACAATTTGCCAATTTTTTGTTCTTCAAGTTTAAGTGAACTACGAGCCCCATTGTTATTCCTTTAAAGGAAATTATTTGTAAATTTAGACAAGTAGAACAATGAATGGGACAGGTAGACTGTTGAAATCATTTTATATATTGCTTCTATATAGTCTAAGAAACTTATATGCAAAGCATCCAATCAGTACAATTCGCCAATTTTTTGTTCTTCAAGTTTAAGTGTACTACTAGCCCCATTGTTAATCCTTTATCGGAAATTATTTCTAACTTTCTACAAGTAGAACAATGAATAGTACATGTAGACGGGTGAAATCTTTCTATATATTGCTTCTAAATAGTCTAAGAAACATATATGCAAAGCATCCAAACAGTACAATTCGCCAATTTTTTGTTCTTCAAGTTTAAGTGAACTACGAGCCCCATTGTTAATCCTTTAAAGGAAATTATTTGTAAATTTCGACAAGTAGAACAATGAATAGAACAGGTAGACGGTTGAAATCTTTGTATATATTGCTTCTATATAGTCTAAGAAACATATATGCAAAACATCCAAACAGTACAATTCGCCAATTTATTGTTCTTCAAGTTTAAGTGATCTACGAGCCCCATAGTTAATACTTTAACGGAAATTATTTGTTACTTTCGGCAAGTAGAACAATGAATGGAACAGGTAGACGGTTGAAATCATTGTATATATTGCTTCTATATAGTCTAAGAAACATGTACGCAAAGCATCCAAACTGTACCATTCGCCAATTTTTTGTTCTTCAAGTTTAAGTGAACAATAAGCCCCAATGGTTAATCCTTTATCGGAAATTATTTGTAATTTTCGACAAGTAGAACAATGAATGGAACAGGTAGACGGTTGAAATCATTGTATATGTTGCTTCTATATAGTCTAAGAAACATGTACGCAAAGCATCCAAACCGTACCATTCGCCAATTTTTTGTTCTTCAAGTTTAAGTGAACAATAAGCCCCAATGGTTAATCCTTTATCGGAAATTATTTGTAATTTTCGACAAGTAGAACAATGAATGGAACACGTAGACGGTTGAAATCTTTGTATATATTGCTTCTATATAGTCTAAGAAACATATATGCAAAGCATCCAAACAGTACAATGCGCCAATTTATTGTTCTTCAAGTTTAAGTGAACAACGAGCCCCATTTTTAATCCTTTAAAGGAAATTATTTGTAATTTTCGACAAGTAGAACAATGATTGGAACACGAAGACGGTTGAAATCATTGTACATATTGCTTCTATATAGTCTAAGAAACATATATGCAAAACATCCAAACAGTACCATTCGCCAATTTTTTGTTCTTCAAGTTTAAGTGAAAAATGAGCCCCAATGGTTAATCCTTTATCGGAAATTATTTGTAATTTTCGATAAGTAGAACAATGAATGGAACAGGTAGACGGTTGAAATCTTTGTATATATTGCTTCTATATAGTCAAAGAAACATATATGCAAAGCATCTAAACAGTAACATTCGCCAATTTATTGTTCTTCAAGTTTAAGTGAACAACGAGCCCCATTGTTAATCCTTTAAAGGAAATTATTTGTAAATTTAGACAAGTAGAACAATGAATGGAAAAGGTAGACGGCTGAAATCTGTGTATATATTGCTTCTATATAGTCTAGGAAACATATATGCAAAGGATCCAAACAGTACAATCCGCGTATTTTTTGTTCTTCATGTTTAAGTGAACAACTAGCCCCATTGTTAATCCTTTAAAGGAAATTATTTGTAAATTTCGACAAGTAGAACAATGATTGGAACACGTAGACGGTTGAAATCATTGTACATATTGCTTCTATATACTCTAAGAAACATATATGCAAAACATCCAAACAGTACCATTCGCCAATTTTTTGTTCTTCAAGTTTAAGTGAAAAATGAGCCCCAATGGTTAATCCTTTATCGGAAATTATTTGTAATTTTCGATAAGTAGAACAATGAATGGAACAGGTAGACGGTTGAAATCTTTGTATATATTGCTTCTATATAGTCAAAGAAACATATATGCAAAGCATCTAAACAGTAACATTCGCCAATTTATTGTTCTTCAAGTTTAAGTGAACAACGAGCCCCATTGTTAATCCTTTAAAGGAAATTATTTGTAAATTTAGACAAGTAGAACAATGAATGGGACAGGTAGACTGTTGAAATCATTTTATATATTGCTCCCATATAGTCTAAAAAACATATATTCAAAGCATCCAATCAGTACAATTCGCCAATTTTTTGTTCTTCAAGTTTAAGTGAACTACTAGCCCCATTGTTAATACTTTAACGGAAATTACTTGTTACTTTCGACAAGTAGAACAATGAATGGAACAGGCAGACGGTTGAAATAATTGTATATATTGCTTCTATATAGTCTAAGAAACATGTACGAAAAGCATCCAAACAGTACCATTCGCCAATTTTTTGTTCTTCAAGTTTAAGTGAACAATAAGCCCCAATGGTTAATCCTTTATCGGAAATTATTTGTAATTTTCGACAAGTAGAACAATGAATGGAGCAGGTAGACGGTTGAAATCTTTGTATATATTGCTTCTATATAGTCTAAGAAACATATATGCAAAGCATCCAAACAGTACAATTCGCCAATTTATTGTTCTTCAAGTTTAAGTGAACAACGAGCCCCATTGTTAATCCTTTAAAGGAAATTATTTGTAATTTTCGACAAGTAGAACAATGATTGGAACACGAAGACGATTGAAATCATTGTACATATTGCTTCTATATAGTCTAAGAAACATATATGCAAAACATCCAAACAGTACCATTCGCCAATTTTTTGTTCTTTAAGATTAGGTGAACAACGAGCCCCATTGATAATCATGAAACGGAAATTATTTGTAACTTTCTACAAGTAGAACAATGAATAGAACAGGTAGACGGTTGAAATCTTTCTATATATTGCTTCTATATAGTCTAAGAAACATATATGCAAAGCATCCAAACAGTACAATTCGCCAATTTTTTGTTCTTCAGGTTTAAGTGAACTACGAGCCCCATTGTTAATCCTTTATCGGAAATTATTTGTAACTTTCGACAAGTAGAACAATGAATAGAACAGGTAGACGGTTGAAATCTTTGTATATATTGCTTCTATATAGTCTAAGAAACATATATGCAAAACATCCAAACAGTACAATTCGCCAATTTATTGTTCTTCAAGTTTAAGTGAACTACGGGCCCCATTGTTAATCCTTTAAAGGAAATTATTTGTATATTTCGACATGTAGAACAATGAATGGAACAGGTAGACGGTTGAAATCATTGTATATATTGCTTCTATATAGTCTAAGAAACATGTACGCAAAGCATCCAAACAGTACCATTCGCCAATTTTTTGTTCTTCAAGTTTAAGTGAACAATAAGCCCCAATGGTTAATCCTTTATCGG
The DNA here is from genome assembly GCA_963989415.1 of Cerceris ruficornis. Taxonomy (NCBI): domain Eukaryota; kingdom Metazoa; phylum Arthropoda; class Insecta; order Hymenoptera; family Crabronidae; genus Cerceris; species Cerceris ruficornis. The sequence continues at coordinate 32,398 of CAXDIW010000276.1, read as the reverse complement.
AAATTATTTGTAATTTTCGACAAGTAGAACAATGAATGGAACAGTTAGACGGTTGAAATCTTTGTATATATTGCTTCTATATAGTCTAAGAAACATATATGCAAAACAGCCAAACAGTACAATTCGCCAATTTATTGTTCTTCAAGTTTAAGTGAACTACGAGCCCCATTGTTAATACTTTAACGGAAATTATTTGTTACTTTCGACAACTAGAACAATGATTGGAACAGGTAGACGGTTGAAATCATTGTATATATTGCTTCTATATAGTCTAAGAAACATATCTGCAAATCATCCAAACAGTACAATTCGCCAATTATTTGATCTTCAAGTTTAAGTGAACTACGAGCCCCATTGTTAATACTTTAACGGAAATTATTTGTAACTTGCGACAAGTAGAACAATGAATGGAATAGGTAGACGGTTGAAATCATTGTATATATTGCTTCCATATAGTCTAAGAAACATATATGCAAAGCATCCAAACAGTACAATTCGCCAATTTTTTGTTCTTCAAGTTTAAGTGAACTACGAGCCCCATTGTTAATCCTTTAACGGAAATTAATTCTAACTTTCTACAAGTAGAACAATGATTGGAACAAGTAGACGGTTGAAATCTTTGTATATATTGCTTCTATATAATCTAAGAAACATATATGCAAAGCATCCAAATAGTACCATTCGCCAATTTTTTGTTCTTCAAGTTTAAGTGAACAGCGAGCCCCATTGATAATCATGAAATGGAAATTATTTGTAACTTTCTACAAGTAGAACAATGAATAGTACAGGTAGACGGGTGAAATCTTTCTATATATTGCTTCTAAATAGTCTAAGAAACATATATACAAAGCATCCAAACAGTACAATTCGCCAATTATTTGATCTTCAAGTTTAAGTGAACTACGAGCCCCATTGTTAATACTCTAACGGAAATTATTTGTAACTTGCGACAAGTAGAACAATGAATGGAATAGGTAGACGGTTGAAATCATTGTATATATTGCTTCTATATAGTCTAAGAAACATATCTGCCAATCATCCGAACAGTACAATTCGCCAATTTTTTGTTCTTCAAGTTTAAGTGAAAAATGAGCCCCAATGGTTAATCCTTTATCGGAAATTATTTGTAATTTTCGATAAGTAGAACAATGAATGGAACAGGTAGACGGTTGAAATCTTTGTATATATTGCTTCTATATAGTCAAAGAAACATATATGCAAAGCATCTAAACAGTAACATTCGCCAATTTATTGTTCTTCAAGTTTAAGTGAACAACGAGCCCCATTGTTAATCCTTTAAAGGAAATTATTTGTAAATTTAGACAAGTAGAACAATGAATGGAAAAGGTAGACGGCTGAAATCTGTGTATATATTGCTTCTATATAGTCTAGGAAACATATATGCAAAGGATCCAAACAGTACAATCCGCGTATTTTTTGTTCTTCATGTTTAAGTGAACAACTAGCCCCATTGTTAATCCTTTAAAGGAAATTATTTGTAAATTTCGACAAGTAGAACAATGATTGGAACACGTAGACGGTTGAAATCATTGTACATATTGCTTCTATATACTCTAAGAAACATATATGCAAAACATCCAAACAGTACCATTCGCCAATTTTTTGTTCTTCAAGTTTAAGTGAAAAATGAGCCCCAATGGTTAATCCTTTATCGGAAATTATTTGTAATTTTCGATAAGTAGAACAATGAATGGAACAGGTAGACGGTTGAAATCTTTGTATATATTGCTTCTATATAGTCAAAGAAACATATATGCAAAGCATCTAAACAGTAACATTCGCCAATTTATTGTTCTTCAAGTTTAAGTGAACAACGAGCCCCATTGTTAATCCTTTAAAGGAAATTATTTGTAAATTTAGACAAGTAGAACAATGAATGGGACAGGTAGACTGTTGAAATCATTTTATATATTGCTCCCATATAGTCTAAAAAACATATATTCAAAGCATCCAATCAGTACAATTCGCCAATTTTTTGTTCTTCAAGTTTAAGTGAACTACTAGCCCCATTGTTAATACTTTAACGGAAATTACTTGTTACTTTCGACAAGTAGAACAATGAATGGAACAGGCAGACGGTTGAAATAATTGTATATATTGCTTCTATATAGTCTAAGAAACATGTACGAAAAGCATCCAAACAGTACCATTCGCCAATTTTTTGTTCTTCAAGTTTAAGTGAACAATAAGCCCCAATGGTTAATCCTTTATCGGAAATTATTTGTAATTTTCGACAAGTAGAACAATGAATGGAGCAGGTAGACGGTTGAAATCTTTGTATATATTGCTTCTATATAGTCTAAGAAACATATATGCAAAGCATCCAAACAGTACAATTCGCCAATTTATTGTTCTTCAAGTTTAAGTGAACAACGAGCCCCATTGTTAATCCTTTAAAGGAAATTATTTGTAATTTTCGACAAGTAGAACAATGATTGGAACACGAAGACGATTGAAATCATTGTACATATTGCTTCTATATAGTCTAAGAAACATATATGCAAAACATCCAAACAGTACCATTCGCCAATTTTTTGTTCCTTAAGATTAGGTGAACAACGAGCCCCATTGATAATCATGAAACGGAAATTATTTGTAACTTTCTACAAGTAGAACAATGAATAGAACAGGTAGACGGTTGAAATCTTTCTATATATTGCTTCTATATAGTCTAAGAAACATATATGCAAAGCATCCAAACAGTACAATTCGCCAATTTTTTGTTCTTCAGGTTTAAGTGAACTACGAGCCCCATTGTTAATCCTTTATCGGAAATTATTTGTAACTTTCGACAAGTAGAACAATGAATAGAACAGGTAGACGGTTGAAATCTTTGTATATATTGCTTCTATATAGTCTAAGAAACATATATGCAAAACATCCAAACAGTACAATTCGCCAATTTATTGTTCTTCAAGTTTAAGTGAACTACGGGCCCCATTGTTAATCCTTTAAAGGAAATTATTTGTATATTTCGACATGTAGAACAATGAATGGAACAGGTAGACGGTTGAAATCATTGTATATATTGCTTCTATATAGTCTAAGAAACATGTACGCAAAGCATCCAAACAGTACCATTCGCCAATTTTTTGTTCTTCAAGTTTAAGTGAACAATAAGCCCCAATGGTTAATCCTTTATCGGAAATTATTTGTAATTTTCGACAAGTAGAACAATGAATGGAACAGGTAGACGGTTGAAATCATTGTATATATTGCTTCTATATAGTCTAAGAAACATGTACGCAAAGCATCCAAACAGTACCATTCGCCAATTTTTTGTTCTTCAAGTTTAAGTGAACAATAAGCCCCAATGGTTAATCCTTTATCCGAAATTATTTGTAATTTTCGACAAGTAGAACAATGAATGGAACAGTTAGACGGTTGAAATCTTTGTATATATTGCTTCTATATAGTCTAAGAAACATATATGCAAAACATCCAAACAGTACAATTCGCCAATTTATTGTTCTTCAAGTTTAAGTGAACTACGAGCCCCATTGTTAATACTTTAACGGAAATTATTTGTTACTTTCGACAAGTAGAACAATGAATGGAACAGGTAGACGGTTGAAATCATTGTATATATTGCTTCTATATAGTCTAAGAAACATGTACGCAAAGCATCCAAACCGTACCATTCGCCAATTTTTTGTTCTTCAAGTTTAAGTGAACAATAAGCCCCAATGGTTAATCCTTTATCGGAAATTATTTGTAACTTTCGACAAGTAGAACAATGAATAGAACAGGTAGACGGTTGAAATCTTTGTATATATTGCTTCTATATAGTCTAAGAAACATATATGCAAAACATCCAAACAGTACAATTCGCCAATTTATTGTTCTTCAAGTTTAAGTGAACTACGAGCCCCATTGTTAATACTTTAACGGAAATTATTTGTTACTTTCGACAAGTAGAACAATGAATGGAACAGGTAGACGGTTGAAATCATTGTATATATTGCTTCTATATAGTCTAAGAAACATGTACGCAAAGCATCCAAACCGTACCATTCGCCAATTTTTTGTTCTTCAAGTTTAAGTGAACAATAAGCCCCAATGGTTAATCCTTTATCGGAAATTATTTGTAATTTTCGACAAGTAGAACAATGAATGGAACAGGTAGACGGTTGAAATCATTGTATATATTGCTTCTATATAGTCTAAGAAACATGTACGCAAAGCATCCAAACCGTACCATTCGCCAATTTTTTGTTCTTCAAGTTTAAGTGAACAATAAGCCCCAATGGATAATCCTTTATCGGAAATTATTTGTAACTTTCGACAAGTAGAACAATGAATGGAACAGGTAGACGGTTGAAATCTTTGTATATATTGCTTCTATATAGTCTGTTCCATCGTACGGAAACAAAAGCGCATTCGAGACGAAGCGAAAGTTTGCCGTTCTTTGAGGCCCGAGTCTGGCCGCCAGATTTTTTATTATTTACTAACATTTGGCGATCATTACGTGCCAAGGCGGCCAAAACTCCGGTCCTCAAAGAATTAGGCAGCCTTCGTTTTGAATGAACGTTTTCGTTAATCCGTCATGCTCTGTCAGCGGGTGGTAACCAGGGACTTCGGCCGACGGTCCCATCGACCGCCGCTGACTCGCGATGACAAATCGGTCATAAATCGCGCCATCGAAGAGAAATTCTGCCGATCGGCCGGACTAGGATTTTTTGGGCACATCTGGTTGCACTTTCCTCCACCACGTATTCGCAGGGGATGAGTTTCCACCTCCGTGGGGCCCTTCTCGTCGAGAGCCCCATGGGGGTGATCACTCCTCTCGGAGGAAAGTGCGACCAATTAACGTCTCGCACCGCCCGGAAAATCCGAAAACCCCGCCTGCTGAAACGTCGCGAAAATTCAGCAAGCGGGGATGTCCGGCCCAACAGCGTCGCCGAAAGTGTTCCTAATTCTTGGAAGACACTTACTTACTTACCGATCTCCGTGACGACAACACAACATCGCGCTCGCTGACGACTACCGTCGTCAAAGTTTGTCATTAAACCTCGATCTCGAATTCTCGCACGAAAAGACAAAGTTCTTCTCCGGTCGAGAACTATCGATAAAATAAATTGCTACTCCCGGAAAACGTGAAGAATTCCGCGAGTGGTGAAGTGGTGGTCATTCGGATCTACGCACTTCGTTGACGCCACAACATAGTCTAAGAAACATATATGCAAAACATCCAAACAGTACAATTCGCCAATTTATTGTTCTTCAAGTTTAAGTGAACTACGAGCCCCATTGTTAATACTTTAACGGAAATTATTTGTTACTTTCGACAAGTAGAACAATGAATGGAACAGGTAGACGGTTGAAATCATTGTATATATTGCTTCTATATAGTCTAAGAAACATGTACGCAAAGCATCCAAACCGTACCATTCGCCAATTTTTTGTTCTTCAAGTTTAAGTGAACAATAAGCCCCAATGGTTAATCCTTTATCGGAAATTATTTGTAATTTTCGACAAGTAGAACAATGAATGGAACAGGTAGACGGTTGGAATCTTTGTATATATTGTTTCTATATAGTCAAAGAAACATATATGCAAAGCATCTAAACAGTAACATTCGCCAATTTATTGTTCTTCAAGTTTAAGTGAACAACGAGCCCCATTGTTAATCCTTTAAAGGAAATTATTTGTAAATTTAGACAAGTAGAACAATGAATGGGACAGGTAGACTGTTGAAATCATTTTATATATTGCTCCCATATAGTCTAAAAAACATATATTCAAAGCATCCAATCAGTACAATTCGCCAATTTCTTGTTCTTCAAGTTTAAGTGAACTACTAGCCCCATTGTTAATACTTTAACGGAAATTATTTGTTACTTTCGACAAGTAGAACAATGAATGGAACAGGCAGACGGTTGAAATAATTGTATATATTGCTTCTATATAGTCTAAGAAACATGTACGAAAAGCATCCAAACAGTACCATTCGCCAATTTTTTGTTCTTCAAGTTTAAGTGAACAATAAGCCCCAATGGTTAATCCTTTATCGGAAATTATTTGTAATTTTCGACAAGTAGAACAATGAATGGAACAGGTAGACGGTTGAAATCTTTGTATATATTGCTTCTATATAGTCTAAGAAACATATATGCAAAGCATCCAAACAGTACAATTCGCCAATTTATTGTTCTTCAAGTTTAAGTGAACAACGAGCCCCATTGTTAATCCTTTAAAGGAAATTATTTGTAATTTTCGACAAGTAGAACAATGATTGGAACACGAAGACGGTTGAAATCATTGTACATATTGCTTCTATATAGTCTAAGAAACATATATGCAAAACATCCAAACAGTACCATTCGCCAATTTTTTGTTCTTTAAGATTAGGTGAACAACGAGCCCCATTGATAATCATGAAACGGAAATTATTTGTAACTTTCTACAAGTAGAACAATGAATAGAACAGGTAGACGGTTGAAATCTTTCTATATATTGCTTCTATATAGTCTAAGAAACATATATGCAAAGCATCCAAACAGTACAATTCGCCAATTTTTTGTTCTTCAGGTTTAAGTGAACTACGAGCCCCATTGTTAATCCTTTATCGGAAATTATTTGTAACTTTCGACAAGTAGAACAATGAATAGAACAGGTAGACGGTTGAAATCTTTGTATATATTGCTTCTATATAGTCTAAGAAACATATATGCAAAACATCCAAACAGTACCATTCGCCAATTTATTGTTCTTCAAGTTTAAGTGAACTACGAGCCCCATTGTTAATACTTTAACGGAAATTATTTGTTACTTTCGGCAAGTAGAACAATGAATGGAACAGGTAGACGGTTGAAATCATTTTATATATTGCTTCTATATAGTCTAAGAAACATGTACGCAAAGCATCCAAACTGTACCATTCGCCAATTTTTTGTTCTTCAAGTTTAAGTGAACAATAAGCCCCAATGGTTAATCCTTTATCGGAAATTATTTGTAATTTTCGACAAGTAGAACAATGAATGGAACAGGTAGACGGTTGAAATCATTGTATATATTGCTTCTATATAGTCTAAGAAACATGTACGCAAAGCATCCAAACCGTACCATTCGCCAATTTTTTGTTCTTCAAGTTTAAGTGAACAATAAGCCCCAATGGTTAATCCTTTATCGGAAATTATTTGTAACTTTCGACAAGTAGAACAATGAATGGAACAGGTAGACGGTTGAAATCATTGTATATGTTGCTTCTATATAGTCTAAGAAACATGTACGCAAAGCATCCAAACAGTACCATTCGCCAATTTTTTGTTCTTCAAGTTTAAGTGAACAATAAGCCCCAATGGTTAATCCTTTATCGGAAATTATTTGTAATTTTCGACAAGTAGAACAATGAATGGAACAGTTAGACGGTTGAACTCTTTGTATATATTGCTTCTATATAGTCTAAGAAACATATATGCAAAGCATCCAAACAGTACAATTCGCCAATTTTTTGTTCTTCAAGTTTAAGTGAACTACGAGCCCCATTGTTAATCCTTTAAAGGAAATTATTTGTAAATTTCGACAAGTAGAACAATGAATGGAACAGGTAGACTGTTGAAATCATTGTACATATTGCTTCTATATACTCTAAGAAACATATATGCAAAACATCCAAACAGTACCATTCGCCAATTTTTTGTTCTTCAAGTTTAAGTGAACAATGAGCCCCAATGGTTAATCCTTTATCGGAAATTATTTGTAACTTTCGACAAGTAGAACAATGAATGGAACAGGTAGACGGTTGAAATCTTTGTATATATTGCTTCTATATAGTCTAAGAAACATGTACGCAAAGCATCCAAACCGTACCATTCGCCAATTTTTTGTTCTTCAAGTTTAAGTGAACAATAAGCCCCAATGGTTAATCCTTTATCGGAAATTATTTGTAATTTTCGACAAGTTGAACAATGAATGGAACAGGTAGACGGTTGAAATCATTGTATATATTGCTTCTACATAGTCTAAGAAACATGTACGCAAAGCAGCCAAACCGTACCATTCGCCAATTTTTTGTTCTTCAAGTTTAAGTGAACAATAAGCCCCAATGGATAATCCTTTATCGGAAATTATTTGTAACTTTCGACAAGTAGAACAATGAATGGAACAGGTAGACGGTTGAAATCTTTGTATATATTGCTTCTATATAGTCTAAGAAACATATATGCAAAACATCCAAACAGTACAATTCGCCAATTTATTGTTCTTCAAGTTTAAGTGAACAACGAGCCCCATTTTTAATCCTTTAAAGGAAATTATTTGTAATTTTCGACAAGTAGAACAATGATTGGAACACGAAGACGGTTGAAATCATTGTACATATTGCTTCTATATAGTCTAAGAAACATATATGCAAAACATCCAAACAGTACCATTCGCCAATTTTTTGTTCTTCAAGTTTAAGTGAAAAATGAGCCCCAATGGTTAATCCTTTATCGGAAATTATTTGTAATTTTCGATAAGTAGAACAATGAATGGAACAGGTAGACGGTTGAAATCTTTGTATATATTGCTTCTATATAGTCAAAGAAACATATATGCAAAGCATCTAAACAGTAACATTCGCCAATTTATTGTTCTTCAAGTTTAAGTGAACAACGAGCCCCATTGTTAATCCTTTAAAGGAAATTATTTGTAAATTTAGACAAGTAGAACAATGAATGGAAAAGGTAGACGGCTGAAATCTGTGTATATATTGCTTCTATATAGTCTAGGAAACATATATGCAAAGGATCCAAACAGTACAATCCGCGTATTTTTTGTTCTTCATGTTTAAGTGAACAACTAGCCCCATTGTTAATCCTTTAAAGGAAATTATTTGTAAATTTCGACAAGTAGAACAATGATTGGAACACGTAGACGGTTGAAATCATTGTACATATTGCTTCTATATACTCTAAGAAACATATATGCAAAACATCCAAACAGTACCATTCGCCAATTTTTTGTTCTTCAAGTTTAAGTGAAAAATGAGCCCCAATGGTTAATCCTTTATCGGAAATTATTTGTAATTTTCGATAAGTAGAACAATGAATGGAACAGGTAGACGGTTGAAATCTTTGTATATATTGCTTCTATATAGTCAAAGAAACATATATGCAAAGCATCTAAACAGTAACATTCGCCAATTTATTGTTCTTCAAGTTTAAGTGAACAACGAGCCCCATTGTTAATCCTTTAAAGGAAATTATTTGTAAATTTAGACAAGTAGAACAATGAATGGGACAGGTAGACTGTTGAAATCATTTTATATATTGCTCCCATATAGTCTAAAAAACATATATTCAAAGCATCCAATCAGTACAATTCGCCAATTTTTTGTTCTTCAAGTTTAAGTGAACTACTAGCCCCATTGTTAATACTTTAACGGAAATTACTTGTTACTTTCGACAAGTAGAACAATGAATGGAACAGGCAGACGGTTGAAATAATTGTATATATTGCTTCTATATAGTCTAAGAAACATGTACGAAAAGCATCCAAACAGTACCATTCGCCAATTTTTTGTTCTTCAAGTTTAAGTGAACAATAAGCCCCAATGGTTAATCCTTTATCGGAAATTATTTGTAATTTTCGACAAGTAGAACAATGAATGGAGCAGGTAGACGGTTGAAATCTTTGTATATATTGCTTCTATATAGTCTAAGAAACATATATGCAAAGCATCCAAACAGTACAATTCGCCAATTTATTGTTCTTCAAGTTTAAGTGAACAACGAGCCCCATTGTTAATCCTTTAAAGGAAATTATTTGTAATTTTCGACAAGTAGAACAATGATTGGAACACGAAGACGATTGAAATCATTGTACATATTGCTTCTATATAGTCTAAGAAACATATATGCAAAACATCCAAACAGTACCATTCGCCAATTTTTTGTTCTTTAAGATTAGGTGAACAACGAGCCCCATTGATAATCATGAAACGGAAATTATTTGTAACTTTCTACAAGTAGAACAATGAATAGAACAGGTAGACGGTTGAAATCTTTCTATATATTGCTTCTATATAGTCTAAGAAACATATATGCAAAGCATCCAAACAGTACAATTCGCCAATTTTTTGTTCTTCAGGTTTAAGTGAACTACGAGCCCCATTGTTAATCCTTTATCGGAAATTATTTGTAACTTTCGACAAGTAGAACAATGAATAGAACAGGTAGACGGTTGAAATCTTTGTATATATTGCTTCTATATAGTCTAAGAAACATATATGCAAAACATCCAAACAGTACAATTCGCCAATTTATTGTTCTTCAAGTTTAAGTGAACTACGGGCCCCATTGTTAATCCTTTAAAGGAAATTATTTGTATATTTCGACATGTAGAACAATGAATGGAACAGGTAGACGGTTGAAATCATTGTATATATTGCTTCTATATAGTCTAAGAAACATGTACGCAAAGCATCCAAACAGTACCATTCGCCAATTTTTTGTTCTTCAATCTTAAGTGAACAATAAGCCCCAATGGTTAATCCTTTATCGGAAATTATTTGTAATTTTCGACAAGTAGAACAATGAATGGAACAGGTAGACGGTTGAAATCATTGTATATATTGCTTCTATATAGTCTAAGAAACATGTACGCAAAGCATCCAAACAGTACCATTCGCCAATTTTTTGTTCTTCAAGTTTAAGTGAACAATAAGCCCCAATGGTTAATCCTTTATCGGAAATTATTTGTAATTTTCGACAAGTAGAACAATGAATGGAACAGTTAGACGGTTGAAATCTTTGTATATATTGCTTCTATATAGTCTAAGAAACATATATGCAAAACATCCAAACAGTACAATTCGCCAATTTATTGTTCTTCAAGTTTAAGTGAACTACGAGCCCCATTGTTAATACTTTAACGGAAATTATTTGTTACTTTCGACAACTAGAACAATGATTGGAACAGGTAGACGGTTGAAATCATTGTATATATTGCTTCTATATAGTCTAAGAAACATATCTGCAAATCATCCAAACAGTACAATTCGCCAATTATTTGATCTTCAAGTTTAAGTGAACTACGAGCCCCATTGTTAATACTTTAACGGAAATTATTTGTAACTTGCGACAAGTAGAACAATGAATGGAATAGGTAGACGGTTGAAATCATTGTATATATTGCTTCCATATAGTCTAAGAAACATATATGCAAAGCATCCAAACAGTACAATTCGCCAATTTTTTGTTCTTCAAGTTTAAGTGAACTACGAGCCCCATTGTTAATCCTTTAACGGAAATTAATTCTAACTTTCTACAAGTAGAACAATGATTGGAACAAGTAGACGGTTGAAATCTTTGTATATATTGCTTCTATATAATCTAAGAAACATATATGCAAAGCATCCAAATAGTACCATTCGCCAATTTTTTGTTCTTCAAGTTTAAGTGAACAGCGAGCCCCATTGATAATCATGAAATGGAAATTATTTGTAACTTTCTACAAGTAGAACAATGAATAGTACAGGTAGACGGGTGAAATCTTTCTATATATTGCTTCTAAATAGTCTAAGAAACATATATACAAAGCATCCAAACAGTACAATTCGCCAATTATTTGATCTTCAAGTTTAAGTGAACTACGAGCCCCATTGTTAATACTCTAACGGAAATTATTTGTAACTTGCGACAAGTAGAACAATGAATGGAATAGGTAGACGGTTGAAATCATTGTATATATTGCTTCTATATAGTCTAAGAAACATATCTGCCAATCATCCGAACAGTACAATTCGCCAATTTTTTGTTCTTCAAGTTTAAGTGAAAAATGAGCCCCAATGGTTAATCCTTTATCGGAAATTATTTGTAATTTTCGATAAGTAGAACAATGAATGGAACAGGTAGACGGTTGAAATCTTTGTATATATTGCTTCTATATAGTCAAAGAAACATATATGCAAAGCATCTAAACAGTAACATTCGCCAATTTATTGTTCTTCAAGTTTAAGTGAACAACGAGCCCCATTGTTAATCCTTTAAAGGAAATTATTTGTAAATTTAGACAAGTAGAACAATGAATGGAAAAGGTAGACGGCTGAAATCTGTGTATATATTGCTTCTATATAGTCTAGGAAACATATATGCAAAGGATCCAAACAGTACAATCCGCGTATTTTTTGTTCTTCATGTTTAAGTGAACAACTAGCCCCATTGTTAATCCTTTAAAGGAAATTATTTGTAAATTTCGACAAGTAGAACAATGATTGGAACACGTAGACGGTTGAAATCATTGTACATATTGCTTCTATATACTCTAAGAAACATATATGCAAAACATCCAAACAGTACCATTCGCCATTTTTTTGTTCTTCAAGTTTAAGTGAAAAATGAGCCCCAATGGTTAATCCTTTATCGGAAATTATTTGTAATTTTCGATAAGTAGAACAATGAATGGAACAGGTAGACGGTTGAAATCTTTGTATATATTGCTTCTATATAGTCAAAGAAACATATATGCAAAGCATCTAAACAGTAACATTCGCCAATTTATTGTTCTTCAAGTTTAAGTGAACAACGAGCCCCATTGTTAATCCTTTAAAGGAAATTATTTGTAAATTTAGACAAGTAGAACAATGAATGGGACAGGTAGACTGTTGAAATCATTTTATATATTGCTCCCATATAGTCTAAAAAACATATATTCAAAGCATCCAATCAGTACAATTCGCCAATTTTTTGTTCTTCAAGTTTAAGTGAACTACTAGCCCCATTGTTAATACTTTAACGGAAATTACTTGTTACTTTCGACAAGTAGAACAATGAATGGAACAGGCAGACGGTTGAAATAATTGTATATATTGCTTCTATATAGTCTAAGAAACATGTACGAAAAGCATCCAAACAGTACCATTCGCCAATTTTTTGTTCTTCAAGTTTAAGTGAACAATAAGCCCCAATGGTTAATCCTTTATCGGAAATTATTTGTAATTTTCGACAAGTAGAACAATGAATGGAGCAGGTAGACGGTTGAAATCTTTGTATATATTGCTTCTATATAGTCTAAGAAACATATATGCAAAGCATCCAAACAGTACAATTCGCCAATTTATTGTTCTTCAAGTTTAAGTGAACAACGAGCCCCATTGTTAATCCTTTAAAGGAAATTATTTGTAATTTTCGACAAGTAGAACAATGATTGGAACACGAAAACGATTGAAATCATTGTACATATTGCTTCTATATAGTCTAAGAAACATATATGCAAAACATCCAAACAGTACCATTCGCCAATTTTTTGTTCCTTAAGATTAGGTGAACAACGAGCCCCATTGATAATCATGAAACGGAAATTATTTGTAACTTTCTACAAGTAGAACAATGAATAGAACAGGTAGACGGTTGAAATCTTTCTATATATTGCTTCTATATAGTCTAAGAAACATATATGCAAAGCATCCAAACAGTACAATTCGCCAATTTTTTGTTCTTCAGGTTTAAGTGAACTACGAGCCCCATTGTTAATCCTTTATCGGAAATTATTTGTAACTTTCGACAAGTAGAACAATGAATAGAACAGGTAGACGGTTGAAATCTTTGTATATATTGCTTCTATATAGTCTAAGAAACATATATGCAAAACATCCAAACAGTACAATTCGCCAATTTATTGTTCTTCAAGTTTAAGTGAACTACGGGCCCCATTGTTAATCCTTTAAAGGAAATTATTTGTATATTTCGACATGTAGAACAATGAATGGAACAGGTAGACGGTTGAAATCATTGTATATATTGCTTCTATATAGTCTAAGAAACATGTACGCAAAGCATCCAAACAGTACCATTCGCCAATTTTTTGTTCTTCAAGTTTAAGTGAACAATAAGCCCCAATGGTTAATCCTTTATCGGAAATTATTTGTAATTTTCGACAAGTAGAACAATGAATGGAACAGGTAGACGGTTGAAATCATTGTATATATTGCTTCTATATAGTCTAAGAAACATGTACGCAAAGCATCCAAACAGTACCATTCGCCAATTTTTTGTTCTTCAAGTTTAAGTGAACAATAAGCCCCAATGGTTAATCCTTTATCCGAAATTATTTGTAATTTTCGACAAGTAGAACAATGAATGGAACAGTTAGACGGTTGAAATCTTTGTATATATTGCTTCTATATAGTCTAAGAAACATATATGCAAAACATCCAAACAGTACAATTCGCCAATTTATTGTTCTTCAAGTTTAAGTGAACTACGAGCCCCATTGTTAATACTTTAACGGAAATTATTTGTTACTTTCGACAAGTAGAACAATGAATGGAACAGGTAGACGGTTGAAATCATTGTATATATTGCTTCTATATAGTCTAAGAAACATGTACGCAAAGCATCCAAACCGTACCATTCGCCAATTTTTTGTTCTTCAAGTTTAAGTGAACAATAAGCCCCAATGGTTAATCCTTTATCGGAAATTATTTGTAACTTTCGACAAGTAGAACAATGAATAGAACAGGTAGACGGTTGAAATCTTTGTATATATTGCTTCTATATAGTCTAAGAAACATATATGCAAAACATCCAAACAGTACAATTCGCCAATTTATTGTTCTTCAAGTTTAAGTGAACTACGAGCCCCATTGTTAATACTTTAACGGAAATTATTTGTTACTTTCGACAAGTAGAACAATGAATGGAACAGGTAGACGGTTGAAATCATTGTATATATTGCTTCTATATAGTCTAAGAAACATGTACGCAAAGCATCCAAACCGTACCATTCGCCAATTTTTTGTTCTTCAAGTTTAAGTGAACAATAAGCCCCAATGGTTAATCCTTTATCGGAAATTATTTGTAATTTTCGACAAGTAGAACAATGAATGGAACAGGTAGACGGTTGAAATCATTGTATATATTGCTTCTATATAGTCTAAGAAACATGTACGCAAAGCATCCAAACCGTACCATTCGCCAATTTTTTGTTCTTCAAGTTTAAGTGAACAATAAGCCCCAATGGATAATCCTTTATCGGAAATTATTTGTAACTTTCGACAAGTAGAACAATGAATGGAACAGGTAGACGGTTGAAATCTTTGTATATATTGCTTCTATATAGTCTGTTCCATCGTACGGAAACAAAAGCGCATTCGAGACGAAGCGAAAGTTTGCCGTTCTTTGAGGCCCGAGTCTGGCCGCCAGATTTTTTATTATTTACTAACATTTGGCGATCATTACGTGCCAAGGCGGCCAAAACTCCGGTCCTCAAAGAATTAGGCAGCCTTCGTTTTGAATGAACGTTTTCGTTAATCCGTCATGCTCTGTCAGCGGGTGGTAACCAGGGACTTCGGCCGACGGTCCCATCGACCGCCGCTGACTCGCGATGACAAATCGGTCATAAATCGCGCCATCGAAGAGAAATTCTGCCGATCGGCCGGACTAGGATTTTTTGGGCACATCTGGTTGCACTTTCCTCCACCACGTATTCGCAGGGGATGAGTTTCCACCTCCGTGGGGCCCTTCTCGTCGAGAGCCCCATGGGGGTGATCACTCCTCTCGGAGGAAAGTGCGACCAATTAACGTCTCGCACCGCCCGGAAAATCCGAAAACCCCGCCTGCTGAAACGTCGCGAAAATTCAGCAAGCGGGGATGTCCGGCCCAACAGCGTCGCCGAAAGTGTTCCTAATTCTTGGAAGACACTTACTTACTTACCGATCTCCGTGACGACAACACAACATCGCGCTCGCTGACGACTACCGTCGTCAAAGTTTGTCATTAAACCTCGATCTCGAATTCTCGCACGAAAAGACAAAGTTCTTCTCCGGTCGAGAACTATCGATAAAATAAATTGCTACTCCCGGAAAACGTGAAGAATTCCGCGAGTGGTGAAGTGGTGGTCATTCGGATCTACGCACTTCGTTGACGCCACAACATAGTCTAAGAAACATATATGCAAAACATCCAAACAGTACAATTCGCCAATTTATTGTTCTTCAAGTTTAAGTGAACTACGAGCCCCATTGTTAATACTTTAACGGAAATTATTTGTTACTTTCGACAAGTAGAACAATGAATGGAACAGGTAGACGGTTGAAATCATTGTATATATTGCTTCTATATAGTCTAAGAAACATGTACGCAAAGCATCCAAACCGTACCATTCGCCAATTTTTTGTTCTTCAAGTTTAAGTGAACAATAAGCCCCAATGGTTAATCCTTTATCGGAAATTATTTGTAATTTTCGACAAGTAGAACAATGAATGGAACAGGTAGACGGTTGGAATCTTTGTATATATTGTTTCTATATAGTCAAAGAAACATATATGCAAAGCATCTAAACAGTAACATTCGCCAATTTATTGTTCTTCAAGTTTAAGTGAACAACGAGCCCCATTGTTAATCCTTTAAAGGAAATTATTTGTAAATTTAGACAAGTAGAACAATGAATGGGACAGGTAGACTGTTGAAATCATTTTATATATTGCTCCCATATAGTCTAAAAAACATATATTCAAAGCATCCAATCAGTACAATTCGCCAATTTCTTGTTCTTCAAGTTTAAGTGAACTACTAGCCCCATTGTTAATACTTTAACGGAAATTATTTGTTACTTTCGACAAGTAGAACAATGAATGGAACAGGCAGACGGTTGAAATAATTGTATATATTGCTTCTATATAGTCTAAGAAACATGTACGAAAAGCATCCAAACAGTACCATTCGCCAATTTTTTGTTCTTCAAGTTTAAGTGAACAATAAGCCCCAATGGTTAATCCTTTATCGGAAATTATTTGTAATTTTCGACAAGTAGAACAATGAATGGAACAGGTAGACGGTTGAAATCTTTGTATATATTGCTTCTATATAGTCTAAGAAACATATATGCAAAGCATCCAAACAGTACAATTCGCCAATTTATTGTTCTTCAAGTTTAAGTGAACAACGAGCCCCATTGTTAATCCTTTAAAGGAAATTATTTGTAATTTTCGACAAGTAGAACAATGATTGGAACACGAAGACGGTTGAAATCATTGTACATATTGCTTCTATATAGTCTAAGAAACATATATGCAAAACATCCAAACAGTACCATTCGCCAATTTTTTGTTCTTTAAGATTAGGTGAACAACGAGCCCCATTGATAATCATGAAACGGAAATTATTTGTAACTTTCTACAAGTAGAACAATGAATAGAACAGGTAGACGGTTGAAATCTTTCTATATATTGCTTCTATATAGTCTAAGAAACATATATGCAAAGCATCCAAACAGTACAATTCGCCAATTTTTTGTTCTTCAGGTTTAAGTGAACTACGAGCCCCATTGTTAATCCTTTATCGGAAATTATTTGTAACTTTCGACAAGTAGAACAATGAATAGAACAGGTAGACGGTTGAAATCTTTGTATATATTGCTTCTATATAGTCTAAGAAACATATATGCAAAACATCCAAACAGTACCATTCGCCAATTTATTGTTCTTCAAGTTTAAGTGAACTACGAGCCCCATTGTTAATACTTTAACGGAAATTATTTGTTACTTTCGGCAAGTAGAACAATGAATGGAACAGGTAGACGGTTGAAATCATTGTATATATTGCTTCTATATAGTCTAAGAAACATGTACGCAAAGCATCCAAACTGTACCATTCGCCAATTTTTTGTTCTTCAAGTTTAAGTGAACAATAAGCCCCAATGGTTAATCCTTTATCGGAAATTATTTGTAATTTTCGACAAGTAGAACAATGAATGGAACAGGTAGACGGTTGAAATCATTGTATATATTGCTTCTATATAGTCTAAGAAACATGTACGCAAAGCATCCAAACCGTACCATTCGCCAATTTTTTGTTCTTCAAGTTTAAGTGAACAATAAGCCCCAATGGTTAATCCTTTATCGGAAATTATTTGTAACTTTCGACAAGTAGAACAATGAATGGAACAGGTAGACGGTTGAAATCATTGTATATGTTGCTTCTATATAGTCTAAGAAACATGTACGCAAAGCATCCAAACAGTACCATTCGCCAATTTTTTGTTCTTCAAGTTTAAGTGAACAATAAGCCCCAATGGTTAATCCTTTATCGGAAATTATTTGTAATTTTCGACAAGTAGAACAATGAATGGAACAGTTAGACGGTTGAAATCTTTGTATATATTGCTTCTATATAGTCTAAGAAACATATATGCAAAGCATCCAAACAGTACAATTCGCCAATTTTTTGTTCTTCAAGTTTAAGTGAACTACGAGCCCCATTGTTAATCCTTTAAAGGAAATTATTTGTAAATTTCGACAAGTAGAACAATGAATGGAACAGGTAGACTGTTGAAATCATTGTACATATTGCTTCTATATACTCTAAGAAACATATATGCAAAACATCCAAACAGTACCATTCGCCAATTTTTTGTTCTTCAAGTTTAAGTGAACAATGAGCCCCAATGGTTAATCCTTTATCGGAAATTATTTGTAACTTTCGACAAGTAGAACAATGAATGGAACAGGTAGACGGTTGAAATCTTTGTATATATTGCTTCTATATAGTCTAAGAAACATGTACGCAAAGCATCCAAACCGTACCATTCGCCAATTTTTTGTTCTTCAAGTTTAAGTGAACAATAAGCCCCAATGGTTAATCCTTTATCGGAAATTATTTGTAATTTTCGACAAGTTGAACAATGAATGGAACAGGTAGACGGTTGAAATCATTGTATATATTGCTTCTACATAGTCTAAGAAACATGTACGCAAAGCAGCCAAACCGTACCATTCGCCAATTTTTTGTTCTTCAAGTTTAAGTGAACAATAAGCCCCAATGGATAATCCTTTATCGGAAATTATTTGTAACTTTCGACAAGTAGAACAATGAATGGAACAGGTAGACGGTTGAAATCTTTGTATATATTGCTTCTATATAGTCTAAGAAACATATATGCAAAACATCCAAACAGTACAATTCGCCAATTTATTGTTCTTCAAGTTTAAGTGAACTACGAGCCCCATTGTTAATCCTTTAAAGGAAATTATTTGTAAATTTCGACAAGTAGAACAATGATTGGAACACGTAGACGGTTGAAATCTTTGTATATATTGCTTCTATATAGTCTAAGAAACATATATGCAAAGCATACAAACAGTACAATTCGCCAATTTATTGTTCTTCAAGTTTAAGTGAACAACGAGCCCCATTGTTAATCCCTTAAAGGAAATTATTTGTAAATTTCGACAAGTAGAACAATGATTGGAACACGTACACGGTTGAAATCTTTGTATATATTGCTTCTATATAGTCTAGGAAACATATATGCAAAGCATCCAAACAGTACCATTCGCCAATTTTTTGTTCTTCAAGTTTAAGTGAACTACGGCCCCATTGTTAATCCTTTATCGGAAATTATTTGTAATTTTCGACAAGTAGAACAATGAATGGAACAGGTAGACGGTTGAAATCATTGTATATATTGCTTCTATATAGTCTAAGAAACATGTACGCAAAGCATCCAAACAGTACCATTCGCCAATTTTTTGTTCTTCAAGTTTAAGTGAACAATAAGCCCCAATGGTTAATCCTTTATCGGAAATTATTTGTAATTTTCGACAAGTAGAACAATGAATGGAACAGTTAGACGGTTGAAATCTTTGTATATATTGCTTCTATATAGTCTAAGAAACATATATGCAAAGCATCCAAACAGTACAATTCGCCAATTTTTTGTTCTTCAAGTTTAAGTGAACTACGAGCCCCATTGTTAATCCTTTAAAGGAAATTATTTGTAAATTTCGACAAGTAGAACAATGAATGGAACAGGTAGACGGTTGAAATCATTGTATATATTGCTTCTATATAGTCTAAGAAACATGTACGCAAAGCATCCAAACAGTACCATTCGCCAATTTTTTGTTCTTCAAGTTTAAGTGAACAATAAGCCCCAATGGTTAATCCTTTATCGGAAATTATTTGTAATTTTCGACAAGTAGAACAATGAATGGAACAGTTAGACGGTTGAAATCTTTGTATATATTGCTTCTATATAGTCTAAGAAACATATATGCAAAGCATCCAAACAGTACAATTCGCCAATTTTTTGTTCTTCAAGTTTAAGTGAACAATGAGCCCCATTGTTAATCCTTTAAAGGAAATTATTTGTAAATTTCGACAAGTAGAACAATGAATGGAACAGGTAGACGGTTGAAATCATTGTATATATTGCTTCTATATAGTCTAAGAAACATGTACGCAAAGCATCCAAACAGTACCATTCGCCAATTTTTTGTTCTTCAAGTTTAAGTGAACAACGAGCCCCATTGTTAATCCTTTAAAGGAAATTATTTGTAAATTTAGACAAGTAGAACAATGAATGGAAAAGGTAGACGGCTGAATTCTGTGTATATATTGCTTCTATATAGTCTAGGAAACATATATGCAAAGGATCCAAACAGTACAATCCGCGTATTTTTTGTTCTTCATGTTTAAGTGAACAACTAGCCCCATTGTTAATCCTTTAAAGGAAATTATTTGTAAATTTCGACAAGTAGAACAATGATTGGAACACGTAGACGGTTGAAATCATTGTACATATTGCTTCTATATACTCTAAGAAACATATATGCAAAGCATCCAAACAGTACAATTCGCCAATTTATTGTTCTTCAAGTTTAAGTGAACAACGAGCCCCATTGTTAATCCCTTAAAGGAAATTATTTGTAAATTTCGACAAGTAGAACAATGATTGGAACACGTAGACGGTTGAAATCTTTGTATATATTGCTTCTATATAGTCTAAGAAACATATATGCAAAGCATCCAAACAGTACCATTCGCCAATTTTTTGTTCTTCAAGTTTAAGTGAACTACGGGCCCCATTGTTAATCCTTTAAAGGAAATTATTTGTATATTTCGACATGTAGAACAATGAATGGAACAGGTAGACGGTTGAAATCATTGTATATATTGCTTCTATATAGTCTAAGAAACATGTACGCAAAGCATCCAAACAGTACCATTCGCCAATTTTTTGTTCTTCAAGTTTAAGTGAACAATAAGCCCCAATGGTTAATCCTTTATCGGAAATTATTTGTAATTTTCGGCAAGTAGAACAATGAATGGAACAGGTAGACGGTTGAAATCTTTGTATATATTGCTTCTATATAGTCTAAGAAACATATATGCAAAGCATCCAAACAGTACAATTCGCCAATTTATTGTTCTTCAAGTTTAAGTGAACAACGAGCCCCATTGTTAATCCTTTAAAGGAAATTATTTGTAAATTTAGACAAGTAGAACAATGAATGGAAAAGGTAGACGGCTGAATTCTGTGTATATATTGCTTCTATATAGTCTAGGAAACATATATGCAAAGGATCCAAACAGTACAATCCGCGTATTTTTTGTTCTTCATGTTTAAGTGAACAACTAGCCCCATTGTTAATCCTTTAAAGGAAATTATTTGTAAATTTCGACAAGTAGAACAATGATTGGAACACGTAGACGGTTGAAATCATTGTACATATTGCTTCTATATACTCTAAGAAACATATATGCAAAACATCCAAACAGTACCATTCGCCAATTTTTTGTTCTTCAAGTTTAAGTGAACAATGAGCGCCATTGTTAATCCTTTATCGGAAATTATTTCTAACTTTCTACAAGTAGAACAATGAATAGAACAGGTAGACGGGTGAAATCTTTCTATAAATTGCTTCTATATAGTCTAAGAAACTTATATGCAAAGCATCCAATCAGTACAATTCGCCAATTTTTTGTTCTTCAAGTTTAAGTGAACTACTAGCCCCACTGTTAATCCTTTAAAGGAAATTATTTGTAAATTTCGACAAGTAAAACAATGAATGGAACAGGTAGACGGTTGAAATCATTGTACTTATTGCTTCTATATAGTCTAAGAAACACATATGCAAAGCATCCAAACAGTACAATTCCCCAATTTTTTGTTCTTCAAGTTTAAGTGAACTACGAGCCCCATTGTTAATCCTTTAACGGAAATTAATTGTAAATTTCTACAAGTAGAACAATGAATGGAACAGGTAGACGGTTGAAATCATTGTATATATTGCTTCTATATAGTCAAAGAAACATATATGCAAAGCATCTAAACAGTAACATTCGCCAATTTATTGTTCTTCAAGTTTAAGTGAACAACGAGCCCCATTGTTAATCCTTTAAAGGAAATTATTTGTAAATTTAGACAAGTAGAACAATGAATGGGACAGGTAGACTGTTGAAATCATTTTATATATTGCTCCCATATAGTCTAAAAAACATATATTCAAAGCATCCAATCAGTACAATTCGCCAATTTTTTGTTCTTCAAGTTTAAGTGAACTACTAGCCCCATTGTTAATACTTTAACGGAAATTATTTGTTACTTTCGACAAGTAGAACAATGAATGGAACAGGCAGACGGTTGAAATAATTGTATATATTGCTTCTATATAGTCTAAGAAACATGTACGAAAAGCATCCAAACAGTACCATTCGCCAATTTTTTGTTCTTCAAGTTTAAGTGAACAATAAGCCCCAATGGTTAATCCTTTATCGGAAATTATTTGTAATTTTCGACAAGTAGAACAATAAATGGAACAGGTAGACGGTTGAAATATTTGTATATATTGCTTCTATATAGTCTAAGAAACATATATGCAAAGCATCCAAACAGTACAATTCGCCAATTTATTGTTCTTCAAGTTTAAGTGAACAACGAGCCCCATTGTTAATCCTTTAAAGGAAATTATTTGTAATTTTCGACAAGTAGAACAATGATTGGAACACGAAGACGGTTGAAATCATTGTACATATTGCTTCTATATTGTCTAAGAAACATATATGCAAAGCATCTAAACAGTAACATTCGCCAATTTATTGTTCTTCAAGTTTAAGTGAACAACGAGCCCCATTGTTAATCCTTTAAAGGAAATTATTTGTAAATTTAGACAAGTAGAACAATGAATGGGACAGGTAGACTGTTGAAATCATTTTATATATTGCTCCCATATAGTCTAAAAAACATATATTCAAAGCATCCAATTAGTACAATTCGCCAATTTTTTGTTCTTCAAGTTTAAGTGAACTACTAGCCCCATTGTTAATACTTTAACGGAAATTATTTGTTACTTTCGACAAGTAGAACAATGAATGGAACAGGCAGACGGTCGAAATAATTGTATATATTGCTTCTATATAGTCTAAGAAACATGTACGAAAAGCATCCAAACTGTACCATTCGCCAATTTTTTGTTCTTCAAGTTTAAGTGAACAATAAGCCCCAATGGTTAATCCTTTATCGGAAATTATTTGTAATTTTCGACAAGTAGAACAATGAATGGAACAGGTAGACGGTTGAAATCTTTGTATATATTGCTTCTATATAGTCAAAGAAACATATATGCAAAGCATCTAAACAGTAACATTCGCCAATTTATTGTTCTTCAAGTTTAAGTGAACAACGAGCCCCATTGTTAATCCTTTAAAGGAAATTATTTGTAAATTTAGACAAGTAGAACAATGAATGGAAAAGGTAGACGGCTGAAATCTGTGTATATATTGCTTCTATATAGTCTAGGAAACATATATGCAAAGGATCCAAACAGTACAATCCGCGTATTTTTTGTTCTTCATGTTTAAGTGAACAACTAGCCCCATTGTTAATCCTTTAAAGGAAATTATTTGTAAATTTCGACAAGTAGAACAATGATTGGAACACGTAGACGGTTGAAATCATTGTACATATTGCTTCTATATACTCTAAGAAACATATATGCAAAACATCCAAACAGTACCATTCGCCAATTTTTTGTTCTTCAAGTTTAAGTGAAAAATGAGCCCCAATGGTTAATCCTTTATCGGAAATTATTTGTAATTTTCGATAAGTAGAACAATGAATGGAACAGGTAGACGGTTGAAATCTTTGTATATATTGCTTCTATATAGTCAAAGAAACATATATGCAAAGCATCTAAACAGTAACATTCGCCAATTTATTGTTCTTCAAGTTTAAGTGAACAACGAGCCCCATTGTTAATCCTTTAAAGGAAATTATTTGTAAATTTAGACAAGTAGAACAATGAATGGGACAGGTAGACTGTTGAAATCATTTTATATATTGCTCCCATATAGTCTAAAAAACATATATTCAAAGCATCCAATCAGTACAATTCGCCAATTTTTTGTTCTTCAAGTTTAAGTGAACTACTAGCCCCATTGTTAATACTTTAACGGAAATTACTTGTTACTTTCGACAAGTAGAACAATGAATGGAACAGGCAGACGGTTGAAATAATTGTATATATTGCTTCTATATAGTCTAAGAAACATGTACGAAAAGCATCCAAACAGTACCATTCGCCAATTTTTTGTTCTTCAAGTTTAAGTGAACAATAAGCCCCAATGGTTAATCCTTTATCGGAAATTATTTGTAATTTTCGACAAGTAGAACAATGAATGGAACAGGTAGACGGTTGAAATCTTTGTATATATTGCTTCTATATAGTCTAAGAAACATATATGCAAAGCATCCAAACAGTACAATTCGCCAATTTATTGTTCTTCAAGTTTAAGTGAACTACGAGCCCCATTGTTAATACTTTAACGGAAATTATTTGTTACTTTCGACAAGTAGAACAATGAATGGAACAGGTAGACGGTTGAAATTATTGTATATATTGCTTCTATATAGTCTAAGAAACTTGTACGCAAAGCATCCAAACCGTACCATTCGCCAATTTATTGTTCTTCAAGTTTAAGTGAACAACGAGCCCCATTGTTAATCCTTTAAAGGAAATTATTTGTAAATTTAGACAAGTAGAACAATGAATGGGACAGGTAGACTGTTGAAATCATTTTATATATTGCTCCCATATAGTCTAAAAAACATATATTCAAAGCATCCAATCAGTACAGTTCGCCAATTTTTTGTTCTTCAAGTTTAAGTGAACTACTAGCCCCATTGTTAATACTTTAACGGAAATTATTTGTTACTTTCGACAAGTAGAACAATGAATGGAACAGGTAGACGGTTGAAATCATTGTATATATTGCTTCTATATAGTCTAAGAAACATGTACGCAAAGCATCCAAACAGTACCATTCGCCAATTTTTTGTTCTTCAAGTTTAAGTGAACAATAAGCCCCAATGGTTAATCCTTTATCGGAAATTATTTGTAATTTTCGACAAGTAGAACAATGAATGGAACAGTTAGACGGTTGAAATCTTTGTATATATTGCTTCTATATAGTCTAAGAAACATATATGCAAAACATCCAAACAGTACAATTCGCCAATTTATTGTTCTTCAAGTTTAAGTGAACTACGAGCCCCATTGTTAATACTTTAACGGAAATTATTTGTCACTTTCGACAAGTAGAACAATGAATGGAACAGGTAGACGGTTGAAATCATTGTATATATTGCTTCTATATAGTCTAAGAAACATGTACGCAAAGCATCCAAACCGTACCATTCGCCAATTTATTGTTCTTCAAGTTTAAGTGAACAACGAGCCCCATTGTTAATCCTTTAAAGGAAATTATTTGTAAATTTAGACAAGTAGAACAATGAATGGGACAGGTAGACTGTTGAAATCATTTTATATATTGCTCCCATATAGTCTAAAAAACATATATTCAAAGCATCCAATCAGTACAGTTCGCCAATTTTTTGTTCTTCAAGTTTAAGTGAACTACTAGCCCCATTGTTAATACTTTAACGGAAATTATTTGTTACTTTCGACAAGTAGAACAATGAATGGAACAGGCAGACGGTTGAAATAATTGTATATATTGCTTCTATATAGTCTAAGAAACATGTACGAAAAGCATCCAAACAGTACCATTCGCCAATTTTTTGTTCTTCAAGTTTAAGTGAACAATAAGCCCCAATGGTTAATCCTTTATCGGAAATTATTTGTAATTTTCGACAAGTAGAACAATGAATGGAACAGGTAGACGGTTGAAATCTTTGTATATATTGCTTCTATATAGTCTAAGAAACATATATGCAAAGCATCCAAACAGTACAATTCGCCAATTTATTGTTCTTCAAGTTTAAGTGAACAACGAGCCCCATTGTTAATCCTTTAAAGGAAATTATTTGTAATTTTCGACAAGTAGAACAATGATTGGAACACGAAGACGGTTGAAATCATTCTACATATTGCTTCTATATAGTCTAAGAAACATACATGCAAAACATCCAAACAGTACCATTCGCCAATTTATTGTTCTTCAAGTTTAAGTGAACTACGAGCCCCATTGTTAATACTTTAACGGAAATTATTTGTTACTTTCGACAAGTAGAACAATGAATGGAACAGGTAGACGGTTGAAATCATTGTATATATTGCTTCTATATAGTCTAAGAAACATGTACGCAAAGCATCCAAACCGTACCATTCGCCAATTTATTGTTCTTCAAGTTTAAGTGAACAACGAGCCCCATTGTTAATCCTTTAAAGGAAATTATTTGTAAATTTAGACAAGTAGAACAATGAATGGGACAGGTAGACTGTTGAAATCATTTTATATATTGCTCCCATATAGTCTAAAAAACATATATTCAAAGCATCCAATCAGTACAGTTCGCCAATTTTTTGTTCTTCAAGTTTAAGTGAACTACTAGCCCCATTGTTAATACTTTAACGGAAATTATTTGTTACTTTCGACAAGTAGAACAATGAATGGAACAGGCAGACGGTTGAAATAATTGTATATATTGCTTCTATATAGTCTAAGAAACATGTACGAAAAGCATCCAAACAGTACCATTCGCCAATTTTTTGTTCTTCAAGTTTAAGTGAACAATAAGCCCCAATGGTTAATCCTTTATCGGAAATTATTTGTAATTTTCGACAAGTAGAACAATGAATGGAACAGGTAGACGGTTGAAATCTTTGTATATATTGCTTCTATATAGTCTAAGAAACATATATGCAAAGCATCCAAACAGTACAATTCGCCAATTTATTGTTCTTCAAGTTTAAGTGAACAACGAGCCCCATTGTTAATCCTTTAAAGGAAATTATTTGTAATTTTCGACAAGTAGAACAATGATTGGAACACGAAGACGGTTGAAATCATTGTACATATTGCTTCTATATAGTCTAAGAAACATATATGCAAAACATCCAAACAGTACCATTCGCCAATTTATTGTTCTTCAAGTTTAAGTGAACTACGAGCCCCATTGTTAATACTTTAACGGAAATTATTTGTTACTTTCGACAAGTAGAACAATGAATGGAACAGGTAGACGGTTGAAATCATTGTATATATTGCTTCTATATAGTCTAAGAAACATATATGCAAAACATCCAAACAGTACCATTCGCCAATTTTTTGTTCTTTAAGATTAGGTGAACAACGAGCCCCATTGATAATCATGAAACGGAAATTATTTGTAACTTTCTACAAGTAGAACAATGAATAGGACAGGTAGACGGTTGAAATCTTTCTATATATTGCTTCTATATAGTCTAAGAAACATATATGCAAAGCATCCAAACAGTACAATTCGCCAATTTTTTGTTCTTCAGGTTTAAGTGAACTACGAGCCCCATTGTTAATCCTTTATCGGAAATTATTTGTAACTTTCGACAAGTAGAACAATGAATAGAACAGGTAGACGGTTGAAATCTTTGTATATATTGCTTCTATATAGTCTAAGAAACATATATGCAAAACATCCAAACAGTACAATTCGCCAATTTATTGTTCTTCAAGTTTAAGTGAACTACGAGCCCCATTGTTAATACTTTAACGGAAATTATTTGTTACTTTCGACAAGTAGAACAATGAATGGAACAGGTAGACGGTTGAAATCATTGTATATATTGCTTCTATATAGTCTAAGAAACATGTACGCAAAGCATCCAAACCGTACCATTCGCCAATTTTTTGTTCTTCAAGCTTAAGTGAACAATAAGCCCCAATGGATAATCCTTTATCGGAAATTATTTGTAACTTTCGACAAGTAGAACAATGAATGGAACAGGTAGACGGTTGAAATCTTTGTATATATTGCTTCTATATAGTCTAAGAACCATATATGCAAAGCATCCAAACAGTACAATTCGCCAATTTATTGTTCTTCAAGTTTAAGTGAACAACGAGCCCCATTGTTAATCCTTTAAAGGAAATTATTTGTAATTTTCGACAAGTAGAACAATGAATGGAACAGTTAGACGGTTGAAATCTTTGTATATATTGCTTCTATATAGTCTAAGAAACATATATGCAAAACATCCAAACAGTACAATTCGCCAATTTATTGTTCTTCAAGTTTAAGTGAACTACGAGCCCCATTGTTAATACTTTAACGGAAATTATTTGTTACTTTCGACAAGTAGAACAATGAATGGAACAGGTAGACGGTTGAAATCATTGTATATATTGCTACTATATAGTCTAAGAAACATGTACGCAAAGCATCCAAACCGTACCATTCGCCAATTTTTTGTTCTTCAGGTTTAAGTGAACTACGAGCCCCATTGTTAATCCTTTATCGGAAATTATTTGTAACTTTCGACAAGTAGAACAATGAATAGAACAGGTAGACGGTTGAAATCTTTGTATATATTGCTTCTATATAGTCTAAGAAACATATATGCAAAACATCCAAACAGTACAATTCGCCAATTTATTGTTCTTCAAGTTTAAGTGAACTACGAGCCCCATTGTTAATACTTTAACGGAAATTATTTGTTACTTTCGACAAGTAGAACAATGAATGGAACAGGTAGACGGTTGAAATCTTTGTATATATTGCTTCTATATAGTCTAAGAAACATATATGCAAAGCATCCAAACAGTACAATTCGCCAATTTATTGTTCTTCAAGTTTAAGTGAACAACGAGCCCCATTGTTAATCCTTTAAAGGAAATTATTTGTAATTTTCGACAAGTAGAACAATGATTGGAACACGAAGACGGTTGAAATCATTGTACATATTGCTTCTATATAGTCTAAGAAACATATATGCAAAACATCCAAACAGTACCATTCGCCAATTTATTGTTCTTCAAGTTTAAGTGAACTACGAGCCCCATTGTTAATACTTTAACGGAAATTATTTGTTACTTTCGACAAGTAGAACAATGAATGGAACAGGTAGACGGTTGAAATCATTGTATATATTGCTTCTATATAGTCTAAGAAACATGTACGCAAAGCATCCAAACCGTACCATTCGCCAATTTATTGTTCTTCAAGTTTAAGTGAACAACGAGCCCCATTGTTAATCCTTTAAAGGAAATTATTTGTAAATTTAGACAAGTAGAACAATGAATGGGACAGGTAGACTGTTGAAATCATTTTATATATTGCTCCCATATAGTCTAAAAAACATATATTCAAAGCATCCAATCAGTACAGTTCGCCAATTTTTTGTTCTTCAAGTTTAAGTGAACTACTAGCCCCATTGTTAATACTTTAACGGAAATTATTTGTTACTTTCGACAAGTAGAACAATGAATGGAACAGGCAGACGGTTGAAATAATTGTATATATTGCTTCTATATAGTCTAAGAAACATGTACGAAAAGCATCCAAACAGTACCATTCGCCAATTTTTTGTTCTTCAAGTTTAAGTGAACAATAAGCCCCAATGGTTAATCCTTTATCGGAAATTATTTGTAATTTTCGACAAGTAGAACAATGAATGGAACAGGTAGACGGTTGAAATCTTTGTATATATTGCTTCTATATAGTCTAAGAAACATATATGCAAAGCATCCAAACAGTACAATTCGCCAATTTATTGTTCTTCAAGTTTAAGTGAACAACGAGCCCCATTGTTAATCCTTTAAAGGAAATTATTTGTAATTTTCGACAAGTAGAACAATGATTGGAACACGAAGACGGCTGAAATCATTGTACATATTGCTTCTATATAGTCTAAGAAACATATATGCAAAACATCCAAACAGTACAATTCGCCAATTTATTGTTCTTCAAGTTTAAGTGAACTACGAGCCCCATTGTTAATACTTTAACGGAAATTATTTGTTACTTTCGACAAGTAGAACAATGAATGGAACAGGTAGACGGTTGAAATCATTGTATATATTGCTTCTATATAGTCTAAGAAACATGTACGCAAAGCATCCAAACCGTACCATTCGCCAATTTTTTGTTCTTCAAGTTTAAGTGAACAATAAGCCCCAATGGTTAATCCTTTATCGGAAATTATTTGTAATTTTCGACACGTAGAACAATGAATGGAACAGGTAGACGGTTGAAATCTTTGTATATATTGTTTCTATATAGTCAAAGAAACATATATGCAAAGCATCTAAACAGTAACATTCGCCAATTTATTGTTCTTCAAGTTTAAGTGAACAACGAGCTCCATTGTTAATCCTTTAAAGGAAATTATTTGTAAATTTAGACAAGTAGAACAATGAATGGGACAGGTAGACTGTTGAAATCATTTTATATATTGCTCCCATATAGTCTAAAAAACATATATTCAAAGCATCCAATCAGTACAATTCGCCAATTTTTTGTTCTTCAAGTTTAAGTGAACTACTAGCCCCATTGTTAATACTTTAAAGGAAATTATTTGTTACTTTCGACAAGTAGAACAATGAATGGAACAGGCAGACGGTTGAAATAATTGTATATATTGCTTCTATATAGTCTAAGAAACATGTACGAAAAGCATCCAAACAGTACCATTCGCCAATTTTTTGTTCTTCAAGTTTAAGTGAACAATAAGCCCCAATGGTTAATCCTTTATCGGAAATTATTTGTAATTTTCGACAAGTAGAACAATGAATGGAACAGGTAGACGGTTGAAATCTTTGTATATATTGCTTCTATATAGTCTAAGAAACATATATGCAAAGCATCCAAACAGTACAATTCGCCAATTTATTGTTCTTCAAGTTTAAGTGAACAACGAGCCCCATTGTTAATCCTTTAAAGGAAATTATTTGTAATTTTCGACAAGTAGAACAATGATTGGAACACGAAGACGGTTGAAATCATTGTACATATTGCTTCTATATAGTCTAAGAAACATATATGCAAAACATCCAAACAGTACCATTCGCCAATTTTTTGTTCTTTAAGATTAGGTGAACAACGAGCCCCATTGATAATCATGAAACGGAAATTATTTGTAACTTTCTACAAGTAGAACAATGAATAGAACAGGTAGACGGTTGAAATCTTTCTATATATTGCTTCTATATAGTCTAAGAAACATATATGCAAAGCATCCAAACAGTACAATTCGCCAATTTTTTGTTCTTCAGGTTTAAGTGAACTACGAGCCCCATTGTTAATCCTTTATCGGAAATTATTTGTAACTTTCGACAAGTAGAACAATGAATAGAACAGGTAGACGGTTGAAATCTTTGTATATATTGCTTCTATATAGTCTAAGAAACATATATGCAAAACATCCAAACAGTACAATTCGCCAATTTATTGTTCTTCAAGTTTAAGTGAACTACGGGCCCCATTGTTAATCCTTTAAAGGAAATTATTTGTATATTTCGACATGTAGAACAATGAATGGAACAGGTAGACGGTTGAAATCATTGTATATATTGCTTCTATATAGTCTAAGAAACATGTACGCAAAGTATCCAAACAGTACCATTCGCCAATTTTTTGTTCTTCAAGTTTAAGTGAACAATAAGCCCCAATGGTTAATCCTTTATCGGAAATTATTTGTAATTTTCGACAAGTAGAACAATGAATGGAACAGGTAGACGGTTGAAATCTTTGTATATATTGTTTCTATATAGTCTAAGAAACATATATGCAAAGCATCCAAACAGTACAATTCGCCAATTTATTGTTCTTCAAGTTTAAGTGAACAACGAGCCCCATTGTTAATCCTTTAAAGGAAATTATTTGTAAATTTCGACAAGTAGAACAATGATTGGAACACGTAGACGGTTGAAATCTTTGTATATATTGCTTCTATATAGTCTAAGAAACATATATGCAAAGCATCCAAACAGTACAATTCGCCAATTTATTGTTCTTCAAGTTTAAGTGAACAACGAGCCCCATTGTTAATCCCTTAAAGGAAATTATTTGTAAATTTCGACAAGTAGAACAATGATTGGAACACGTAGACGGTTGAAATCTTTGTATATATTGCTTCTATATAGTCTAAGAAACATATATGCAAAGCATCCAAACAGTACCATTCGCCAATTTTTTGTTCTTCAAGTTTAAGTGAACTACGGGCCCCATTGTTAATCCTTTAAAGGAAATTATTTGTATATTTCGACATGTAGAACAATGAATGGAACAGGTAGACGGTTGAAATCATTGTATATATTGCTTCTATATAGTCTAAGAAACATGTACGCAAAGCATCCAAACAGTACCATTCGCCAATTTTTTGTTCTTCAAGTTTAAGTGAACAATAAGCCCCAATGGTTAATCCTTTATCGGAAATTATTTGTAATTTTCGACA